>OX415253.1:72919585-73424585 GCA_948329865.1 Linaria vulgaris
TATGTAATTATAGAAAATGTAAAGAAATATCCGAACTAATTTTTTTTTTACCAATCCTTTGAAAACACTAATATTGAGTGTCATTTCAATTCTCGTCCAAAACGAAGTAACGGAATAAGATAAACAAATAAACGGGAGGAATATGTAATTATAGAAAATGTAAAGAAATATCCGAACTAATTGTTTTCTTTTACCAATCATTTGAAAACACTAATATTGAGTGTCATTTCAAATCTCGTCCAAAACGAAGTAACGAAATAAGATAAACAAATAAACGGGAGGAATATGTAATTATAGAAAATGTAAAGAATATCCGAACTAAGTTTTTCCTTTACCAATCCTTTGAAAACACTAATATTGCGTGTCATTTCAAATATCGTACAAAACGGAGTAACGAAATAAGATAAACAAACATTAATATATAAAATACTATAACTCTCTTCAACCCTAAACCCTAAACCCTAAACCCTAAACCCTATAAACTCTAAACCCTATCCTTAAAACCTATAGACAACATAGTTCTAACTTGTATTTTCCTACATAAAGGTTGTAAAATACCTTCAATCCTTAATGTTTTTTAACCATACACTAAGATATGTAAAATAGGAGTTTTCCTACAAATTTCGTAAAAAATGGAATGTCGGAAGATGTTTAAAAAAGATTTTGGGGAAGAAAGCGCAATTATACAAAAGATGCAAAACAACTTCAAATTCAGTTTTTTCTTGAACAACTATTTTCACAACACTAATGAGGCATGTTAATTCAATTTTTATCGAGAAATTGGGAAACGAAACACGTTTAAAATATATTTGTGGTAAAAAATGTAATTATTTTTATAGGAATGGGTTTTAATGGAAACCAATACATGGGAACCAATATCTGGTTCCAATTGGCACCAATAATTGACTAACACGTATGGCTAGTTATTGTGTTACAGCTGGCCAGTAACAGGAACCAAAATAGAACGTAATGGGAACCGAAATTTCGTCCCCATTGCTAATACTTTTCTATATATAGCAACCCATCTCTCCCACAGTCATACCTAATTGTATTCTCCCCAAATCACCATTGCAGCAGCCGCGCGAAGCTTAATTAGCTCTGTTTCATAAATTTTTTTTAGCTTCGTCCTCTTTGTTTCTCGTTAAGAAGATGATGAAGAAGAAGAAATCCGAAGAAGAAGAGAAGAAGAAGAAGAAGAAGAAATCCGAAGCTTCATAAGGTTTTTTTTTCACCTTCTTTGTTACTCGTTAAGAACAACAAATCCGAAGAAGAAGAAGAAATCCGAAGAAGAAGATGGTCCGATGCTTCATTTTTATTATGCTTCTAAAGCTAGTAGTAATGTGTTGTATTATTATGTTATTTTTATTATAATTTGTGTTGTATTAATATGTATCCTTAATTTTCATAACAACAAATTTGTGTAGTATAATGGTATTGTTAAATTTATAATATTACATATTTTACCTATTATATTATAAGTTATATTCTAAAATTACAATAATTTTAATATTATTCAACAATGTTAATATGAGAAATAACTAAATTAAGATTATTAATATGATAATGATACTTTCATATTAAACAACAACATTCAAAAATGCAATTTCTGGAAATTTTTAAAAATCAAAACAGCGCTAATATGAAAATTTCGAAAATATTAGGGTTTTGAAAAGTATTCAGATTTCCCCCCTTTTTTTTAACAAATTTCAAATTGCCGCCATTTTTTTTTAATTTTCAAATAAGCAACAGGAACGAATATTTCGTTCCCATTCTTTGGCTCAGTTAGTTCCCGTTACTATGAACAGTGTGTTTCGTATGACCGTATTGGGGGTCCCAGTTCTAAGCAATGAGAACCAGATATTCGTTCCTATAAAGCAATAGAAACGAAATATTGGTTTTCTACATGGGAACAGAAGCTTTGGTACCCAGGCGCAATGGGAACAATTTAATTCGTTCCCAAGGCAATCGCCACGGGGGTAACGGAGACAAAGCCTTTGATGCCAATAAGTGGTTCCCATATGGTCTACGGGAACCAAAAAAGGGGCAATTGGAACCTAATTAATGGTTCCAATTGTCCAATTTTCTTGTAGTGTGTGGCATATATCCCACGTTGTAAGAAGTCATCATCTCAAGATTCTTTTAGGAGTTTCTCTTTTAAAGCTAATAACATTACTTTTTTTTTTATAAGTTGCGAGCTCGTTATTCTTGACTCATATCGGATCAAAGTCATTTCCCTCCCTTGCACAAAAAATGGCAGAAAAATTCGAACTGGCGCGAGATGCACTATATGTAAAGAATTAAGGGAATGCACTACAAGATTTCAGCACTTTTCCCGACCGGAAACTCCCGACCGCATTGCGGTCGGGAGAAATCCCGACCGCACTGCGGTCATTATAAAGTTTACCGACCGATATGCGGTCGGGACATTTATTAAAACCATTCCCGACCGCATTGCGGTCGGGAATACTCTGGGCGGGAAATTTCCCGCCCAGAGTGTCGCCCTAATCTCGGCCCAGCTGGGCCGCGCAGCTGGGCCGAGACTTCCCGACCGCATTGCGGTCGGGAATACCCTTTTTCCCGACCGCAATGCGGTCGGGAAAATTCCCGACCGCGTGGCGGTCGGGAATATTAGGGTTTAGGGTTTAGGGTTTAGGGTTTAGGGTTTAGGGTTTAGGCTTATTGGCGACCGGTACGCGGTCGGGAATAATATTCATATTCTTAATTTCACAATTTCGCTCTCAATTTTAGGTAAATTCGTTATTTAATGATCGAGTAAATCAGTATTAGTTATATATTACTAAAAATCTCAAAAAAAATTAAATTTAGTTGCACGTTGATGAATCGTTTGAAGCGTCGATTCATATTGTCACTTATAAATAGATTAGTATATATAGTTGCTAATAATGTAACTACTTACGATTATGTTAAACAAATGTTAACATATATATATATCACAATTAGCCTCTCTATATTAACGTTCGTAACAAATGTTAATTGACAATTGTGAACTCCTATATACTACGTATGATTATTATAGGTATAACTCCAAACTCACTTAACTTATGCTCCGATAAACTATACTAATTTAATAATTAAAAGTACATTAAACAAACTAACTAATAGTGCAATTCATGAATTTAATGAGATTCTATAGTTATACTTAACAAACACATCAAGATTTTCCAAAATATCGAAAAAAGGTAAAATTTACTATTTTTCCCGACCGCGTATCGGTCGGGAATTGCCATTATTGCCGACCGCACGGCGGTCGTAAATAAAATTTAAAGGTATTCCCGACCGCATGCCGGTCGGGACTAATATTTAAAGGCATTTCCGACCGCCTTGCGGTCGGGAATAAAATTTAAACTTATTCCCGACCGCAGTGCGGTCGGTATGTCGCGAGTTTCTGGGCTGCAAAGTATTGCCGACCGAATTTCGGTCGGTATTTTTTGAAAAATTGGCGGTTTTTTGAAATTTTTGAAAAAATTAAACATTCCCGACCGAATATCGGTCGGGAATAATCGAAAAAAATGGCGGGACTTGGTGGGAAATTCAAATTTGACGAAAATTCAAAAATTTTCAACTTTTTCTATAAATACACTTCATTATTCTCCTCATTTTTCCATCTCCACACACTTTGTTCCTCTTCAAAAAAAATTTCAAACACTTTTTTCATATTCATACACTTTTTCAAAACCTTCTTTCTTTCAACTTCAAAATTAAAAATTTTCACTTCTTTATTCAAATTTTCAATAATCAAAAACTTATTTATTTTTTTTGTGTTTTAGACTAAGCAATGAATCAAAAATTTAATTATTGCAAACACAAAAACTAAATAATATTTTTCAAATATTGCAAAATATTAAAAAAATAATATTCCGGTAATTTTATTACCGGGATATTATTTTTTTTGTTCTGATGATTATTATTCCCAACCGCGAATCGGTCGGGAAATACTTGAATATTATTCCCGACCGGGCCGCGGTCGGGAATAACATGAATTTTAATCCCGACCACTTTGCGGTCGGGAATAGTCCCGACCGCTATCCGGTCGGGACAAAAATTCATATAATCCCGACCGCACTGCGGTCGGGAATAAAATTCAAGTATTTCCCGACCGATATGCGGTCGGGAAATATTCCGACCGGTGTGCGGTCGGAATAATCGGTCGGCAAATTTCCGACCGCATGCCGGTCGGGAAAGGCGGTCGGGAAAAGTTCTTCCCGACCGAGCTGCGGTCGGGAAACTTTTCCCGACCGAAGCAACACCGACCGCGATTTTCCGACCGCAATGCGGTCGGGAAAGGGTCTTTCCCGACCGCAAATGGGTTATTCCCGACCGATTTTGCGGTCGGGAAAGACCCAATTTTTTTGTAGTGATGCCACTATTATTTGTTGAGAATATCAAGCCAAGTTTAAACACTATCCAGATCACCAATCCCAAACATCAATAGATAATTAACAAAATTTCAAGTTAAATCCTTTCGATTTAAGATCAATTGTTGAAGCCCTCAAGTTACTAATATTTTTAATAATGATATTCGATAAACTCAAGAAATCAAGCTGAAAATCATGAGTATGTGTTAATTATTTTTAATTGGAATAAACAGATGTGTTATATTTTCATAATTTGAAGATTATAGGATCAAAATAAATAAATTTCAGACCATATATATATGTTACGTTTATTGCATAATCAGAGTTTTTTATTTTTTTAAAGAATATAACATATAGAGTGATGGTCTATTGGGTAGACCTAACAAAATAATTAATATCTCACTCGCTTCAACTGAACAACCACCCCGCAGTAATAATGTTGTTCTCAAAACTAAGAAATCCATCATTAGCTCCTCACTTTCATCATCACTACATGACCCTCTCTTTCCCTCTCCCACTTCAACCACTGCCTTCGGCTTGCTCAAAGATCAGAGCCTCAAAAAGGAAGAAAAAGAAAGAGAAAAAGGAGGCCGCATAGAATAATCAAGTATTATGTATCATGGTTTCTTTCAAGAAGAAGAAAGCCCTACTTTTTCTCCTGATCTTCTCTGAGCATGCTGGATAAAGAGGTCTTCTTCTTCTTCTTCTTTGCGTGTGTCTTTCCGGGGAATGAAAGCGTAAAGGTCCGAATATATACATATCTAGTAAATCTATTCAATAAAGTTCAAAAACGCTGCACTCTTATATGCGTGCGGTAAATCTCTTTCTCTTCCTTTGAAAACTCTGAGTTTCTATAAGCGTGTAATAAATATATGTTGATCTTGTGTGAACAAGTTTTACGAAAAGTATTTGATTATATTCTTGTTGCTATTATTATTGATGTATGCAATATTATGATATTGATCTAGACATCGTGGATTTGATGAATTATTCTAGGTCTTAATTCTACTTGGATCTTCGAATCTAAACAATTCATTGTAGTCAATTATTAATTATGATGAATCCGTTCGTTTCTAACTGATCATGAGATGAATCTATGATGAAGAATCAGCCTCTCAAATCTTTACCTAACACTTGTTGAATTGTTTCTATGGCCATGAGAATTTCATTTTCTGACATTCACATTAAAACAGTAATATTATTCTTTCCTCCTTTTTTCTAACTAAATATGAACAGGGAAGCTAAGTTTTGAGATCATTAAAACTTTTTAGCAGGGAAAAAGAAAGGGGTACTCAAACAAAATGGGATCATTAGTAATTAAGACATTTGTATCTAAACTACCAGGAGCATTAATAGGAAAAGAAAGACTATATTTTCGAGGTGCAACCTTCTCGTTGTATCCTTGTGTCAGAAAGTTTCAATCGTTTGATCATTTTAATTGTTGTTTTTTCACTTAATTACAGAACAAAGTTCAGTATTTTATAAAATAAGTATTATGAGAATACTAACATAATCCAAAAACATATACTAGTAACATTAATTAGGCACAGTTTTTCAAATGTTGTGACAGTGAACATATTGATAGAAATTCTCATTGATAAATATATAGAACAATGCTGAATTGCAGTTGTATATTGAAGGGATGTTTTGTGTTGTATATTCATTACATTGTATCATTACATTTATAGACAACAAAAATAACTAAAAGTGAAATTTACAACTCATCATTCCATCACAAAAGCTATTCTATAAGCTGTCAGAAAGTATAAAGCTTGCAGAAGCTTTATTCCTTCACTTCCATGTGCTGCTCGGTTTCCTTTTGATCTGGTTGTGGTAGGGGCTGTGGTAGTGCTCTGATCATGTTGTTAGATGCATCATTTGCTGGCTTTTGATACTCCCCCTCAACATGACAGTGCACATCATGAACTCCTAACCTTTTCACCATAAGATTGAAACTTGTTTTGTCCAGTGCCTTTGTGAACACATCAGCTAACTGCGCATGTGTGGATATATGAAATAACTTAATTATTACTTGCATCAGTTTCTCCCTAGTCACATGACAGTATATCCTTTAATATCAGCAGGATAGCCTATAAGGATACACTTGGAAGCTATGGGAAGGAGTTTATTATGTGGCTTTGGCAGAGAGGTTGCAAAACATAGACAACCATATGTTCTAAGGTGAGAATACTGTGGTTGCTCGGAGTATAGAAGATAGTATGGAGTGTGGTTTTCAAGCAAAGGTGTAGGGGTTCTGTTAATAAGATAGGCTGCTGTTAAAACACAGTCACCCCAAAAATGTAGAGGAAGATTGGCTTGTATTCTGAGAGACCTTGCAACATTGAGAAGATGTCTATGTTTCCTTTCTGCCACTGAATTTTGTTGAGGTGTATATGTACACGTTTGTTGATGTATAGCCCCTTTAGCTTTGAAAAACTCAGGCATGTTAAACTCTTGCCCTTGATCAGATCTGAGAGCTTTAATGTTCTTATTAAATTGTATGAACGCATATTGAAAGAAATCATTAATCAATTTTCTTGTTTGTCCTTTGTGTTTCATTAGATACAACCAAGTAAATCGACTGTGATCATCAACTATAGTTAAGAAATAGTGAGATCCATTGATAGAAGCAGTACTATAAGGTCCCAATATGTCAACATGTATAAGATCAAAGATGTTATCACTTCTTTTAGGATTCAGAGGGAATGGTATTCTTGATTGCTTAGATAGATGACATATATCACAGACAATATTGTCAAATATGTGAGGAAACTCATCACTTGTTGAATGAAGAAGGGACAGCCTTGATATAGAAGGATGTCCTAATCTATTGTGCCATAAAATGGAAGATGACTGAACAGAATTGATATGAGAAAATACACTAGTTTGCTTAGAAAGTTCTCTATCTTGCACTATGCAGTATAAACCATTGATCTCCCTAGCCATCCCAATCATTCTCCAACTGCTGATATCCTGAAACATGCACAAATTAGACCAAAATAGAAGTAAGCATTTCATTTGACAAATGACTTTGCTTACTAAAACAAGATTAAATGAGAATGAGGGAACATATAGAACTTGATTTAAGGTTATGTTCTTGTTAACTTTGACAGTCCCAATCATGGTAACTTGTGCAGTTAGTCCATTGGGAAGCTTTACAAAGGAATTAACAGTAGGCTTGCAAGAAGAGAAGAGTGTTTGATTACAGACAATGTGGTATGTGGCACCTGAATCTAGAATCCATGCATTCTCAATTGGATATTATTTAGGTATCTGGACATGATTAGAAAGACAACAACTAAGGGTTAAGTGATTACCTGAGTTACTTGCTGTCATGGGATCAATTTTAACCTGTTTAGTTAGGTTGGCATTGCTCTGAAAGATTTTGCATAGATGCTGAAATTGTTCCTGTGAGATGGGAACATTTTGTTCTACATTAGATTTCATATGGCTCAATTGATTTATACTTCCTGAGATTTGCCTGTTTCCATTGAAATTGCTGTTACTGTTGTATCCATTATTTCCATTGAATCCAGATTTGGATTTAGCATATATGTGACCAGGAGGATATCCAAAGATTTCATAGCAATTGTCAATGGTGTGGTTTGTCTTTCCACATTTGGCACATGGAGGTCTGTTCTTTGCTCCTCCAGATTTGGTCCAAGGCTTTTGCTGTCTCTGGTAACCTCCATTACCCTGATGACTTGCATTTATGGCAGCTATCTGTGGTGCAGCTTGTATTTTGACACTCATAGCTGTTGTGTCTGCTGGAGAATTAAAGGCAATAGACATTTCTCTATTTGCTTCTTCTTGCAGTACTAGACTTAGAGTGTCATCTAGATTAGGCAAATGATCTTTCAATAGAATTTGATTTCTTACCAGTGAATAAGATTCATCTAATCACATCAAGAATTGCATGACTCTTCTGTTTTCATTCTTTTTATTCAGTACATACGTCACATTGCAATTTAGATTAGAACAGTTACTTGGCTCCTCATATTGACTGACTTCATCCCATAGTGATTTCAGTTTAGAGAAGTAAATGACAAGTGCATTTCCTTCTTGTTTTGTTCCAATAATTTTATGTTCTAACATGAATATGTGATTGTTACTGGATTTAGAGAATCTTTTTTTATTTCATTCCATACCTTGTGTGCATTGTCAGAGAACAATGTGTAGTCTCCTAGTTCATCAGATATTCCAGCTAAAATCCATCCTAACACCATATAATTGCATCTCATCCATCTTCCATAATTGGATTCTGAAATGCTAGGCTCCAGATAAGTTCCATCTATGAATCCAAGTTTATTTTTGGCTAGCAAAGCCACATACATTGATCTGCTCCATTTATGGTAGTTCTGTGATGTGAGTTTCTGACTCACAAGTGACTGCCCTGGATTTTCTCCATGATGCAGGAAAAATGGACTTGAAGGATCATCATGTGTTCTCTGATTGGTAATGCTTTGTGCATTGTTTGCAGCATCTGCAGATGCTTGTGTAGTAGAGTTTGAATCAGTGGGATTTGTCATTGAATGTTATGACTGAAAAGAAAGAAGTATGCTCGCTTTATAATGTATTGTGCGGAAGCTATAAGAGTAGCATTTGAGACAATGCATTACATTGCTCTGATACCATTTCAAATGTTGTGACAGTGAACATATTGATAGAATTTCTCATTGATAAATATATAGAACAATGCTGAATTGCAGTTGTATATTGAAGGGATGTTTTGTGTTGTATATTCATTACATTGTATCATTACATTTATAGACAACAAAAATAACTAAAAGTGAAATTTACAACTCATCATTCCATCACAAAAGCTATTCTATAAGCTGTCAGAAAGTATAAAGCTTGCAGAAGCTTTATTCCTTCACTTCCATGTGCTGCTCGGTTTACTTTTGATCTGGCTGTGGTAGTGGTTGTGGTAGTGCTCTGATCATGTTGTTAGATGCATCATTTGCTGGCTTTTGATAGATTTTGTCAAATTATTAGACTTAAATCGATATGTATGTCATGATATGAAATTAAACTTATACATTTACATACTCATAATAATTACAAATTCTCGCATAGTATAGACCCACATTAATTCTCATTTGTATCTTGCCTTGTTTAATTTTCTTATTATGATTGATGAGCTAGTCTTCCAGATCTGGAGGAATTCTATATATTAAGAAGTTCAACTTTATAATGATATATGTTGTTCCCCAGTGTAATGGACGTGGAGTCACTTCTTGCCCCCCTTGGGATGGGTTGAGAATTCAGTGACGAAATGATTCCGCCTGCTGATGATTGATTTATGGTCATGTCTTTAGTGCTACGTTCTTTCGTCGGACTAGTACTATAACAAGTTCTAGGCACTATATACACTGAATATTCAGTTGGCACAAACTATATATATATTAGAAAAAATATTTAATGGAATAAATAGTAATGTTACTCCAGTCTTTAGAACTTTTGAAAGTCATGCATGCATCGTGAGTTTGAAGAACTGGAAAGCTTCATGGAAATCAATATCTATATTGAAAATAGTAAGAAATAATTCTTGCCACAAGTTCACGATATGAGGGGCAGGAGTAATCTCGTGACTTTCTACTTCCCAGTTACCAAAGAGGAGTGAAGGGCTGGAGTAATCTCGCAACTGTCTACTTGCAGTTACACACGGAGGATTTGAAAGCAGTGGATCTGTGGAAGGTATTCCTGAGGTACATAAGGGTGGTGGAGTTATACATCCCAGCGAAAAGAGATAGGAACACAAAAATGGCTTTAAGCCAAAGATGTTGAAGACAAGAAAAAGGTGGAACGAAGTTGAAATTGTTGGATCGAGATGTGATACAATGTTATTCGATGTTGCGATAACACTAGACAGATCGAATGTTATCGTACACTTGTTTTGATCACAGAATATTGTAATGGAAATAAAACAAACGCAAGAAGTAATTTTAAGAAGAATATATAAATATATTCGTCCGAGCCTTAGGGGAAATAATCACTATGTTAATAATGATCTTATAAAACTATGTTCTAACAAATCTAATCGAGAAACTTATGTCAATATGTAAGAAATGGAAAAACATACAGATATATAAAATATTTCAATATTGTTAGGTGTTAAAATGTGTATTTTCAATATTATGATAACATTTTACAACTTCAGTGGTATGATAACACTGTACACTAAAACTTTCAGAAGACTTGATGTTTTTGGATTGGTTTGCATAAACTTTAGATTGAGCATTTCAAGGTTTAACATGTTTAATTAGAAGAACTGTTGGGTCTTTTATTAAAATGTTAAAACAAAGCTTATCAATATGGAACAAACAGTGTTTTTATTTTATTTGATCCAATGATTAACGTTGCAAGCTATAAGGTGCTCCACGGGATTGCTTGAAAAGAATGGATTGTGGAACTTGATGACGACGAGAGCACTTTATTAGACAGGAGCCTTAAAAAGAAATAGGTTGTTTCTTAATTGATCACTATTCACCATTCAAATCAACATAATTCAACAAAATTGTTAATCCCAACTAACGGTGCAAACTTATCATTGTTAGAAATGTTTGAAAAGTAGTCAGAGCCGTTAACCAACAGTTTTCTATAAATGGAATAACTAACGGTGTCGTTAGTGAGCTGCCTTCAAATACTTGTATTTTTTATTTCATTTTTCACTTTTGTAATCTTAGTTTGATAGATCAACTACGAATTCTCTCTATAATTGGGAGAAGAAATTTTGCTCAGGGGATCGGTTCGATTTTTCAACCGTTGATTCAATAAAATTTTGACGAATTCCTTTGAATTGTTGAGTATGAACTTGCATAACTTGAGAGTGTTTGCCGATTTTGTGGCACATTTTTTTCAATAAAAAAAAACAAACACACACTGCAACCAAAACACATACAACCAAAAACTAAAAAAATACAATTTACGCCCGAAAAACTCATAAAATACACACATATAACCAGCGAATACGAAATACACACCTAACAGATGAAAAACACAAAAACACACACCCTACACAAAAACAACCCTACTCAAAAACTACGAAAAAAATACACTTTAGGTCAAAAAATACACACTACAGCCCACCTTATGCCCACAAGACAAAAAAAATATATGCAACATTGTAGGGCTTTGCGCCTTGTACTAAAGAAACAACACTGATGTTCATATTGGTATAAATCGAAAAACATAGCTGACAATTACCTTCACTGTGTGCGATTTCATATAAGGTTTGTGCCTTCGTCCCAAATGACGAAGAGGAGAATTAATCAACAGAATCAGGTTCGCAAAGGGTTGATCATGCTCACAGAGGTAATGGAAGAGGGGCAAGACATAGAAATTGAAGAGGAAGAAGAAGTTATCATGGAAGAAGTGGTGGAAGCACCAGAGACTGAAATAGAGGGGGAACCTTCGAGATCCAGGTCACCACCGAGAGCTACGTAGTTTAAGGATATCGGAGCAAATCTGAACAGGAACATCAAGCGATTGAACGAGTTGATCGCAGGCAATTGTAGATTTGAGAATGGGGTCTCAATTCAGTATTATCTGCCAACAAATCCCAAAATATTGGAGTTCACAAAGGAGGACATACATGATTCGATTGACTATTAGAAGCACGCACTTATAGGTACGGTTTTAGGGTTGAAGAAGCCATTTGAGGCAATTAAAAGGTACGTTGAGAGAAGGTGGATTATGAGGCCACAGATTTATGTGCCAAAGCAAGGGGTTTACATTTTCATATTTAAACGGAGGAGGAGATGATGGAAGCGCACGGGGGAGGCTCGTGGATGGTGAAGAGGTCATATCCTCTAGTGTTACACCGTTGGGAGCCAGCAGGTATGAAGCTTGATCCCAACACAATGCAGAATTATCTGGCATGGATACAAATGCCTGATTTAGATTTGCAATTCTGGAACCCAGTGATGATAGGAAAAATAGTAAGTTTAGTAGGAAGGCCTATGTACATTGATAAACTAATGGCATCAAATAGTAGATTATCATTTGCTCGAGTTTTTGTTGAATTACAATCTGGACATAAGCTAATTCACAATGTTATTTTAAAAAGCCCCATAAGGCTGCGTTTGAGCAGAGAATACCCTATGAAAAAATGCCACATCAATGATTTAAGTGTCACAAGTTTGGACACAATGCAAGGGATTGCAAGTCTGTAAAGCCAACATGGATTGTGAAACAAACTAGTGAGGATACACATGGGACAGAAAACAAAGAATTGGAAGGGGAAGTCACTACAAAAAAAATTGCTTATTGCGACAAAAAAATTTGTCTTAAGAAGCCCAAAAAACGTCACATAAGATTTATCGTGACGAAAAGGTGCAATGTGAAATTCGTCGCCACAGGCCCGTCGTTTAAGGGTTGTAACGACGAAATCTACTTTTGTCACAATAGCTTGTGACGAACAGTAATTTCGTCACAACAGTTCAACCTTTCGCGACGATATTTCGTGTCTATAGTGTCAATATTTCGTCATAATAACCTAATTTCGTTGCAAGAGAGGAATTTTCGCTAATGTTGTTGTGACAATTTCTTCGTCGCAACAACCGAAATCCTATAATGACAACAACTCCGTTGCAATATGTAACGCATATAAACTTTTCTTACACTTACTGTGACAAAATATTTGTCTCAATAGTTACTACATATTTGTCATATTAGCCGTGTGCTCAATTTATCAAGCTTTTATAAAATAATAGAAATAAAAATACACATCAAATTTAAAAATCAACAAATCCATCATAATATTAAAAACTAATAAAACCAAGCACCTCAAATAAGAATTCTTGTTTACTAGACGAACAACGAAGTTGACAATGATCTGTGATACATGATACTAATTTCCTTCGAAAACACATAATCGACATTTACTCTAAACTAACTTTTCATAAGTTCTTTTACATCCATAATAAGTTCTCCACATCAACTTAAAAATCATCTCTTCCAAGCCATTCTGCAATTGCTTTCTGTTCAATTCTTTAGACACCTCCTGCACCTATAAAAACAACGAAAAATGATAAAAGTAAGCTAATCTAGTAAGGAGTGATTGAAAATAACATTAATTTATACAAAATGATGTATTTTTATGTCAATAGGTCCAACTACTTAAAAGTGCAACTACATAGAATGAGAAATATAGAACTTTTTACTAAAAATACTTGATGAAGCAGGAATAATCTACTAAATCAAAGAAGTTTTGTCCTCCAAAAGAAATTTACGTCTAGTTTATAAGAAACAAAAATCTCAAGTGTTGAATCAAATGAAAGTGGAATTCTTTCAACTTATTGAATAAACATATCTTAAATGCAATAACAGTTACAACTTATGGATGTTATACATGCAAACTTATAAATCTCACAACTATGTAACATCATCTTCAGTATCACACCATCGACAGGCTTTAAAGATGCACACAAATTAAACAAATATTTTTAACCTCCACAACACTTTATCCTCCACTATGAGCTGTTGAAAAGTAAAAAAAAAAAAAAAAAAACAACACCGTCTACTTCTATTAAAAATAAACATACAAAAAGTTCTAAAGTGCAGCAACAAAAAATTGTTCATATCGTGCTGATGCATTCAAGCATAAACGTTTTCATTGCCAACCACTCCTCCTCCGGCAAATATCATATGAATAATTGTTAATTGGTAATCTTACAGAATAGGTTAAACTAAAACAATTGTAAAGGAAATAAAAGATATTTAACCAACCTTTAGGTTTTTTCCAATACCAAGTACTCCAAATCTACATAACTCCCAAAGGATATATAAACCTAGACATGAACACCGAAAAAAGAAAAAGTGATTAGTAAACATACCATATCTGAATATATTGTTGCTTTGTAGTATGCATTATTGTATTATTGCATTATTCCATGCCTTAGACAGTTCATAACTCCAAATTGATGTTCAACAGGGCATTCAAAAAGGCATTAAAATTACTCAATGTTCTAATCCCTTAGCATCAGATACTATTTTAAAAAATCATTAATTTCATCAATTGTTTCACTTATACGAAAATCAAAAGCAGTGAAGGAAAGATATTAGACAAACATATATTAATCTACATTACACTATAACACAAAAAGTATTCTTACCATCTAAGCACCAACGCATGCTAGAGCATTCTCATCACATACTCTTTCATATCCCCCAAACACTTGAACCATACAGGCCATGCACCTATCAGGTTTCTGATTTCCAAAAAAAAATGAGCTTAAAGAAACAAATCAGACCTGTTTTTCACCTATTTCAAAAATTTAACAAACTTTCAGAAGCAATCCTTGACAAAAAGAAGCAAACATTCGCGATGTATGCGAAACCCAAAAGTTACATATCGTTTCGTCTCTTCATAAAACAATAGAAAATAATAAGTTACTTAAGTTAATGCAACAGTAGTGAATTACATATCAAAAACTTATTGAACAGAACTTAATCTTTCATGGATGAGGCATAATATACCAGTTTTCCATTGACAAATATAGATCCTAAAAAGATCAATATACTACCTCAAAAAGTCATGTAATTCATCAAACACAAAGAGTTAACCAATGCAAAACCAACTATAGTAGTTCACCGTCGCATATACTGTTAGAACTTTATTGCAAGACTAAGTACTACAGAGGTTAGGCATGTAACGATGCAGATTAGACTTACTAAAGTAGGCCAAGAAGTTGTTAACTTTTGCTGCAATTAAGTATTACTAAAGCTGATTTGCTATTTAGCAAACAGCCACAAAAGGTCTCTCCTGCAAATCTCCAATCAATAAAGTTTCATCCAGGGAGTTCCAGGAGAAATGTAAATCAAACAAATAACTGAATATATAAAGAAAAGGCAGCTCAAATTCAGTTTTTATGTGCTCAAAACTGTACATGCATCAAATAGGTAGTGACTAACAAGACATAAACAACAAATTAATGAATCATGAAGCAAAAAAGAAAGGTTACGGACCGACCCTCTTCTACAAAATCTCATCGATTCGAATTCTGGGTCCTAAAAATCAATGACCTGAAAAACAATTGGAAGAATATAGAGTCTATTAGACAGATTGTAGTGAAATTTTGAAGATCTAAGAGAGGTTTGCAACAGCCTTTCTTCTCATTCTCGATTGTTGGCCTCCAAAATTCAGTTCTCTCCTCAGAAGATTCCACAAAGGGAACAATAAAGTTGCACAGTTTATACTTAATATCCCCCCCCCCCCCCCCCCCCCCCCCGCCACAAAGAAAGCCACCAAATAAATGAAAAAATTAATATAAAAACGCTGAAAATATTCACCATCACCAAACAAGAAATAAATACTCATCAGATCATATCTAAATTAATTGCATCCAGCCATCAGATATTCAGATTATAAATAAAGCAAACAATAGAGATCAAAACCCCTAATTTCTCAACACCTAATTTAGGTAGAGAACAAAAAATCACAAAAAAAATAAAACAAAAATTGCTTATAGAATATGATGTGTACGCACACAAAAGATGCGGATATAATATTCCAGTAGATTGATTTAGTTCAGCAATGTACTGAAAAGACCATGACTGACTATATATAAAATTCAATTGTAATCCGAAATCACCTAAATACAAACACTAGAAATAAACAGAGACTGATTTCTGATTTTCAGTAACTAATTCTGATTTTCAGCAACTATATATAAAATTCTGATTTTCAGCAACTAATTTCTTTATTGAAATAAACAAAGACTAATTTCAGCAACTAATTTGACCATCAACAACTAACTTTCATCACTTAATGCATAAACAGAGACTAATTTCTGATTTCAGCAACTAATTTCTGGTTTTCAGCAACTACATATAAAAATTTGATTTTCAGTTTGCATAAGAACAGATCCAACAATCATTGCAAAAAGATCAAAGCATCACTCTAAACTATTAGCAGAACTCTACTATCTCACATCTATTCTCTATTGCCAATGATAAAAAAAAAATCAACACTAAGCATCAGCAACATACAAAATTTCATTTTCAATAGCAAAATTCCCATTTTCAGCAACCTAATTCTCTGTATGAAATAAGATTTTCAACAGCAAGTACCATCATACAAATACAGTTTAGGACAGGATCTTAGCAGCATACATTTATTGCTATCTCCAGCCCTATCTCAACTTTAAATACTCTTGTTCTTCTAACTGTGTACCTGCAAGTAGGAAAATATAGATAAATATGAGGAACATGACACATTATACACATTTTTTTACTTAAAACATAACTTAGAGCTAGAGTTTCTCTTTCATTTTTAATTGAAACTCTAATTCTAAATCAACATTAAGATCAACTTTCCCTTCATAGGTGGCTCCAACATAGACATGCATTATATTGTTCCCCTTATAAGCATCTGGAAATATTTAAAAGAATAAAGGACTTACTTTTTCATTACTCATAATTACATGCTTAATATTAAGTATCTAATGCACAAAGCACATGTCATAACTAGCCTAATATCTTTTCCCTTTTCTAATGCTCTATTATTAAGTTAAGCTCAATATTAGAGTTTACAAATTATTATATATTCCAGCCTCTGCCACTACTTGTCTTAACTAGCCTAATATCTTTCTCTTTTCTAGGGCTCTCTTTAGCTATTGGGTGTAGGACTAGTTGACAGATAAGTTCCAAAAAGCTCACCAAGCTATTCATCCTAACAACAAACAAACGGTTCTCAGATTACTTTTGTTCTAATTAGAAAATGAAACGAAAAGTTGATAGGAAGAAGAGACGGAATCATATATAGATAAATAATAATGCTTTTCTTACCTTCAAGCCAAGCACGAACATGAATCCGCATTTAACGTAATGCACCACATTCTCACCAAAAGCTTTTTCCCAAAGAGATTCAAAACTATCCTCAACATCTACACACCACAAAAAACACTGTAGTTAAGCATATTCTCCAATATATTGCATAAACCTAGTCCACATACTCATTGAATCAAAAGATAGAAATGCTTTCACCTAAATCTCACAAGTCAATTTTCAGCTCCATCTATCCGATAATACATATCTCAATACAAAGAAAAGAGCAATTCAGCTGTAAAATCCATAAACCTTGAGTCTAAGCCAACAAACAAACGGCGCGAAATTCAGCGAAGATACGCGGCGATCTTAATGCGAATAAATATCATACTCATAACATATGAAATCACAACAAATGCCACACCAGAAGTTGCATACGAAACCTTCACGCTCTTTGCCCCATTCTTATCCAGCGCCAGATCCAACAACACGATCCTGATTTCGCCAACCACGAACATGAATCCGGAGGAGAGGCCCTCGATAATGTACTGACCGTTAACCCGACCCTGGAGGAAGACGACGGGTCGAACCGACCCGGTGCGTGGATCTTGAGTAGATCCGATGTCAGGTGGCTCGACGATGACGTCATATACTATGTCGGAGATGACCATGAAGTAGGTGAGGAGGATTAGGGAGTAGACTGTCATGACGGAGGCGCGGCGGACGGAGGAAGGTGATGCAGTCGAGAAAGCGTTGGAGTTCATGGTGAAACGGGATCATCCCAAGGTGAGAGACTGATTTTGGCTCGGTCCATTTTTTACGTGCGAATAGTCAAATTTTATCCGAAACGGGACAACGAACCATAGTAATCATCTAAAGATCATTTAGGGAGCGGATTTTAGCCAAATTCCTTCGTTTAGGCCTCGAAAAGGCCGTTTTTAGTAATTTTCGTTTTAGTTATATCTTTATTTCTAGAACTCGAAATTGCGTTCCGCTTGTTGGAGCGTGTTCCTTATGAGTATCACTTTTAGTTTATGCTTTTATTTAGATTTTTTCCTTTTTTGGAAAAAAAACGTTATTTCCTATTTTAGTTATGCTTTTAGGGTATATATTCTATGTAAACCCTAAGAAGACACTCAGTTGATTATTGGATAGAGTTTTTGAAAGTTTCTCTCTTTTTACATCAATTTCTTGGTATTCTTCATGAATCAACAAGCTTTTGATTTTTGTGTGTCGTTCCTATCTTTCCTATAAGCTTCCGCTACGTCAGCTGGCATCAGTCCCAGGTTCGTTCCTTCACTATGCCGCCCAGAAAACATCAGGAAGAAGATACACGTGAGGAATTCACACAGTTACGTCAGCAAGTTGAATTGTTGACGCAACAGATGGCAGCCATGGTTGCACAACAACAGGCTGCTCCAGCACCAAGACCTGACGACCAATCGTTCGAGGATGAAGAGGAAGAGAATCATTTTGCTCGGAGACAATGTGTCCAAGAGTACAATCCACGTTGGGAATCAGGGTTTAAGGTGGACATACCAGAATTTCAGGGAGGGTTAAACCCAAAAGAATTCTTGGATTGGGTAACTGCAGTTGAAGAGGTTTTGGACTTTAAAGATGTTCCAGAGGACAAACGTGTTCCTCTCGTTGCAACTAGGTTTTGGGGGAGAGTAGCGGCATGGTGGCAACAAGTTAAGGTGAAGAGGTCTCGACAAGGGAAACCTAAACTTGTGTCTTGGGATAAACTGAAGAAACATATGAAGAAACAGTTTTTACCCTACAATTATGTGCGTACTATGTATCAACAGTTGCAGAATTTGGGTCAAGGGGGGAAGTCTGTGAGTGACTATACCACTGAGTTCCACTTACTAATTACTTGGAACGTCTTGATGGAAATGGAGGATCAATTGGTGTCACGTTATGTGAGTGGTCTTCATCCACAGATTCAGGATACGCTGAATATGTTTGATCCAGTCTCTGTCTCTGAGGCACACCAGCGAGCAGTGCATAGTGAGAAGCAACAGTCACGGAGAGTCATGAACCCTCTTAGTATTGGGAACTCATCGAGTAGCTCACAACAGGTCACACGTCCCGGTAATGCTATGCAATTGGGGCTACAGAAAATGGGTACTATCCAACAACAGCACGCCCAGGGACTGGTATCCGTTGTTTTGATTGTGGAGTTACGGGTCATAGGCAATCTGAGTGTTCTAAGAATCCACGTAGAGGACTATTTGTCGATGAAACTAATGGTGAGTATGATGGTCCGCCTATTTTTGATGAGGAATTCGAAGAAGAGGCAGTAGATGATGAAGAATTTGTTACTGGGGATGTTGGCCAAGCTTTAGTGGTGAGGCGCAACCTCATTTCTCCCACGGAAAACAAGACTGGCTGGCTACGCAATAACATATTTCAGACAACATGCACAGTAGAGGGGAAGGTATGTCAAATGGTTATTGATTCTGGCAGTTGTGAGAATATAGTGGCTGAGGAGGTTATTAAGAAGTTGGGTTTACAGACTGAGAAGCATCCCAAACCTTATAAATTGGCATGGTTGAAGAGGGGAAACGATGTCAAGGTATCTCAACGTGCTCGGATCAATTTTTCGATTGGACCTACTTACAAGGATCATGTTTTGTGTGATGTGGTAGAGATGGATGCGTGCCACCTACTGTTAGGTAGGCCATGGCAATTTGATAGGCGGTCAGTTCATGATGGGTTCGCGAACACTCATAGCTTTCTATTTGGCGGGAAGAAGATTGTGCTGCTGCCTGATAAAGGGCCACAGTCAAGTGGGAAGGGTACCAATTTCTTGACCAGAAAGAGATTCGAGGCAGAGATGGAAGAGTCGGGAATTGTGTATGTGATAGTGGGTAAACTGGTAGAAGATGATCACGAAGTCCCGCTCGCAGTTCAACCTTTATTGCAAGAGTTTTGTGATGTTTTCCTAGACGAGTTGCCGGAAGGATTACCACATTTGCGTGATATTCAGCACCTAATCGACTTGGGATATGTGTAGTGTTTTTGGGATATGTGATCTCGAAGGATGGGTTAGCAGTTGATACATCTGAAGTGGAGGCAATAAGCCAGTGGCCTCGGCCCACAACCATCACTGAGGTTAGAAGTTTTCATGGTTTGGCATCTTTTTATCGTCGTTTTATCCCTCACTTTAGTAGTATCATGGCGCCAATCACGGATTGCATGAAGGGTAGTAAGTTTCAGTGGACCGACGAGGCGGATATGTCTTTCCAGTTAATCAAGGATAAATTGACCATTGCTCCCGTGCTGGTCTTACCTGATTTCAATCGCCCGTTTGAGTTACACTACGATGCATCAAAGGTTGGAATTGGTGGTGTGTTGAGTCAGGGTAATCGCCCCGTGGCCTTTTTTAGTGAGAAGTTGTCTAGTTCCAAGTCTCGATATAGCACTTATGATGTTGAATTCTATGCTATTGTTCAGTCTATACGACACTGGCATCACTACCTTTTTCACAAGGAGTTCATCTTATATACTGATCATGATGCCCTTAAACACCTTGGAACTCAGGATAAAGTGTCTGCTCGGCATGCTTCATGGATTGCTTACTTGCAGCAGTTCACTTTGGTGATAAAGCATAAGGCTGGTGCTTTGAACAAGATTGCAGATGCGTTGAGTAGGTGTCATAACATGATTTTGGAGATGCGCGTCGAGGTTCTGGGATTTGACAACCTGCGTGATTTATACCTTGTTGATTCATACTTTTCTGGCGTGATTCAGGATATGCAGAGTGGGGTACAATCAGAATTTGCATGGGTGGATGGTTTTCTGTTTCGAGGTACTCAGTTGTGCATTCCAGAGGGTAGTTTGCGCGTGAAAATTATTCAAGAGTTGCATAATAAGGGTCATGTGGGTCGTGATAGGACCCTCCAGCTTGCGACGGCTTCATATTTTTTGCCATCTTTGCGTAGGGACGTGGGTAAGTTTCTGGAGCATTGTCGGGTTTGTCAGCTATCTAAGGGGAAAGCGACGAATGCTGGGTTATACATGCCACTGCCTATTCCGACACAGCCGTGGACATATGTGAGCATGGACTTTGTTGTTGGGTTACCACGAACTCAGCGTGGATTTGATTCTATTTACGTGGTGGTGGATCGTTCCTCAAAGATGGTGCACTTTATCCCTTGCAAGAAGACTACTGGTGCTGTTAATGTTGCCTTGCTGTACTTTCGTGAGGTTTATCGTTTGCATGGGTTGCCCACGTCAATTATGTCTGATCGGGACACTCGCTTGCTTAGTCACTTCTGGCATAGCTTGTGGCGCATGGTGAATACACGGCTGGATTTCAGTAGTGCTTATCATCCACAAACAGATGGTCAAACTGAGGTTGTGAATCGTTCTTTGGGTGATCTGTTGCGTTGACTTGTGGGTGATAATCTTAAGTCGTGGGATCAGAAACTCTGCCAAGCTGAGTTTGCTCATAATCACGTTGTCAACCGCAGTTCGGGTTTCAGTCCTTTTCAAGTGGTGTATGGCCTCGTTCCCAGGGGTCCCCTTGATTTAGTTCCGTTGACTGCCTCGGTCAAGATGCATGGCAAGGCAGAGGATTTTATCCAACAGTTGCAGCAGGTGCACTCCCAGGCTCATGACCACTTGCAAGTTGCTGCCTTGGATTACAAGCGTGCTGCTGATATAAAGAGGCGCAATGTTGAGTTTGAGGTGGGTGTCTTTGTATGGGCAGTACCGACTCGGGATCGTATTCCAGCACATGAGTATAACAAACTCTCGGCAAAGAATCTTGGTCCAGTAGAGATTGTGGAATCCCAATGCTTATCGGTTGAAGCTGCCTAGTCATATTCGTACTTCTGATGTGTTTAATGTCAAACACTTAGTGCCGTTTCGGGGTGATAATTCTGATGATGATGATGATGGGGATCTGCCTGTGCCAAATTCGAGGGCGAATTTTCCCACCCCGGCGGGAATGATGCAGTCGAGAAAGCGTTGGAGTTCATGGTGAAACGGGATCATCCCAAGTTGAGAAGCTGATTTTGGCTCGGTCCGTTTTTGACGTGCGAATAGTCAAATTTTATCCGAAACGGGACAACGAACCATAGTAATCATCTAAACATCATTAAGAGAGCGGATTTTAGCCAAATTCCTTCGTTTAGGCCTCGAAAAGGCCGTTTTTGCCGTTTTTAGTAATTTTCGTTTTAGTTATATCTTTATTTCTAGAACTCGGAATTGCATTCCACTTGTTGGAGCGTGTTCCTTATGAGTAGCACTTTTAGTTTATACTTTTATTTCGATTTTTCCTCTTTTGGAAAAAAAATGTTATTTCCTATTTTAGTTATGCTTTTAGGGTATATATTCTATATAAACCCTAAGAAGACACTCAGTTGATTATTGAATAAAGTTTTTGAGAGTTTCTCTCTTTTTACATCAATTTCTTGGTATTCTTCGTGAATCAACAAGCTTTTGATTTTTGTGTGTTGTTCTTATCTTTTCTATAAGCTTTCGCTACGTCAGAAGGAGAACGGCAGGATCCGGATAACGTGGAACAGAGGATCCATTGAATCGGATGAGGAGTCGGGTTGAGCTGCGGTGGTCGACATTTCTTGTACAGGGGAAGTGAAGTGTGGTGGGGTTGAAGGAAATTTAATTTGGGTTTTGTTACCGCCAGCAAGGAAGGAATGCGGTGGCTGAAGGTGTGAACTGGAAGGGAGGCTAGGGCAACATATATATTTGGAAAGTTGAAGATTTGGGCTTATTTTGATGAAATTGGCTCAGACCACTGGCGGGAGAAAATCTTAAGTGAAAATGAGATTGGAGGGAAAAGACTTTTACTGTGACAAAAATATCTAAATCGTTACGATAGCTTGATTTTTTAAGACAAAATATTACTTTGTCGCATAAGTCTTTCCTTATGCGACAAATTAGGAATTCGTTACTATAGGCAAATCTGTAGTGACAAATTTCATTTTCATCACGAAAATTTGTCACAAAAAGTGATTTTTTTTGTAGTGAGTCGTAGCAGAGGATAGAGCAAAGACACAAGGGGAACATGCGATACAAGAGGAGACTCCAAAGGTGATAAGGACAGGAGAGAAAAGTTTAGCGATCACCACTATCAAGAATTTGAAGGAAGGGGACTTGAACGTGGTGATACACAGTAATGCTGCAGACATAAGACTAGGGGACAAGGGGTTGAGGACACCAAAAACATGAGAGGTTAAGAGCACAAGACCGCACAAAGGAGGGGCTGGAACATCTACATTGGCTAAATAACAAACTGGGAATAAACAACAATCAGAGGAAAAGACTTGAGAAATGAGGAGTGGCAGGAACAAGAAGGAAAGCAAAAAGACAAATAGGTAGAGAAGGAAGAGGACTTGAACCTAAGAAAAATCAAAGAACAAGGAGAAGTAAGAAAGGGGATGACCCCAATGGATAATGAACTAACTGCATGGGTGTGGAAATTAAGGGGATTGAGTGATCCCCTTAAGCAAGGGGCTATGGCCCTGTTCTTAGGTCATAATAGGTGTAGTACTTGAGCCATTTCAGAGACACGATTGAGTAAGAGTTGCAGGATTCTACTTGTGTGGAAGAGTGACTTGGTGAATTTGAAAGTGGAAGACATGGGAGATCAACACATTCACTGTAGTGTGGAAACTAAGGACAAAATTGGGCAAGGATGTACGACTTTGATTTATTCACTTAATAAGAAGGAGCAGAAGAAAGAACCGTGGAGAAATATGAGGGGTGTGGCAAGCCAGACGAAAGGGCTTTGGATGGTTATTGGGGACCTGAATATTTTCTTGAATAAGGAAGAGAAATGAAATGAGAATGAGAGTCCAATTACAGTGGGAAATGAGCTTCAAACTATGTTAGAGAATACTTGCCTTCACGATCACTTGTTTGTTGGGCCATCTACACATGGAGCAACTCACATACCTATTGCAAACTAGATAGAGTTCTGGTAAACCAAGAGTGGACAACCTCAAATAAAGATTATGTGGTGCACTTTCTTCCTCCAGGCATATTTGACTACTCTCCCAGTATCAGAGAGATTTATGCCACTGGTAGCTGAGGTGTTGGATAGACAGGTGCAAGGGTGCAAAATGTATCAACTTGTGACTAAGTTGAAGGCTCAAAAAGAGAAGCTTAAGGGTCTAAACACTAGAAGGTATCAAGATCTGGAAACTCAAAGCCAGTTGAAGGAGTTGTAGAGGTTACAAGAGAATCAACTTAAGAATGAAGTAAGACATTATTAGGCTGAAGGTAGAGTACAGTGAACTACAACAGAATTTAAATAATGAGCTAAAGTAGAAGGCCAAGGTGGGGTCAGTAGAAGAAGGAGACAGATGCAGAAAATTGTTTTTCCAACACATAAAGACTAGGAGAAAGCAAAACAATATTCTAGTTCTGACTAAATCTGATGGAACTATTTTAACTACAAAAGCTTCCATCTCTAACCGTATTTTAGAATTCTATCATGATCTGTTTGGTGTATATAAGCAAGTATAACCAGTTAACTTGGAGGTGTTTGAAGAAGGACCTAGTATGACTGAAGAGATGAATACAAGGTTGCAGACTCCTATAGTGAAAGAAGAGGTAAAAGCTGCAATATTTAGTATGACTGACAATAAGAGCCTTGGACCTGTTGGCATAAATGCTTGCTTTTACAAGAAGAGTTGGACAGTAATAGGTAACCTACTTTATGAAGCAGTTTGAGAATTCCAGAAAATAGGTACAATCTTGAAATAAATAAATGCAACTTCAGTGTGTTTAATACCTAAGGCCATCAATGTTTTTGATATAGTCGATTATATTTATAGGCCAATTTCTTGTTGTTACAACATATACAAGATCATTACTAAGGTGTTAGCAAATATAATTAGACATATACTCCTTGATTTGATAGAGAATTGTCAGAATGCTTTTGTGTCTGGGAGAGATCTTTTCCAAAATATTTTCCTTGTTCGGGAATTAATAAGAAGGTATAATAGAAAGAACATATCCCATAGGTGCGTAAGGAACATTGATCTTAAGAAAGGTTATGACACCATTAACAAGTTTTGTAATTGGATTTGGTTTTTGACACTAGTTTTGTGAGGTTGATTATATCTTGTGTGTCCAATCCCAGGATGATTTAGAACTTTCTTAGGGAACATTTCCTGTGAGATACCTGGGGTAAATAGCTTAGCTATATTGGTAGGTTACAGTTAGTGAGACCTGTCCTGAGAGTTATTCAAAGGTTCTGGAGCTACATACTTCTAATTCTAGTAGGGGTAGCACATAGGATGGAAAGGTTGTGCATGAACTTCTTATGGTTAGGGAAGAAGGAGGGAAAAAGCGATTTAGTAGCATGGGCAAAAGTGTGCTAGGAGCATGAGAAGAGAGATTAACACATATAGGAAATACTCAATTGGAACAAGGCTTTACTATGTTCTGAAGTGGCAAACTTTGATCAACATCAAAGAAAGCAAACGATGTGGGTGACTTGGATAAAAGAGCACAAACTCAGACAAGAGGACATCTAGAGTGTGCAAATGAAAGAAGGAGATAATCCCTCGTGGAAAACCATACTAATATTAAGAGATGAAATCAAAGAAAAAATAGCAATAATGACACCAACTGAATGGAGAAAGGCAAAACAGACCCAGGTAACTCAATTATGTTATCAAGCTTTTCGTATGGAAACACCAACAGTGGACTGGCATGCAGATGTATGGAACAATATATCCACCCACAGAGTCGCTTTTATCAATTGGTCGGTAATGCATAGTAGTTTAGCTACTAGAGACACATTAGTTAAGTTCAATATGATAAGTGACATACATACAATTTGTGTAGTTTAACTGATGAATCTGTGGAGCATTTATTTTCATGTGTCCAATAGTCAAACCTGTTTTTAAGCTCATGATGACAGTTGTTAGATTGCATGCCTATGAGGTAAAACTCATATCATGGATAGAGAAGTTCAACCAGTCAACAAAAAAGAAAAAAAGAAAAGTGTTGTTTTTCAAATCATGGCAGCTATGCTTGGGTATTAGCTCGCATGAATATGAAAATGGAGAAACCATAAAATATTTGAGAACAAACTGATTACTGCTCAAACAATATGTAAAGAGATGGCAAGGGAGCTGAAGGTAAAGATCATGTATAAATATGGGTAGGAAACAAATAGATTCATTAAAAGTGCTATAGCTAACTTGGATAGAATCTAAATACAGATTTCTGTTGGATGTGGTGATACTACACTTGTATCTTAGTCTTATCAGCACGGAAACAGAAGGTTACAGAAGAATCATTGAATAACTAGCCAATGGGACCTTCAAATGTAGCTTTTCCAAACCGTTTCTCTTCTCTCCCTGAAAGAGTGAATAGATTGGTGTAGATGCGATTGTCTCTATTAAAGCAACCATGAAATGCTAGATACTACCTATAGAGTACAGTCACAGGCAAGCCTGGAGCTGGAATGGATTTGGTCCATCTACTAAAATAGTGGACCTGGAGGAGGTCAGGGAACGACAGAATATGGTTTTAGGCTTTACACTAGCCATAGTCCTAGATTAGAGTTTAGTGTATTCCTTTGCTTGACAGTGCCTGTTCTGTGCAATTGAGCTTTAAAATCTGTCTAGATTGTATGCTTCAACTTGGGGTATACCCTTCGTATCTTGTAAGACACTGTTTCAGTTCTATATATATTTACCTTTCGTGCAATATATATATATATATATATATATATATATATATATATATATATATACAACATTGTAAATACACTCACGATAAAAAAACTCAAAAAATACAGCTTACGCTGGAAAACCTATAATAACACACCATAAGCTTCAAAAAATTTAAAAATACGCACGTCACACCTAAATCCTAGAAACACACTTTACACCAGAAAATTAAAAAATACACATTCCACGTAACACACACACTTACGCCGAAAGCGCATAAAAACATACCATACGCCCAAAAATCCGAAAACAATACATATGCCAAAAAATAAAAACACACGCGATGACCAAAAATTCTAAAACCAGACCATAAAAATAAAAAATAAAAACTTCACATTACATAAAAGACATACGCTATGACCAAAGAAAAAAAAAGAATAACACATCTTACTACCTAAGAAATTCCTAAAATAACATAAGACCAATATATATACTACGACAACCAACGGTTGTTGACTCAAGTGGTAAGGGATTTGAGTTCACTTAAGCAAGGTCTCGGGTTCGAGTCTTGTGGATGTAAAAAACACCGCTGAGAGAGTCCCCCCTCCCCCCTCAAAAAGGGCCCGACCGAGGCTCGACTGGATTAGTCGCATAAGCGGACACAATGATAAATCAAAAAAATATATATATATACTACGACAGGAAATTTGAAAAGCTGATAATACAGCAAAAAATTACTAAGATCGAAAGTCCAAAAAACTACACTCATTACATCTAAAACACATCACAAAACACACGTTACACCCAAAAATACACTCACATTGTGTGTAATTTTATATTTTTTATAATAGTGATTTTATTTTTGAGATTTTTTGGAGTAGTGCATGTTTTACGGCATAGTATGTGTGATGTATTGCATGTGTTTCAATTTCTCGAGTGTAGTGTCTGTTTTTGGTGTAGTGTACATTCTTTGTGTTTTTTAGGGGGGGGGGGTGTGTTTTTGGTGAAGTGTGTATTTTTTAAAAATCTGGAGTGTAGTGTATATTTTTAGGTTTTTGGGGATAGTTTTGTGTTTTTTGTCTAGTCCGTATATTTTATGTTTTCAGGTTCAAGGTTTGTTTTCTTGATTTTTTTTTTTTGTCGTAGTGTGTATTTTAGGTGTATAGTGTATGTTTTTGCTTTTTCCGACATAAGGTGTAATTTTTCAGATTTTTGTTGTTAATGTGTTTTTTAGTGTAGTGTGTATAATTTTTGGGTTTCCGGGGTGTAAGATGTATTTTCCATGATTATCTTTTGTCTTAATGTTTTTCAGGTGTTGTGTGTAGTTTTAGGTGTTTTTTAGGCGTAATGTGCCTTTTGCGATTTTTTGTTGTAGTGTGTATTTTTGGTGTAAGGTGTTTAATTTTGGATGCTCGGGCGTAAGGTGTATTTTTTGAAAGTTTTGGTCGTAGTGTGCATTTTAAGTGTAGTTTGTGTATTTCTTTAGGTTTTTCTGTGTGAAGTGTTTTTTCTTTTTCTTTTTTATCATAATGTGTGTTTTTGGTGTAGTGTTGTCTTTTGGAATATTTGGACAATAAGGCGCGTTTTATGGATTTTTAAAGTCATGGTGTTTGTTATTTGGCTTTTCCATGCGTATGGTGTGTTTTTTTAGGTTTTTTTGTTGCATAGTGTGTGATTTTTAAGTTTTCGGACGTAGTGTTTTCTTGTGATATTTTTAAGTGATATGTACGCGTTTTTAATGTATTGTACACTTTTTGGACATAATAAATATATAAGATCTTAAGTACTTATACCTTAGACAATGTTATAGCAACTACGTGTCTCAACATGAAAGTAAGTAAAACAGGAACACATGGATTATCTAGACTCCCTCTAGTTACTTTCTTAATACGTGACGCAACACCTCACTATAAAACTCTACTTGAGTCTGGAAATATTCAAGGTCACATGAAGTTCCTCCGCCTTGATATTTCGTACAAAGATATTAAAATAATTTGACTCACAAACGAATAAAATAACAAATCTTTTTAAAACTATAAAAAAAAAAAAAAACTTGTCTTACTTGTCTTCAAATGTCTTCGAGTCTTCTGCTTTTATAGAGTACAGAATCTCCTATGCAGAAGGACATTTGTTGCACCAAATATTCGAGACTACTTGCAAACCTTCCTTAATGCATCTGATTTGATACTGTTACACAAGTAAATAGAATCTCCCAATGTATGCATATATAATTCAGTCTAGATACATTTAGAATAAAATCGGATCATACAAAGACAAATATAATTATGAATCTTGTTTCCATAATTAATCTGACGTGGCAATATCTAATTCTATAAGGAAACTACAAGATTAAATTCCAGAATCTCACCAACCATCTTTCCTTATTTAACATGTTATGATAGCATATCTAGCTACAAGGAAAGAGACCATTAAAACAATCTTGCTGAAATATTCAAAATATAATCAGTTAAACATTAATCAAAACACGTATAGTTTACTAATTAACTAACCAATTAATCAAGCTATCATAGACCGGAATATTCGATCCTAACATTCTCTCCCTTTGATTTGTTTTGACAACAATAATATTTCCTGCAAGACAGAGTTAGTTCAAGAGATACATAAAAAATAAAGTGTTGCCATAACATAATAAAAAACCAGAAAGTTAAGTTTCATCAGAAGTGAAACATTACAACCCAAAATAAATATCCATGTAGAATTAAAATGTAGAAATTTATAATTGTTCACAGTTCATAAAGATTTACAAACTTAAAAAAAAACAGCAATAGCAACATCACTCTCCCTAACTCCTTGCAACCTCCCCCCTTGCTGTCATAACAGAATCAAGGGAGCATACCCCCAATCTTGCCAACCTGGACAAGCAAACAAAAGAATTCTTTATGAAGTTTTTCCAGGTTAGTCGTAGAGGTGGAGAAGCGGTCAAGTTCCGGAGTAGGAATATATGGATAAGAATACTCAGCGGAGGCCATGAGGACTAACTCTCAACATGCTTTAATGCCTGGAGGTGTGAACATGGGCTCCAGTCTGGAGGTGCTTTCACTGTTGTGCACCACTATTCTCTGGAGCATGTGGATCCTTCCATGGGACATCATTGATTCTTTCTCTGCCAAAGTAGTGCTTGCTAATGGGAAGTTGTGCTATCTTTTCTACAAGGGTCTCATTTTCTCTATTTTTGACGCCTTGATCAGTGAGCATCTTGTAGATCAGAGAGGGGAAGGGCAGGATTGCATCTTTCTTGTCCGCAGCCTCATCAATCATCCTGAAAATTCTTTCGCCCATGTTCACTGGAAGCCCCTTATGCAACTTGATATAAACACAACCATCTCATAAGTGAGGACTGTTGAGTTGGTTTAGGGTATCCAGTTGAATGTGGCAGCTTTCTGCTTGTGCTTCCATTTCTTCTTAAGTACCCCAGTCAAATCCTTCATCATGATGTCCTCATCAATCTCTACCCTTGTCTCTTCTCCTATAGGCATCTTCCAAGCTTTATTAATGATTGAGGGATTGAACTTGTAGAACTTATCCCTTACATTTACTCTCACATACTTAGGGGACGCCTTAGCATGCACAAACTTGGACAAATTATAATAAAATTCCCAGACAACAACATGGACATAGGGGACAATCTCGATAAAAGAGTAAATCAAGCTCCTAGAGTCAAGAAATTCATACACCTTGTACTTTTTAAAGTCATCAACAATAATGTTCCTCTCTGCCAAAATTTTCCTAGCAGTCATAATTTCATAGTTATCACTCGTAGTTTTGGTCAAGAAGTACCTATTATAATGCTCAGTAGGAAAATCGGCCTCAAATGTTTATGGAGGTTCAGCCTCAGACTCCTCTTCAGACTCCAGTGTTGTATCCACATCGTCCTCAGCTGGTGTTGGATCAACATTATGATCAATGGGTGTGGGTCCAACATTACCGCCAGCCGATGTTGGCACAACATCAAGCTGAGTCTGGTCCTCAGCATCCTCCTCAGTTTCTTCATCATTCTCATCCTCTTCTTCTTTTGAACCCTCTACCTCCTCCTCATCAGTAGAATCGTCTTCTTCAGATGAGGATTCTTCTTCCTCAGCAGCAGCAACATCATCTTCCTATGTTGCTCTGTCCTCAGCAACTTCCACTTGATCTTGTACCTGTTCATCTTCTTTCTTTCCCTCACTTTCAGAAGTAGGAGGAGGTGGTTGACTCTTCTCAGGCAGCTTTGCCTCTGGAATCGCATGTCCATCTGTCAAGGGGACATCCTAGAGATGGCAGACGGGTTCACAGTAGCCCATGTGTCTACAGTTTTTTGTGCAGTGTCAAGATCCTCAGTGAGTAGTGTTGTGAAGACAACAATGGGTCTGTATGCTGGCACAACATCTTATGGACCTGGTGTTGGCTCAACACTTGTAGAGGCGCCCTTCTTTGACTTGACATTCCTCCTGGTATAAACATGAGCCTTGCTTTTTGGTGGTTGCGTGGTTACCACCATGTTGCAAGTGCGGGTGCTTCTACGGGGTAGAACTCCCCCTGCATCATATGACATGGCAGCTGCAACGTTAGCAAGATCAATAATTGTGGATTTCTTTCCTATTATAGCATGCGTGAGTAATTTAGAAAGTAAGTAAGAATCTAGGGTTTAATTGATTTAGCACAAATTAAGATTAAATATAAATAGGATAAATGAGGAAAGTGGGAATAGTTAAAAGAATAATGGGAGGGTAAATAATTAGAACATGTGCCATTCCTACCATGTTGAGTCAACACACGTGTTGAACGTGACCGTGTTGGCATGACACGTGAGCAGAGTAGTTAATGCGTATAACTTATGAGTCACAGTGTTGTGGTGAGTGTTGAGACAACATTCGCAGATCCAGTGTTGGCACAACATTCGAATTCAACCTTCTCAACATTCAGTACTGAGCCAAGTGTCTGTGTGGTCAGGGTCTTACCAAGGTTTTCTTCACACACTAGCATAAGCAGAATCTGATCAAGATACCTGGAACATCAAGAGTTAGAATGAACCATTCAAAATAGTAGCTTGCCTTAGATCTGAACCAGGAGTAGTAGTTAGATAACAGAAAAACACAAGAAAAAGTAAGGGGATTAACATCACAGAGATAATTAAGCTCCTATAGTTTAATGAGAAACAGACTTGTGTGTTACTGGCGTCTAATAACACAAAAGATATGCCTTGCATATGAAATTTATGAATTGAAGAAAACTAAGAGATACTCCCCCTTAAGATCACGACAACACAGTAGTATACGCAGATAGAAAAACAATAGGCGAAGATGAATGTTGGTCCAACATTTATTAGCCCAGTGTTGTCCCAACATACCATATCAGCAGTCACAGATAGAAACTCTTCCATACTTTTTGACTTTATTTTAAATTTTGTTCAAAAAAACACGACTCTCCCGTGGTTCCATTCCTTCTTACTGTACTTCTGGGTCAACCCAACCCGAATGGGAAAAAGAGGGTCCGCCAAACAGCAGTCCACTTTATACGTTTGCTGAGCAGACCAATCAGTTATTTTAGAAAAGGGAAGGGCACTTCTCAACTTAATTTATTTTTAGATTTGATGAAAAACAATAACTTTCATGCAAAATAGTTTGAGGCATGAAGGACCATGTCTTCACTAAATGTAGGTAATAACATGACCCCTAACACCCCAGTGTCAACACAATCAATGCAGATGCACAGGCAAGTACATAGGGCTGGATGCAGGCAGCTTAGGACCCCAACACCTTAGTGACCTAGCACATACTTCTTTATTGAGCATCAATAAAAAGGTTTTAGCACAAGTGAGCAAGTACACTGCATGAAAGGCAGTACATGACCCTAGTCACCCCAGCATACAAGTTCACCATAATATGCCCCCTCTACAAGCAAAACAACATAAATAAGTCACAACTAAATACGACATAGCTTCCAACTTTGAGCACCCCAGCTTCTTAATACTGTTTTGTGTGGCTATCACTTGAATAAGACACAATTGAATACAACATAGCAGTCAGCTCTGTGTACCCCAGCTTCTCCAAGTGAAGAGACTACCTCAAAGCCAAGAAAGTTTTAACAAAGAAGTCAACAAGAATTTGTAAAGAGTAACTGTCTAATCATGATGACAGGTAAGTGAGACTCCACATGGCTTAAGAATGTAGACAAACAAGCATGAGATAACAGGAAAATCACAAGAACTAACCAAACAAACAAGAGAACAATCTGGGTACATCACAATCAGTCATCGGTGTTAGCCTATGATGTTAAGGCAACACCTATATGTTCACTATGTTCACAACACGCTCAAGCCAAGAGTCTTCCTCACTGAAGAATCTCTCAATATCGAATGGTTTAGTAAAAATGTCAGCCAGTTGGTCATTGATTTCAATATGTTCAATTGTTATTGCTTTATTTTCAACTAAGTCTCTCAAGAAGTGATGTCTATTATCAATGTGTTTGGTTCTAGAATGTTGCACGTGATTTTTAGAGATACTGATAACATCAGAAGAGTATTACTAGTTAACCCATAATCACAAAGCATGTGTTTAAAACTATTTAGTTGGGTTACACAGCTGCCGACTGCAATATACTATGACTCAGCAGTAGATAAAGACACACATTTTTGTTTCTTACTGTACCAGAAAACCAAAATATTTCTTAGATAAAAACACCACCCACTAGTGGATTTTTTATCATCTAAGTCCCCTACCCAGTCACTATCACTAAAGCCAACCAAGTTTGAATTTGTATCATGAGAGTACCAGATTCCTAACTTAGCAGTTCCAGAGAAGCATCTTAAGATTCTTTTTACAGCAATTAAGTGAGATACCTTTGGTGCTGCCTAATACCTTGCATAGACACACATTGAGTACATTATGTCTGGTCTGGGGGCGGATAAGTACAAGAGACTTCCAACCATTTACCTGTAGAGTGTTGAGTCAACATCTTCACGAGCTACATCCCTCTCAATCTTCACTGTAGTGGACATTGGTGTCTTGCATTGCTTAGATTCCAGCAACCCAAATCTCTTCACCATATTCCTCGCATACTTCTCTTGAGATAGAAACATCCTTGTTCCCTTTTTCTTCAACTTGCAGCCCTAGAAAGAAGGTGAGCACCCTTATCATACTCATTTCAAATGTACCTGTCATAGTACTAACAAAGTTGTCCAAGGTGGACTGGTTAGAGGAGCCAAATACTATATCATCAACATAGATTTGATCTATACAGACTTCATTATTATTTTTCATGATAAATAGTGTCCTATCACCCTCATGCCTTGAAAAATCAAAACATACCAGAATTCAATCAACCTCTCATGCCAAGCTCTAGGAGCTTGTTTCAAACCATATAAGGCCTTTTCAAGTTTGTAGACATAGTCAAGGTGATGGGGATAATGTGAATCCTTAGTTTCTCAACAAAAGCTTCATTGTCTATATAACCATTCAAAAATGACCCCTTAACATCCATTTGGTACAATTTTATTTTTAAGAAACAAGTAATTGCAAGATATAGCCTAATGGATTCAATTCTGGCCACATGAGCAAATGTTTCATCAAAATCAATCCCTTCTACTTGAGTATACCCTTGGGCTAGTAATCTGGTCGTATTCCTATTATCATTCCATTCTCATCACTTTTATTTTTAAATATCCACTTAGTTCCAATTACATTAGCTTGAGAAGGCCTAGGGACTCTTTTCCACACTTTATTCGTAGAGAATTGCATGATTTCTTCCTGCATAGCATTTATCCAGTGAGAATCTTTAAGAGACAAAGCAAGTAACAGAGTTACACACAGATGACATGCAAACACTAAGTTTAGCCATATTATTATAGTTTATTCTTTCTTTGTTTATGGTTCTTACACCTTCAGTAAGATTTCCTATAATCTGAGAAGTAGGATGATCTCTCAGTATTCTGGTAGGAGTGTCCCTTCTAACTCTTTCTCCAACAAATTCTTCAGTATCTGAATCTTTGTATTCTGGTGTTGGTCTAACATCAGCGTCTGCCGGTGTTAGCTCAACATCATTATTCCTGTGTCTTCTATGTCAATCTCAGGTGTTGAGTCCACATGGTCTCCCACTTGTGTTGGCACCACATCGCCAGTCTCGGGTAGTCCCAGTTGACTATTAGTGACACCTGCAGAAATATCCTGATCATCAAACACAATTTTTACGGATTCCTGAATGATATTTAATCTAGGATTAAATACTCTATAAGCACTGCTATTCACACAATATCCAACAAAAATGCACTTTTCACTTTTAGCATCAAACTTTCCTAATGGCTGTCTATCTTTCAGAATATAGCACACACAAGCAAACTCATGAAAGTGACTCAAGTTAAGCTTAACTTTCTAAACTATCTCATAAGGTGTCACGGTTGTGCCTGGTCTGAGATAAACTCTATTTGAAATATAACATGTAGTACTAAGTGCTTCAGCCCAAAGTGTTTTAGTTATCTTTCTGGAGTTTAACATAACCATAGCCATTTCTTGTCAAGTTCTATTTTTTTTTGTCAGCAACTCCATTTTGTTGGGGAGTGATATGAACAGAGTATTCATGAGAGATACCTCCAAAATCACATAGATCATCAGACTTTCTTGTTAACCCTAAAAAATAAAATAGAGGAGATCACTCATACTCGGGAAAAATAATATGTGGACAATACTATTGTCACGAGTATGTCTGATGGGATGTACCTATAAAGAAAACCCCTCGGAGGATATATGGACAATACTATTGTCACGAGTACGTCCGATGAGATGTACCTATAAAGAAAACCCCTCGGAGGATTGCCCTACCTCTCGGTCACTGACCCGAAAAGGTTTATAAAAGCATCCGAGGAGAAAAGCAAGCGTCCCTTGGAAAGTCAAACGGTGAATGAAAAACAGATATCAACACGGCATCGGAAAAAGAGCAAACCCCGATGGACCCGTATGACTCCGATATCCACCAAATGCGCCAAGAGGGACCAAGAGGGACCCCGAGTCCTATGAACTTACAAGAAAACTTCCTTGCTGAACACTCCTCGGAAAAGACAACACTCGGACTTATCCGAGAACACAATTTTGGAAGAAGTGAGTACAGGAACACCCAACGAATACATTCCGAGCACTCTGGTGAAGAAATCTCACTTTCAGTAAAGCAAAAACGGCCCTCGGACACAAAATCACAGTCCTCGGAAGTCACACCAAGTCCTCGGAGATCACATTTCCACCCTCAGAGATCACTTTTGACTGTTGAAGAAAATACCCGAATCAAGAAGGAGAAACAAAAGCCCTCTGAAGAATAGCTCTATCAGAAACAGTCTACATCAATACCCGAATCAAGAAGGAGAAACAAAAGCCCCCGGAAGAATAACTCTATCAGAAACAGTCTACATTAGAAGCCCTCGGAGATATCCGAAGACACAAAAGCTAATTCAGTCAGCACTTAGTAGATAAACAATAAACATTATCCTAATTTTTACACCTGTATCAAGGTAACAACAACACCTGTCCTTATCAAAACACATGCACAATGACACCTACCCCCACCAAAGTCTATATAAAGGGAGGTGATCAGTAGAAGAAAGAGGGAGGAAGAAGCTGAAGCAACTAAGCCTATTTGTTACAATTTATCACTCAAGTACGTAAGATAAAAAGAGGAGGAAATGTTCAGTGAATAAAGGAAGGGAATATTCTTGCAATTAATCTCATTATGTCCATCTCGCGTTGCCTTTGAATCACGGACAGGACGTTTCGACCCAAATAAATATCTTCCGTTAAATAGGGAATAATTCCAAACCTGTTAACAAAGTGGCGCCGTCTGTGGGAACGTCACAACATCTGTCTTCGAGAGAATTCAGGCACACGTCAACTAGGATGGATGGTCTTTTCGAAAATGACAACCTTCCTGTCCCGAACAACGACTCAGAAGAAACTTTGTCCAATTATGAACCAGGTACAAGAGATTTTATTAGTATTCCCCGATCTGTTTATGAAAGACTTATATATGCTGAAAGAACACCCTGGAGGGATGATCCCCCCGGACGCACGTCCCCTGTTCTATCCGAGAACGAAGATTTCCCCTCGGAAGAAGATGTACCTCCGAGGACGTGGAACCCAAATTGGAATCCTTGGCGACAGACACCCCGAAAAAGTCCTCGAAGACATGTATGTCATGAAAGGACTCCCGTGAGGGGTCAGGAAGAAATTTCTCGCCCCTCAGAGTATCGAGGAGGAGTTGAACATTCCCTATGGGGAATGATGGATAATTTACGAAAAGAGTTAGGTGATCTCAAGAAAGCCATGGCTCCCGAGGAAGATCCTACATTCAAAACCTCTCCTTTCATCCCCGAAATTGCTTCAGCTTCTATCCCCTCGGGGATGCGACCTGTTAATATCTCGCTATATACCGGAGAAGCTGATGGAAGGGACCCACAAGATCACGTCCATCAATACTTGGCAGGAATGGACCTCTCTTCCGCTCCTGATCAGGTGTTATGCCGTGTATTCCCTGTTACCCTTGGAGGGCGGGCTCAAGCCTGGTTTACTCATCTTCCACCTTGTTCCATCACGAGCTTTGACCGACTAGCTCATTTGTTTGTACGACAATTCGCCTGCAACCGAAGGTACCCTAAATCTGCTACGCATCTTTTTACTATTAAACAGAAGAAGGATGAACCCTTGCGAGAATATATAAAGCGCTTCACGGATGAAGCACTCGATGTTCCAAATGTTAGCCCGACCATTATGGCGGACATATTAACTCAGGGACTCCGAGCGGGGGATTTCTTTAGATACCTTATGGGAAATCGTATCACGGATATGAATGAGTTAATGCAAAAGGCGGAAGTACATATTTTGATGGAAGAAGCCGAGGGAACAAAGAAGCAGATGGAGCAGGAGGATAGTGAACACTTAGAGCGTGCTGAGAAAGAAGCAAAGGTCAAAGAAAAAAGTAAGGAAGGAAAACCTCCTCAACGCAAAGATGAAGGGGGAGTGGTTAAGAAATTCCTCCGACCCGTGCACTTACCTCCGATGACTGTTACTCCACCAGAAGTGCTCAACATAATGAGGGGTAGCAACGAGTTGCACTGGCCCAGACCGACTAAATTTCCTAACCGAGACAAGGATACTGGGAAGTATTGTAAGTACCATAAAACTTACGGGCACACTACGGAAGAATGTACTACCCTTCGTTTAGAGGTGCTTCGCCTATTGGAGACAGGGTACTTGAAGAACTACCTTAAGGAAAATAACCCTGAAGAGCCCAAGGCAAATGTTTGGAAGAGATCACGAAGGGAAGAGGAAGAGCAAGAAAGGGAAGAAAGGACGCCTAGCCGGAAGTCACGAGAGGGGACCACTAGACATCTCCGACCCCGAGAGAGAAGTAAAGACCGCCGGCGAAATTCGCGAGAGAAAACGACAGGGTATCAGAGTTTGCCTCCTCCACCTAACTCTTACAAAGACAACCCCCCAACAGGGAGAACCATCAATATGATAGAAGGGGGTGAAATCTCCATGGCGCCTCAGGGTAAAAAGAAGAAATATTTGAAAGAAGCCCGACGAGCAGAACAAGGAATGTCTGTCTGTTCCATTCAAGGGTCACAGCTGCCTAGTATCACTTTCGGACCCGAGGACCTTACTGACGTAATATACCCTCACGAAGATCCCTTGGTTATATCTGCCGTCATCTACGGGTATGAAATCCAACGTATTCTCATAGATACGGGCAGCTCTGTGGATGTACTCTTCCTACCGACCTATCTCGCTATGAGATTGAAACAAGAAACGTTGGAAACCGCGGAGGTCCCCTTAGTAGGATTCTCCGGGGAAGCATGCCAAACCCTCGGAAATATTACTCTCCCAATGTCATGGGGGAAAGGAGCCCTTCGAAGAACGGAATCTATTAAGTTTTGGGTAGTGGAGGCCTCTTCGCGAACGTATAATGTCATCTGCGGAAGACCGTCTATTCGGGCCTTTGAGGCTATTCCTTCTACTTTGCATCTTAAAGTGAAATTCCCCACCTCCTCGGGAATCGGAGAAGTCCGAGGAAGTCAGTCAAAAGCTAGAGAATGCTGCATGAATGCTATTCCCTCAGAAGAGGACGGACCTTCACTCGGAAATAACAAAAAGTGTAGAACCGAGGAAACACGAGTCCAACCTGTGGAAGAATTAAAAATGGTGGAATTAGTAGAAGGAAGTCCCGAGAAAGTAATCAAAATGGGCACCCATATGACTCCAATCATAGAAGGCCAATTGATTTCTCTTCTCAAACAATTTCATCACCTCTTTGCATGGGAAGGGGGGCCGCCCGGACGAATCAGCAACAAGGTATGTCAACATTTCCTTAATGTGAAGCCTGGAGCTAAACCTGTCCAACAGAAAAAGAGGAAAATGGGCCCCGAGCGCAACAAGATCATCCGCTCGGAAATACAACGCCTTCTCCAATTAAAGCAAATACGAGAAGTTATTTACCCCGAGTGGTTGGCTAATGTCGTGCTAGTTCCCAAGCACGGAGGAAGATGGCGAATGTGTGTTGACTTTACTAACCTCAATGAAGCATGCCCCAAGGATTGCTATCCTTTACCGAGCATAGATCAGCTAGTTGATTCTACCGCAGGATGTGCGCTACTATCAACTTTAGATGGAGATCAAGGGTACAACCAAATCCCGATGGCGGCTAGTGATCAAGATAAGACCAGCTTTATCACGGATGCAGGCACCTTTTGTTATCTAGTCATGCCCTTTGGATTAAAGAATGCTGGAGCTACCTATCAACGGTTAGTAAGCCTTATGTTTTCAGGACTTATTGGGAAATCAGTAGAGGTTTATGTAGATGATACTGTAGTTAAAAGTAACACTGCTGAAGAACATCCCGAGGACCTACGAAAAGCGTTGGTCATTATGAACAACTTTGGTATGAAGGTCAACCCTCGGAAGTGTTCTTTTGGTATCCGAGGAGGAAAATTTTTGGGATTCATGATTACGGAGAAGGGAATTGAAGTAAATCCCGAAAAAGCAGAAGCTATCATGGGGTTACCTACCCCGAGGACGGTAAAAGATGTCCAAAAGCTGACTGGAAGAATGGCCTCGTTGAGTCGGTTTGTCTCCAAGTCCGCAGAAAAAGGGCTTCCCTTCTTCAAGATACTTCGGAATATCAAGGAATTTCAGTGGACCCCCCAATGCGAGGAAGCTCTCGAAGAATTGAAAAGGTACCTGTTGAAACCACCTTTGCTGGTAAAACCTATACCCCAAGAAGAGTTGTTCCTGTATTTATCGGTCGGAGAAGAAGCTATTAGTGTTGTCTTAGTTAAAGAACAAGACGGAGAACATCACCCGGTATATTACGTCAGCAAAACCCTCCTCGGAGCCGAAACCCGATATACCCTAACTGAGAAACTCGTTCTAGCATTGATTACTACGGCTCGTAAGCTACGCCCCTACTTTTTATCCCACCCAATTACCGTGCTTACTAAGCATCCCCTGAGAGCAATTCTTAATAAGCCGGAATCATCAGGGAGAATGATAAAATGGGCTGTAGAGCTTACTGAGTACGATATTTCCTACGCTCCGAGACCGTCAATCAAAGCGCAAGTTTTGGCGGACTTTGTAACAGAACTCACGGGCGTTGGATCCGAGGAAAAGGAGCCACGATGGCACGTATATGTAGATGGATCCTCGGTGAGTACCCACGGGGGGGCCGGAATAGTTTTGGTAAATCAAGAAGGAGAGGAGGAAAGACTCCATTTTGCAGTTAGAATAGATTATCCCCTCTCTAACAATGAGGCCGAGTATGAAGCTCTCCTTATTGGTATGAGGTTAGCTAGAGAAGGGGGAATGAAAAGAGTACTCCTTCATAGTGATTCCCAACTGATTGTTCAGCAAGTTAAGGGGTCATATGAGGCCAAAGAAGAAAGAATGCAAGAGTACCTCCGAGTTGTTCGCCAGAGGTCCGAATGGTTTGAAGAATATGATATAGTTCAAATTCCTCGAAAAGAAAATCAAGAGGCGGACGCTTTGTCCAAGATGGCTACACAAACAGCTGCAATACATACTCGGAAGATTACTCTACTACATGTCAATGAATCTGAAAAGGGTGAAGGCCGAGAAGTGAACACAGTTTCAGATCCTTCATCTAGCTGGGTGACTCCTATCAAAGCCTATTTGCAGAATCCCGAGGGATACTCCTCGGACAAGAATATTCAGCGAATGATGTTCAGAAAAACCCTCCGATACTTCCTCAAAGACGGGATACTCTTCCGAAGGACATATTCATGTCCCCACGCTCGATGCCTTAATGAAGAAGAGGCCCAGCTAGCCTTAGCAGAAACTCACGAGGGGGTATGTGGGAGCCATACTAGTGGCGAAAGCATGGTGGGACGCTTGATCCGACAGGGCTACTATTGGCCCACGATGGCCAAAGATAGCAAAAGCTATGCCGAAAGATGCAAACCATGCCAGGCTTACGCCCCTCGGACCCATCTACCCGCAGCCCCTTGGGAACCCTCTTTGAACCCCTGCCCATTCTCTAAGTGGGGTATTGACATACTTGGACCCCTCGTCCCTGATGCCGGTCAAAAGAAATTTCTGCTAGTAGCCGTTGACTACTTCACCAAATGGGTGGAAGCGGAACCCCTAGCTAGGGTAACCGCGGGGGCCGTTATCAATTTTCTCTGGAGAAATATTATTTGTCGCTTTGGTGTCCCTCGGAGTCTGGTAAGTGATAACGGTTTGCAGTTTACTGATCAAGGAGTGCAAAAGTGGTGTGATCATTGGGAGATAAAACATCGCTTTGCCTCCGTGGGATACCCTCAAGCAAATGGCCAAGTAGAAAGAACCAACAGAACCCTCCTGAAGAACATGAAGGCACGGCTTGATTGGCATAAAGCTAAGTGGGTTGAGGAGATACCCGGGATATTGTGGGCCTATCGGACCACGCAGAGTGTTGCTACGGGCGAAACCCCTTTTAGTCTATCCTACGGATGTGAGGCTGTGTTGCCCTCGGAGGTCTCCCTAGAAAGCTGGCGAGTCAAAGAATATGAAGAAGTAGTCAATGGCTCAAATCTAGCCCTTGCCCTTGACCTCCTCGAGGAAAAAAGGACCCGAGTAGCCCTCCGAATGGAAGAGTACAAGGCTCGGATGTCACGATATTATAATACCAAGGTAAGACTCCGAACCTTTCAAGTTGGAGATTTAGTGATGAAACGAGTAGGGGCCTCCAAGAATGTGGGTAAACTAGATCCACGATGGGAAGGACCCTACAAGATAGTGGAAATCGTGGGACCGGCGACTTATCGGCTTGCTAACTCCGAGGGGGCAATACTTCGCAACACGTGGAACGCAAGTAACCTTAGAAAATATTATGCTTAATGTAATAGTTATATATGAATAAAAAGAGTGTTCATATACGAGGGGATATAGTACAAAAGAAAATAGAATTGTCCAACAAAATGATGGCTCTATATACGAGACATCAGGACAATCCGATAACACTAAGAACCCTCTGTATTATGAACTAAACTCATTTACAAGCTAAGTCCCTCCCATGGGACGTTTCCCCTCTCGAATAAGTCTTCGGCGCTGCTCCTCGGAAAGAGAGACTGGATCATCCAAGAACACAGTTCCGACTGCAAAATCTCTAATAAGTGAAGGAGAAAACTCCTCGGAGACCTGACGAATGTTGAGTTCAGGAAGGAGCAAGCCCGAGGGGAACTCTGGCAAAGCTTGAACGGCATCTTGGCACAACTTATAGCCTATATACACTAAGTCACGCATCTCTCCCCGAAGGGATTCACGAAGACTGGATGGACCCACCACCTCCAACACAGCTTGGACTTGGGTCATGACCACCTCTATCGCATGAGAACGAGTTATCCCTAGCAGTTGCTGACTCAAGGCGTCTCTTTCCAGCGTAGCCTGTGTTAACTGCTCCTCCGAGGACCGCATTTGGCCACGTAACTCCTCAATTCTCCGGTCTAAGCTCAAGACACGTGCTTTTTCAAGCACTAATTGGCGTTCCAATTCCCACGCCTTATCCTTCTCGGATTGCAACGCACGGGTATGAGTCTCCTGAGCTGACTCGTGAACTTCTTTCAAACGAGCTACCTCCCCTTGAGCCTCCCAGAGACCTCGCTCTAACTCGTCCCGACGACGGTATACTAAACCCGGATCTGAGGAAGAACTCCCGTAAGACCCGAGGGCGTCCAACACCATATAAATCTGCTCAAAAAACGAATGGCATCAGATCAGAAGACAGGTTAGTATTAAATAAAATGAATAGATACCTCACACAGGTCTTTGCAGGCTAAATCTTGGAGAACGGGTACCGAAAGGGTTTTTATCATTTCACAATCTGTTACGTTCAATAACCCACTAAGAAAGTTTCGGCAAAATCCCACTGCTGATCCGAGAGGAGAAACATCCTGATTACCCTCGGGGGGAAGAGTTCTCCCGAGGGAAGGGTGCTCCTCGGGCGGTGGTGCAGGAATACGACCAGGGATATCTTGCTGGGGCTGCATATCCTCTGCACTAGAAGAGTGAAGATACTCCTCTAATACATTTACTACGGTAGAATTGTGAGGAATGGGCTGTGATACTATGGGACTCATGTGACAATCCGTTTGAGAAAGAGTTGCTATCAGATCCGACGATCCAGAAGGAGTTATATAACTGACTGGGGGGGCTGCAACGGGTTCCTCCTCCTCCGAGGAAATTTCAACCATTGCCTCACTTATGAGGGGAGGAGAATCGCCAACCTTCGTCACCCCGGGAATACCATGCAATGCCCTCCCCAGGAAAACGTCATTAGAAGACCCGAGAGAAAAAGCTCCCATCTCCGCTCCTACAAAAGATGTCAGTAGGAAAATGATCCGAGGACACCAATACAGTTTATAAACTAGAGAATGATTAGCAGAACTTACGAAAGTGAAAATTACTGTGAAGAGGATAAGAAACAGGGATGCATCCTTCCACTCCCTCTTGTAAACCTGCCAAAATTAAGGCCTCGGGGAAATCCAACAGCCCAGATATATCATAAGAACCAGAGAAAAGTCCCGAGTGAAGCAATATCTCCCTCACTTGTCCTCGTGTTTCGGTGTTGGGTGCGATATATCCCAGACCCCATCGGATGGGTACACCCCACGATCTGGCTGACTGGCCTCTCGGACGGATAAAGAAAAATCTCCGCCTCCAATCCCCTCTACTAGAGTGGGAACTGGATACACGAGTGAAGATATTTTCCTTGTCCCGATAGGTCAAGCTAAAAAAGGGAGTCCCCTCTGAGCAAGGTTGAAGGATAAATATTGTCTCCACCTGATAAGGGGACATTGGAAGGTTTAAAAGCTCACTACGAAGGACATATCCCACAAAATGACTATAGGAACTTGGTGTTAACTGACTCGGACACACCTGCCAATACCGAAAAAGTATCTGGAAAAAGGGATGAAAAAAGGTCCGTAAACCACAACGCATTTGTTCGATATAAACGGTCATGTAACCCGAGGGGGGTGCGTAAGCCCTCTGGCCCGCAGAAGGTACTAGTATGTCATAATTCTCAAAATCAAGGTTATAGCCGCTGAAAAGAGATCTTACCGAGTTCTCACTCTCAATACTTGTGGTGGATCCTACACGTCCTCTACCTATTAATCGAGACAGGTTAAGAGGAATCAGATCAAACTCCGAAGACTCATCCGCCAAAGAGTATGGCTCCCTACCCATGAATATTTCTCTGATATGATTGATCCTACGTGAATTTATAGATGGGAGTCTACGAATTACCCCAAGAGAGGAACTAGCGCCAAGTGTCGCCTGGTTTTCGGATAAATTGCCCCTCGGAAGAACTCTGGATGATTCAGAAGGACTCCGAGCGGTATCCCGAGAAGAACCACAAGATGAAGTCGAACCACTTCTTCTATAATAAGGAGGCAACATCTTATCTGGTAAGTACTATCTTCGTACTTGCAATTATGAGTAAACTCGAAAGAAAATCAAAGACTAATAAAAATTAGGAGATAAATGCATAATTGATAAAGATCCTACGTGCATATATACTCTTTAAATTAGAGTTAAAAGGAGAAGTTTAAACTCTTAGTACGTTAACTAAGGGACACGTGTTGGAAAACTTTTTGATTAAGGAGGACACGTATCCTATTTAACCATGCAAAGTAACACCTCCTACTTAGAAATTTTACTTAGTCAGCATCCATATATGGATTATCATTATCCATTTTAATTAAACAGTGGAAATAAAATAGGAAGATTGCACAAAATATTTATTGATTTAAACCAAAGAGCCCTCGGAAGGGGTAATAAGTACCAAGGAATGTTTATTTGAAAATTAAAAGTAAAAATTACAAAAAACTAGACTAAGCTCCCGTGGAAGGAGGGAGAGAAGAAGTTGTCTCTTCTGCGGAAGTACCCAATGGAGCAAGACGAGAGATTGGAGAAAATACTCCCCCAGAACCGCTAGCCCTTGGACTCGGACTCGTGGCGGAGCGCATTGGAGATGGTGTCGGAGAATCCCGAGAGGATAGCAAACCCCCAAACCTCCCCACAAAATAATGGCAGTCATCGGGAGTTGGCTTCTTTAATTTCCGAAGATCGAAAGACTTGGAGAAGTTAACATCCGACCTTATCAAAGATTTCGCCACCTTCGCACACTCCAAATAACCCCACAGAAGATGGCCCATCAAGAGCTCATGAGAAGGCTCCTCGGATGCTCCTGATTGCTGCCGTGAGATCTCTCGCTGGGCAAATTGAACAGCTGCATCCACCTTAGCCTGCACGTCCTCTGGAGATAGAAAACTTGCTAACTTCCCCTCGGCTGATTCTGCCCTATCAGTAACTTGGCCCAGTGTCTCCTGGAGAACTCTCTCTCTCTCATTCCCGTCCGCCATCGCCTTCTCGAGAGCCGTAATACGAGCAGTAAAGACCCCCTCGGAATCTTTCCATTCCTTCTCCCTCTTCATATAAGCGGACTCAGCAGCACTTAAATTACCCTGCAAATTCGCCCTTGCCTTCTCTGACTCTTTAAGAGCAAAGTCGTAATCAGAAATCTTGGTATGAAGAATATCCTCCCTAATCTGACTCTCCTTATCCCGAGCCACGAGAGGCGCCAGTTGCGCTCGGAGTACTTCTAACTCTTCTTTGTCTTTCCGACCGTGCTCTTCAACGGCAGTAACTGCCTCTCGAGTCTTTCCAATCTACAGAAGAGTCAACAATAAAAGATTTAACAGAGATGTATTGTGTAATTTCAGAAGACTAAGGCAGAGAAGCTTACCATAAGCCCCAACCAGTTAAGACTGGTGTATAAAAATTGATACCCCTCGGCGGGTGCTGAACTGGAGGAGGCGAAAAATCGGAGGATATCTTGATAAGCCTCCCCCACTGAACGAGATGAAAATTCCCCCCCGGATCCGATGGGAGGAATAGGCTCCTGAAATGTATGACCCCTCGGAGACAAAGTCACCGGGACATGTCCCCTCGGAGGAGTCGTATCCTTTACCGGAGTCGTCACTTCTGAATTTGTAAATATGGCCCGTGAACCACCTACTGTTGTGGAGGGGCTGGTCTTTCCTAATAGTGATTGCAGAATTCCTTCCTTCAAATCTCGGTCCTCTGAAGAAGGATCAAACTCCCCTTGGGTGTCTTCGGAGTCCCCTCGTAAACCTTCTTGCTCGGGAATGTTAAATTGGGCCAGAAAATCCTCCTCTGCAACAGATACGAACTGTCAGTGATTGAAAGGATGAAACTAGAAAAAATTATGGAAAAAAGGCAAATGACGGATACTCACCATATAATGAAGACTCTTCTACCATCGGAGCTTTCCCTTTATCCATAGCCCCTACATCAAAAGAAAAGGTGTCAACACATCAGCAAATATTGCAGATAAAGATACGCACATCTCATTAAAAACTCGGGAAACTTACCCCGATGAGCGGATTCAGGAACTGTCGGAAGCTTAGGAGAGTGATCCTCGGAAGACAGGTCTATTACTTCAGTATCCATCCGAGCAGATTCATCCTCCGCACCACTCGGAAAGATACCCCCCTCGGAACCTCTCGGAGAAATTCCTATATTAGATTCGGAAGCAGGTAAATTCCCTGACTCCGATTTGGAAACGGGCACTAAAGCCAAATCCCAAGGTGCTACTTGACGCAGGGGAACAGCGCTCCTAACGATCCCCATCGCATCCATGCATAGAAGAGAATGGTCTTCGTGGAATCCACCCTTCTCTGAATCCATATGCATACTCTCGGGAGCATTAACCTCCTCCTCCTCGTGATCTCCCTCCTCTGGAATCTCCGAGACACCACTAGGAGTAGGCTCCCTCGGACTCGACTGCAGATAGTAGTTCGCCATGACATCCCCTGCATCATCCCATCAATAACGTGTATAAGCACAATTTACCACTGTGCTCGGAAAGAGAATAAAAGGATAAAAGAGCGAATAAAGAGACTTACGAAAGAGACTCCTCGCAACGGGAGACAGGGACAAGGGCCTCTCCACGGCGGCATCAGTGAAAACTACATGGTGAAGCCCAGAGGTCTCATATAACATAGTGAAGTCCTCTGATTCCATCAATTTGTGCTGAGAAATTATAGGAGATAGCACCGCCTCCTGATCCAGAGCATGCACGGGAGTAGTACCCTCTCGCCAATCAAAGGGCACATCCCACTCGCCGTTGACAGGGCCCACGAAGAAATACCTGTTCTTCCAGACGCTATGTGAGGTAATAGCAGCCCCCAAGATCCTCTTCGTGGAATCCCCCGAGTTATCCCGATGACGAACGTTATAGAAAGGATACCCCCCGGGTGATACCGCCACGTCAAAGATTGAAAGAAAGTGATCCACCGAACACTCTAGCCCATTCACGTGGCACCAAAATACATAAATACAGATAGCAGCAAATCCATTTGGTACCATCTGACTTGGGCTGATATTACAAGTTTTAAAGAGCTCGCAGAAAAAAGGGGACATAAACGAGCGCCACCCATACTTCACTTGAGCGAAAAATACTGTCAACATACCCGGAGGAGGATAGCATGCCCTCTCATCCTTCGTCGGGATTCGGAAGACCATATTCTTCTGAAGGACTCCGGTTGAGGTCAACAGATCTGCTACCTGCTTACGAGTAGCAATATTCCTCATCTTTTCCACCTTAGCAAAGGTCCGAAGAGGTGGTTCCTTTGATTTGGGAACCCTAGCTTTTTTCGAGGAAGTGGCGCCGCCCTCAGCAGCAGCAGCAATTTCTCCCTTCCGTTTGCGAGTAATAACTCCCACTGGAATACCTCTCACACTCGTAGAAGAATTAATCGGAGCAGTGACTTCCGAGGAGATAGCGGCGGCAATAGAGTCAGTGTTGGCGGAAGAAGCCATGGATACAATAAAAGAAAAATGTTTTTGAAAGAGAGAAGAGGAACGGGTAAGTCTGCTGGGAATTTGAATTGCAAAAGATGAAGAATAAAGATTAAGGAAAGAGATTTCTTTTTTTTGCTCTGAGAGGAAATTACCACAAAGACGGATTGAGTGAATGAAGAAAAAAGAAGCAACAGTGTCCTATTTATAACCGAAGGTGACAACGGTCAAGAATTTTGCAAACGTGGAACTTATTTAAAGCTCCACGTAACTGCCACTTGATTGTGCCACGCCGTCCCCATTCTGACCGTTGCCAACGGTCAGATAGTTCAAATCTCCAAGCTGGTCAACAACAGTCCGCCACCTGCGCCTCGAGATCTCCGCGTGCTTAATAACGATACCCTAAGGGTACTCAGGTAAAATCCTTATAAATTTTAAATATATATGCGTATTGAATAAATATCAAAAAAGGAAAAAAATAAATATAGGGACACTAAGCAAAAAATAACCCCTCACCTCACTGAGGACGATGATTTAAAATTCCGTTTGTCTCTACGAGGACAATCGAAATTTGGGGGGGCTAGTGTTAACCCTAAAAAATAAAATAGAGGAGATCACTCCTACTCGGGAAAAATAATATGTGGACAATACTATTGTCACGAGTATGTCTGATGGGATGTACCTATAAAGAAAACCCCTCGGAGGATATATGGACAATACTATTGTCACGAGTACGTCCGATGAGATGTACCTATAAAGAAAACCCCTCGGAGGATTGCCCTACCTCTCGGTCACTGACCCGAAAAGGTTTATAAAAGCATCCGAGGAGAAAAGCAAGCGTCCCTTGGAAAGTCAAACGGTGAATGAAAAACAGATATCAACACGGCATCGGAAAAAGAGCAAACCCCGATGGACCCGTATGACTCCGATATCCACCAAATGCGCCAAGAGGGACCAAGAGGGACCCCGAGTCCTATGAACTTACAAGAAAACTTCCTTGCTGAACACTCCTCGGAAAAGACAACACTCGGACTTATCCGAGAACACAATTTTGGAAGAAGTCAGTACAGGAACACCCAGCGAATACATTCCGAGCACTCTGGTGAAGAAATCTCACTTTCAGTAAAGCAAAAACGGCCCTCGGACACAAAATCACAGTCCTCGGAAGTCACACCAAGTCCTCGGAGATCACATTTCCACCCTCAGAGATCACTTTTGACTGTTGAAGAAAATACCCGAATCAAGAAGGAGAAACAAAAGCCCTCTGAAGAATAGCTCTATCAGAAACAGTCTACATCAATACCCGAATCAAGAAGGAGAAACAAAAGCCCCCGGAAGAATAACTCTATCAGAAACAGTCTACATCAGAAGCCCTCGGAGATATCCGAAGACACAAAAGCTAATCCAGTCAGCACTTAGTAGATAAACGATAAACATTATCCTAATTTTTACACCTGTATCAAGGTAACAACAACACCTGTCCTTATCAAAACACATGCACAATGACACCTACCCCCACCAAAGTCTATATAAAGGGAGGTGATCAGTAGAAGAAAGAGGGAGGAAGAAGCTGAAGCAACTAAGCCTATTTGTTACAATTTATCACTCAAGTACGTAAGATAAAAAGAGGAGGAAATGTTCAGTGAATAAAGGAAGGGAATATTCTTGCAATTAATCTCATTATGTCCATCTCGCGTTGCCTTTGAATCACGGACAGGACGTTTCGACCCAAATAAATATCTTCCGTTAAATAGGGAATAATTCCAAACCTGTTAACATTTCTATTTTCAAATTCCCTCCCATGATCTGATCTAATCCTAATTACACATGCATTCTAGAGCAACTTGATATTATCAGCTAGTATCTTGAAAGTCTCCACATCTTCAAATTTTTCGCTCAAGAATTAACCAAAGTATACCTAGAGAAGTCATCAATAATTAAATAAGCATACTTCATACCAGTAAGACAACATACCTCTATACGACCCATCAGATCCACGTGCAATAATTCAAATCATTTGGAAGTTCTAGAGATCTGACCTTCCACATGTATGGGTGCATGTGTGGTCTTAGTTTGTTTACCTTGCAAGCCGTCACCACAAACAAGTTTACCTGGACTGGCATGTTTAGGTATGCCCCTCACAACTTCTTGCTCGATGATCTTCTCGAGATTCCTATAGTAGACATGTCCTAGCCTTCAGTGCCACACTAATGATTCATCAACCTTTACATGTAGACATTGTGCATCCTCATCCACCAAGTGGCAGTTGTCTTTTGACATTTTTCCTGACATAACACAATTTTAGATTCATCAAACACATCACATCAATATTTATCAAATTTTACAATCAAATCATCATCACAAAGCTGAGTAATTGCTGATGAGGTTAGCCTTTAGACCATCCACCAACAGAACCTCAGTAAGATGGGGAAAACCATCCACATTGAGAACCTATTTTCCTATGATATTTCCCTTGCTTCCTCCACCATATGTAACAGTACCAGTGAACACATGTACAAGTTCCATAAGATTTGTCTTGTTACCTATCATATGTCTAGAACAACCACTGTCAAAGTACCAGTCACAAGTAAGAGTATGAGTAGCTGAGAACACAATATTACAGATGATTTTTATTTTAGGAGACCAAAGTCTATTCTTTTGAAAACTGTTGTTTTGTTCCCTGGTGTTGCTTTGGAATGTTGAGCCAACATTAGAGCGACCCGATGTTGTCCCAAAACCCGATGCAACATTACAGCTATAATTATATTTTTCACAAAACTTTATTTACTTATGGTAGTATGGTTTTAAATGTCCTGGCTAGAAAAATTATTAGCACATATTGGTTACCTTCTTAGGTTGTTTAGAGTGGCCACCATTTTTGTAATAACCAGTCTTCACTGAACTAGGAATGACATTCTCATGTCTATTTGACCTTTCATGCTATCTTAAACATGTAGTTCCTTCATTTCCAACGTCTAGTGCTTCATCCAACCTACTTAGAGTTCCATTTGGCAATGGTTCTCTCTGCCTCTTCATGCTTTCTCTCCATCTTTTCTAGTTGGCACTCCATTCTGGTGAGGTTCTTCTCAAGTTCAGTTATAGTTTCAATCATGAAACTTTTCTACCTGATGAGCTCTTTTTGTCTTTTTATGATTTTCTTTACCTCATCAGAAAGTTCTCTGTAAACAACTTTCAGTTCATCAACCATCTTGTCTTGATCCATTTCTTCTTCAAGGAAGTATTCCTCATTTAAATCTATAGATCCACCAAACCAAACAAAGTTAGAATGTTCCTCAAATGCATTTATATAAGAAATTAGACATTGATGGTTAGAAATATAGTCATCATCATCCCAGCTGTCTAAGTAGTCTTTTTGGTCCTCTAGTTCTGTCTGAGTGTTGCGCCAACATCCATTTGTCCCGATGTTGTCGTGGCACTTTGTCTAGTTGACATGGGCAGATAGAACTATTGTGTGAACTTCTTCAAACACATGTTCTTCTGGTAGCTCTTCCAAACCTGTCTCATCATCAATATCATATATGTATACCAAGTTAGAGCTACCTTTGGTTCTTAAGGTATTAGCACACTCATATGCCATATGTCCAAAACCTTTACACTCAAAGCATTGGAGTTCTTTCGTTTTCTTAGTGTCACTTTCAGTAGGCTTTTTGAAAGAATACTTAACCATTTTACCAAGAAAACTCCTTCTTAGATTATGAGGCACATTCTTCTCTTTTTTGACTTTATCATTTAAAGCAGTTTTTATTGAACTTCTTTACTACTGAACCTAGATAGGCACTTATTTCAGTTTCATCATATACTTCTTCTTCTTCAGTTGATTTTAAGGCAAGGCCTCTGTGTTTAGTAGTTGGTTCTGAGTCCATTTCAAATTCTTGAAGTACATTCAGAAGAGTGTGAAAGTTAAGTGATGACATGTGTCTGGCTTCTTGCATAGCAATCTTTTTGACCTCAAACCTTGGAGATAAAGTTCTCATAACTTTGTAAACAAGTTGTTATTAGTTAGAGGATCACCTCGACTTTGGCATTAATTATAAAAATCCATTAATTTTGCAAAGTATGAAGTAATGAACTCATCATCAACCACCTTAATGCTCTCAAATTTCTGTAAGAAAAATTGAAGTCTAGCTTCTTTGACACTGGCATCACCCTCACAATGAGTTTGTAGGAGCAACCAGTCCTGCTTGGGAGTTGTACACAATTGTACTAACCTGAACATATGTGGATCAATCCAGCTGAAGATGACATTCAGTGCTTTCTCAGTGTTGGTTGCTTCAATGACTTCTGCTTAAGTCTAGTCAGCTTCAGGTTTCAGGTGTACATCTTTGTCGTCGTCTCTGGCCGTCATTTATTGAATGTAACCATCAATGATTGATTTTCACGCCCTGAGATCAAAGGATTTGATGTATTGTCTGAGCCTGATCTTCTAATAAGCATAGTCTGTCCCATCCAACAGTGGTGACCTGTTGTTAGTATTGGGGTTCACATTATCCATGGTATGGTACCAAATCCAAACACCAATGAATTATTTTCTTGGCTCTAACGCCAATTGTAAAGGTATGGACCGGGATTGGTAATCTTTTATTTGATTCACACATTGTGTGTACATTGAATGTTGTGTCAACACCGATCATATTCGGTATTGTTCCAATACTCGTTGTAGAGTAATAATGAAGCGGAATAAAGAACACAGTGGGATGAATTTATGCAGGTTATATGAATATAACCTACCGAGCTTTATGGCCAAATAATCACTAAACGTTAATTTAATGATCTTACCAAATACAACTGAGCAAGTAACCCAATCCTAACACTAACTAATCTATGTGCTATAGTTTAGCTAGATAAAACTCAGTAAAACATGACCAATACAATACAAGAATTACTTCTACTCTTTCAGAACTTAATTCTAGTCTTGTTATCGTTCTTGATGTCGAGCACGCCTCTTTATAGGATTTGATCGTCCTTGATATATGGTGTGATAGACACGAGTTGGTGATTGCTCTATTTCCACTTGGATAACTCTAAAATCTTCTGTGGTGTTATCTTCATAAGATCTTCAACTTTTATCTTCAAGATCCTTTGAATATCTTCGGCTTTATCTCTTCGTTCCAAGCAAAGATTTGCACAATCCTTAATACCCAGAAATAATCACAGATATCTTCGGCTTTATCTATTCGGCCTCTTTGGTGTATGTAACGACAAATTCTTGATCTCTGAAATTAAAAGACAAGAAAAAGATTACAAAATAGTTTTTGAGTAAATTTAGAAGTACAATTGTGGTTCAATCTCTATTTCATCTTTTGATTCAATTCTACAAGAATAATATTAAATTGTGGAGAAAATCTTTAATTTGAACTTCACTGAAATGATTTGAACTTGAAGAAACATTAATTCGAGGGTCCTTGGACTTGATCTCGAATTAAACGATGATTTTTTGAGGATTTGATGAACCCTGGTTTGACTTGAAGATTTTATGGACACCGATTTGAATTGGGGATTTGATGGACAATGATTTGACTTGAGGATTTGATAAAGGATGATATGATCTTCGTCCTTAGTTCTTTGGATTTTTGTGTTTTGAATTCTAGTACGAATTTTGATCTTCAAAAATGGTTTTTCGAGGGTCTTGTGACTTGATCTCAGATCAAACGGATTTTTGGGTTGAATGTTGTTGAAGAACGGTATGAATTTGATTTGGATTTTTCGGATTTGTTGAAGATTTGATCTTCTTGGTAGAGACACGATCTTCAAAAAGTAGTTTTTGGATGAATTGAGGCTTGATAGCGGATTGAAAGGAGTTCTTAACGAATAACACCTTGAAGATTGTTGAAGGATACCTTGAATGCCGCAAAGAACGCTTAAAAATGGTTGAAGGATACCTTGAATGCCGCGAAGAACGCTTGAAGATGGATGAATTTGGTGGAGTGAAAAACTTAGAGCTTTTCCCTCTTCAACTTGTGAATATTTTCTGTGTGTCTTTTTCTTCTAACAGACCGCCTCTATTTATAGTTGTGGAGTGAATCTCAATTAGAATCTCCTGATGAGATGAACGGTTGTGATCGCGTCTACAATTCCTTGATATGGAAGACTTTATCTAAGAGAATCTTCTTTCCATCTCTTGAAGATTGAGACTTGGTGGGGAAGTCATTCCTTGTGGAAATTTTGTGGAGAATTCTTTCCATCTCTTGAAGATTGAAACTTGGAGGAGAATTATTTCCTTGTCTTGAGATTTGATGAGCAATTATTTCCTTGTCTTAAGATTTAATTAATATATTTATTTTAATCTCTCAAAATATTAAGATTAAATAAAATATATTTTATATTTCTTGCATCTTAAGAGTTACTATCATTTAATTTAATTAGACACAAAATTAATGTCTCTACAAATTGCCCCCTCGAGACTTGTTCACGATTTTTGTTGAAACGCATCACTGAGTGGATAAGTCTCGACATCTTTCTTCTTCTTGCTCTCGTACTTCAATTAAACCACCATAAATCCACTTAATGGGTTTAGAACATTTGTGAGCTTCATCACTGGATCCATCAACTTGAATGTTGCATAAGCATTTTTTTTTATATGACTGGGTTAAGAATGAACTTCCAGCTGCCTACATATCCAATGAAGGAATCAAGTCGTAACATAGTTCAAAAGAAATCAAGATTAATTTAAAGGGGGTGTCGTACACAGCTTCTACTCATGCGAGCCAGGAGTAACGTGCAGTTTAAGCTCGTGCACCATGAAGCATTTGATTTGGACATTTGTAGACAGTTTTATCTCATATCTAGGAGGCTTTGACTTGAAGAATTTGTAGACAATTTTGCTCGTGTCTAGGAGACTTGGAAACTTGAAGAATTTGTAAACCTTTTGGCTCGTGTCTAGGAGACTTGGAGATTTGAAGGATTTGTACACCTTTTGGCTCGTGTCTAGGAGACTTGAAGACTTCAAGGATTTGTAGACCTTTTGACTCGTGTCTAGGAGACTTGTACATTTGTTTTGAAGACTTGAAGGATTTGTAGACCTTTTTGCTCGTGTCTAGGAGACTTACACATTTTTTTTGAAGACTTGAAGGATATGCAAACCTTTTGGCTCGTGTCTAGGAGACTTGCAAATTTGTTTTGAAGACTTGAAGCATTTGTAGACCTTATGGCTCGTGTCTAGGGGACTTTAACATTTGCTTTGACGAATTGAATGATTTGTAGACCTTTTTGGCTCGTGTCTAGAAGACTTGAACATTTGCTTTGAGGACTTGAAGGATTTGTAGACCTTTTGGCTCGTGTCTAGGAGACTTGAACATTTGCTTTGAGGACTTGAAGGATTTATAGACCTTTTGGCTCGTGTCTAGGAGACTTGTGCATTTGTTTTGAATACTTCGATGATTTTCTTTGAGTTTGGATATGCAAACAGTTTATACTCGTGTTAAGGAGGATGTTGATAGTTTATACTCTTATCAAGGAGTACATGATTTGACACTTAATTTGAATATTTGAGAGAGCTTAAGCTCGTATCAAGGAGCATATATTTTGGCACTTAGTTTGAGGATTTGAGATAGTTTAAGCTCATATCAAGCAGCACATATTTTGGCACTTAATTTGACGACGCACCCTCATCATTGTTATCATCGTCATCTATATCATCACTTTCAATATCAAGACCATGAGTTGAGTTTTCTTCTTTAATAGAGTTTACACTTGTCTTTATGTCATGCGCTCGCGTTGCCAACTCTTCAAAGTTTCTTGGCTTGATTCCTTGAAGTATGTAAGAGAGACTCTGGTTCATCCCTTGAATGCAAATCTCTATGGCTGAAGTTTCAGATAGTTTTTCATTGTAGCTTAAGGATAGAATTCTCCACCTATTGATGTAATCAATCACTGGTTCGTCTTCTTGTTGATGAGAATTTGCAAGTTCAATCATGCTCACAGTACGACGAGTGCTATAAAAGCGACTGAAGAATTCGGTTTGTAGATCGTTCCAACTGACAATGGAGTTTGGTTCCAGATTAAGGTACCAATCAAAGGAAAAGTCTTCTAAGGATCGAACGAATTTCTTGACTAGATTATCTCCATAGGTTCCATCACTATTGCACGTCTCAATGAAGTGAGCAACATGTTGTCTTGGGTCTCCAGTCCCATAGAATCTTTGAAAAATCGGAGGTTGGTAGCTTTTCAGCATTTGCAATTGCTCTATTCTTTGAGTATAAGGCTTTGTGTAAGATTTGGAAGTCTTGTGCTAAGCTTTATGATCATTTGCAACTTCTTGAATGAGCTTCTTCAATTGATCGGCAGAGACATGGCCTTGTGGGGAAACTTGGATTTGTTTGCTTGAGGACTTGGGACATTCTCCAACTTCAACATCTTGAATGTTTTTCTCGGCAAACTTTGTGTGCGTCATGGCGCATTGCTCCTCCTTCCTTGATAAATTTGACTTGTGGAAGAGAGAAGTGGCTTGGATTCATACACTTAGGACTTCATCAAACTCGTGAGCTTCGACTCCTTCAGTAACATTTTCATGCGTCATGCTTTGATAGTCACTTTCCACGAGCTCTTACTTTTGGAGACGAGGAGAGACTTCAGTTTCGTTAATGGTAGTCTTGATGCATCCTTGAACTCCAATGTTGTTGGTTACTTCTTTGGAAATTTCAAGTCCTTCTTTGCGCTCTAGCTTTTGGAGAAGGCGATTCAAGTGGACTTCAAATTTTTGAGCTTGAGTTGTGAGATTCGCAATGGCTTTTGTCAGCGTTGCAACTTGCTCTTCTAGTGAGGATGCTTGATCATCTTCTTTAGCATCATGTCTTGCCCGCGGTGTAAGTGTATCTTTCATCATTGGTTACGAAGAAGCTCCGCTTATTGCCCCCATTGACTTGTCCATTGTCGAGCAATACTTACTTCTTATGATTTCAAATTTGAGACTTGCTGGAAAAGAGATAAGAGGTAGAGATGGTCCCACCGGGTGTGCCAAATTTGTAACGACAAATTCTTGATCTCTGAAATTGAAAGATAAGAAAAAGATTACAAAATAATTTTTGAGTAAATTCAAAAGTACAATTGTGGTTCAATCTCTATTTAATCCTCTGATTCAATTCTACAAGAACAGTATGCCAGAGGGTCCTTGGACTTGATCTCGAATTAAACGATGATTTTTTGAGGATTTGATGAATCCTGATTTGACTTGAGGATTTGATCGAAACCGATTTGACTTGGGGATTTGATGGACAATGATTTGACTTGAGGATTTGATGAAGGATGATATGATCTTCGTCCTCAGTACTTTGGATTTTTTGGTTTTGATCTTTCTAGTACGGATTTTGACCTTCAAAAACGGTTTTCAGAGGGTCTTGTGACTTGATCTCGGATCAAACGGATTTTTAGGTTGAATGTGGTTGAAGAACGTTATAAATTTGATTTGGATTGTTAGGATTTGTTGAAGATTTGATATTCTTGGCAGAGGCACGATCTTCAAAAAATGGTTTTTGGATGAATTTGAGGCTTGATAGCGGATTGAAAGGAGTTCTTAACGAAGAACACCTTGAAGATTGTTGAAGGATACCTTGAATGCCGCGAAGAACGCTTGATGATGGTTGAAGGATACCTTGAATGTCGTGAAGAACGCATGAAGATGGATAAATTTGGTGGAGCAAAAAACTTAGAGCTTTTCCCTCTTCAACTTGTGAATATTATGTGTGTGTCTTTTTCTTCTAACAGACCGCCTCTATTTATAGATGTGGAGTGAATCTCAATTAGAATCTCCTGATGAGATGAACGGTTGTGATCGCGTCTAAAATTCCTTGATATGGAAGACTTTATCTAAGAGAATCTTCTTTCCCTCTCTTAAAGATTGAGACTTGGTGGGGAATTCTTTCCTTGTGGAGATTTGGTGGAGAATTCTTTCCATCTCTTTAATATTGAGACTTGGAGGAGAATTCTTTCCTTGTCTTAAGATTTGATGAGCAATTATTTTCTTGTCTTAAGATTTAATTAATAAATTTATTTTAATCTCTCAAAATTTTAAGATTAAATAAAATATATTTTGTATTTCTTGCATCTTAAGAGTTACCATCATTTAATTAATTAGACACAAAATTAATGTGTCTACAGTTTTATCTTCATAAGATCTTCAACTTTTATCTTCAAGATCCTTTGAATATATTCGGCTTTATCCCTTTTTTCCAAGTAAAGATCTGCACGATCCTTAATACCCTGAAATAATCACAAATAACTACAACTCGTGGAACTAGGTGAGTTTAAGAATAAAGGCAAAATAATATATTTAACTTAATTAAATCGGACAGAATAGTGTTGAGCTCAGTGTTGTGCCAACATCTCTTTTCAGAATATTGGACCAATACTTCCTGTCAACACTTGCACTTTCAAGGGGAAACCTATAGAGAGACTAATGTTCGATGAGAAAGCAGTAAGATAAATGCGTTCGAAGGCCAAGTGACCAAGATTTACAGGCTGGCGTGTGCCAATGGGAAAGAGAACAGATACAACAATAGGACTGAGAGAAGAGTGATGAGAACTAGGCAGCCAGTGGAAAATGAGAATGCGGAAGTGAGTAGTGCAGTGGGAATAGGAGTGCCTAATGGTCCAGACTCCAGAGGGCCAAGATGCCAGAATAGATGTGAGTTCAAGGGCCACAACATCCATATTGGGTTTTTTTCTGAAGTTCTAAGGCACGACCGTTGACAAAATCTGGGAAAATCATGTGAAAGTTTAGGAGAGACGGGTTAAAGTCATATACGTGACCCCTAACTAAGACCTTATGATGATGGAGCTTCCCCAAGATCGCCAAACTGTTTGGACATGTTAACATAGAATTCATAAATCACATAGTGGCTAAGGTCTCGACTTTCATGGTTGATAAAAGTCAGTGACGTTCCTCAAGGAAATTTAGGGATACCAGATTTACCATATGAATCCAAGATCAAGGAATTCAGGAACAATCCGCAACAGAAAAGCATCAAGCTTTGTACTAGTAGTGGAAGAAAAGAAATGAGAATTGGGACACTTACTAAATCAAATGATGTAGCCTTTTGAGGAAGAGCTCTTTTTGTGACGAGGGTGTGCGGCAGCAATCCTTTTGATCATGGTAGGATGACGGAGGCAGTAAGATGGCATGTGTCGTGGGGGAAGAACATGTGGATGAAATGGTGGGGATTCAACCTCGGTTATTTATGGGGAGATGTCACTAGGAATTGGTCTTGCAATGAACAGAACATCATCATCAAAGTCGGATCCACAATCTAATCGACTATGCCAGAGGAAGACATCTTAAAAATTAAGTTATGCAAAAGCATTAAACAAAAGATGTGAGAATGTTAGTCGAGTAATTTAGGGTATAAATAGAGGTAATAGTGAAGTACAAGGTAATAATTTCCAAGAGTATGAGTTTATCAATGCCTTGTCGACTGTTTGATTCACTTGACAAACCATAGTGAGATAAGATATGAAACGTGGATATCGGAATTATGGTAGGTATATATTAATGCACATGGTCACTAGCATTCGATAAAATAATTATCAAGACCGTCACAAAATTTGAGACACTAAGGGAACCGGTGTTTCAAGGACCCATCATGAATTACATAAATAATTGTTACAGTGCGAGAAATAGATAGAATCTGTCATAAATAACTAACCCACTTATTGCAGTGCTGGTAGCTTTCGCTCTGACTCATTTGTAAGTGATGTAGCTCTTTTCAATGAAAAAAACGTGAGATAAGAATTGAAAATTTTCACACTCACACCTTTTAGGTCAGGTAGATTGTCCCAGATCAAAATGGATGGTCATTGTCATTTGAGTAGGAACAAAATCCGTATAAAACACAAGATCAATGCAGTGTGATAACATACAGATGTTGCATACACAAAAGACATATTGCAACTTACAAAGTAAAACGTGAGGGGATGAAACTCGAAAATCGTGAGGGGATACACAAGGTTGTGACTCATTGGCGACAAATGCCCAGGGATTTCCTAAGGGTCTTAAACCATACATCGTCTAGTGCTTTAATAAATATATCAGCCAGTTGATAGTCGGTTCCCACATGTTTTATTTCAACTACCTTCTCCTACACGAGATCACGAATGAAATGGTACCATATCTCAATATGTTTGGTTCGTGAGTGTTGACAGGATTTTTAGCAAAATTGATGGCACTCGTGTTGTCACAATACACGGTTAACATATTATAGTAATACCATAAATAGTTACCATTTGATTCATCCAAACGAGTTGGGTACAATAACTACCTGCAACAACGTATTCCGCCTCAACGGTGGACAAAGTGACTAAGTGATTTTTCTTGCTAAACCACGAAATATGGTTGGTGCCAAAGTAAAAGCAGCCACTTGTCATGATTTTCGATCATCAACACATCCAGCACAATCGGTGAGATATCGTATGATGCGTTAGACAACCTTGAGATGTGATTCTTTGGATTTGGCTTGATATCGTGCACAACCAACGCTAAAATGTATATCTGGTCTGATAGCTGTTAGGTATAAGAGACGCATATCATACTCCGATAAAGACTTGGATAAACATCAGGGTCGATATCATTTGTTGTGAGACCTTCATTTGTTCCCATTAGAGTTTTCATAGATTTTTCTCCTTCGAAACCAAATACGTGGACAAGATTCTTCGCATAGTTTGCTTGTGAGATGAAAATGTTGCCTGGTCCTTGTTTAACTAGGTTGGAGGTGCTTGCATAAGTCTATATTGAGCTATCTTAGTCTGAGTATATCATTTTGCTAGTGGGTATCCACGAACCCTTTGGACTGTTCAACATAGAATTATTCGTTGAGATACCCATTCAGAAAGGCACTTTTTACATCCATCCGAAATAATCTGAAGTGTAAGAGACATGCAATGGATAGTAGTAGTCTAATTGACTATAGACGTGCGACAGGAGAAAGAGTTTCATCAAAGTCAATTCCTTCAATTTGCATGTAACCTTGAGCCACAAGTCTGGCTTTGTTACGTTCTACATTACCGAGTTCATCTGTTTTATTCTTATATATCCACTTGGAGCCTATGATGTTTGTATTTTGGGGTCTAGGCACAAGTTCCCAGACTTGATTTCGCTTAAACTGGTTTAATTCTTCTTGCATTGCATTTACCCAAGTTTCCTTAAAGATTGCTTCTTTTATGTTTTTAGGTCCAGTTTTAGAGGTATAACATACATGGTTTATCATTTCATCATACATTTGTCTAGATGTGTTTCTAGTTCTCATACCTTCATTGATGTCTTCTTTGACTGTCGTGACTAGAAGATTCTCTTTACTCTCGAGAAGGGTTCCCTTTGAGATGGGTCATGGATATCTAGTGAGTTGAATTCATCACTATCTGGTCCAGTCTCTTCAGTTATTGTCATGTCAGGTCTTCATAGTGGTGGGTCGGCTTTATGATTTAAGATAGTTCTTGATGCAACTAGATCGGAGATTTCTGCATGTGTCGAGGTTGCAAAGAAATCTCTCTCCAGACTTCATAGTATGTTTTGTCTGTACCTGGTCTAAAATAATAACGTTTGATTATGTAACACGTTGTGTTGACTGCTTCAGCTCAAAAGCGGATGGTTAACCTTTTTAAATTTAGCATGACACGGGCCATTTTCATAATGGTTTTCTTCTTTCTTTCTGCCACGACATTTTGTTGTCGCGTAATTGGAGCTGAAAATTCATGAAAGATATCTTTCTCATTGCAAAAGAAGTTAAACATTGCATTTTGGGATTTTTTTTTCCGTGGTCACTTCTAATTCCTTTAATATTTAACTTTTTATTTTTTACGACAATGTTACATAGGACTTTGAAGGCGTTAAACACTTCACTCTTTCTCGTAAAAATTCGACCTATGTAAATCTAGAGAAATTATTAACACAAACAAAAATGTACTTTTTACCGTTGATGCTTTTTTTCTGAATTGGTCCTACGAGATCCATGTGAAGAAGTTCCAAAATGCGGTTTGAGGGAGTATGTTGCAACAGCACGTGACTGCTTTTCTATTGTTTCCCTTGCATACATACTTCACATTTCCCTTCTTTCGAGTACCAACAAGAGGCATTCCTCGAAGGGCCTTTGTTTTAGACACCTTTGACAACGTTTTGTAATTGACATGTCCGGTGCCATTACTCGGTCTGTGATGTAATACTAAAGTGACACACAAGAATATTAGTTGAGTAATTGTGTTTGGTTAATGTATAACAACTATCTGCATTTCTCAACCCCTACAAGACATACTTGTCTTCTTATATCGATTACTTTGCATTCATCTTTGGTGAATCCTACGAATAGGTTTTGATCGCAGAATTGACTTATACTGGTCAAGTTTGCATGCAGTCACAACAAACCTATTCCACTTGACGTTTGCCTGTTTTAACAACTCAAGTCTATTTAGTATAGTATAAGACTTTTACTCACCGATGCTACTACTTGATACTCGTAATCTAAACTACTTCTTATTACTTTCTTAATACCTGACGCAACACCTCACTATAGACCTCTACTTGAGTCTGGAAATATTCAAGTTCACACGAAGTTCTTTTGCCTTGACATTTCGTACAAAGATATTTAAATATTTTAACTCAGAAATAAATAAAATAACAAATATTTTTAAAACTAAAAAACAACAATGTTTTTGAGTCTTCTGCTTTCTTAGAGTGCATAATCTCTCACGCATAAGGACAACTGTTGCACCAGATCTTCGATTTTTCGAGACAGCTTGCAAACATTCCTTAGTTCATCCAATTTGATCTTGTTAAACAAGTTATCAGAATATTCTAATGTATGAATATATAATTCAGTCTAGATACATTTAGAATAAAATCGGATCATACAAAGATAAATATAATTCTGAATCTTGTTTCCATAATTAATCTGACGCTACAGTATCTAATTTTATAAACTACTAGATTTAGTTCGAGAATCTCACCAACCATCTTTCCTTATTTAACATGTTATGATAGCAGATATAACTATAAGGAAATAGATCATTAAAATATTCTTGCTGAAATATTTAAAATATAATCAATTAAACATTAATTAAAATACGTATACTTAACTAATTAATTAACTAATAATCAAACTATCATAGATCGAAATATCCCGTCCTAATAGAATATATTTGGCGTAGTGAGTTTTTATCAATTTTTCTACAATTTCTTCCTTAAAGGTGTATACTGAGTTTCGGGGGTTACTCATAGGCTACCCATTTAATAAGTGGCGGATCCACGAATGTGAATTGGGCAGCGGAGGGGGAACGAAATTTGTTTTTCGCAGAGACGAAACAAGGCTGCAAAATTTATTTTTATACACTTTACAATTAAGCTATCAAGATAAATTCCTTCATCTTGACCTTATATATTTTGTTATTTTTAAAGAAGATAATTAATTTAGTAGAGATTTTTAAAAAAATGACAACTATTATTGCTATTTTTTAAAAAGGAAATATATTAATTAGAGTCGATTAAATCAAAAGTATACTAGAACAAGTATATAAATTATAGTATTAAGAAGTCTGTTAACGGGTTAGGAATTATTCCCTATTTAACGAAAGAAATTTATTTGGGTCGAAACGCCCTGTCCGTGATTCAGAGGCAACACGAGATGGACATAATGAGATTAATTGCAAGAATATTCCCTTCCTTTATTCACTGAACATTTCCTCCTCTTTTTATCTTACGTATCTGAGTGATAGATTGTAGTAAATAGGCTTAGTTACTTCAGCTTGTTTTCTTCTACTGACCACCTCCCTTTATATAGACTTTGGTAGGGGTAGGTGTCATTGTGCATGTGTTTTGGTAAGGACAGGTGTTGTTGTTACCTTGATACAGGTGTGAAAATTAGGATAATGTTTATCGTTTATCTACTAAGTGCTGACTGGATTAGCTTTTGTGTCTTCTGGTATCTCCGAGGGCTTCTGATGTAGACTGTTTCTGATAGAGCTATTCTTCCGAGGGCTTTTGTGTCTCCTTCTTGATTCGGGTATTTTCTTCAACAGTCAGGAGTGATCTCTGAGGGTGGAAATGTGATCTCCGAGGACTTGGTGTGACTTCCGAGGACTGTGATTTTGTGTCCGAGGGCTGTTTTTGCTTTACTGAAAGTGAGATTTCTTCATCAGAGTGCTCGGACTGTATTCACTGGGTGTTCTTGTATTGACCTTTTCCAAAACTGGGTTCTCGGATAAGTCCGAGTGTTGCCTTTTCCGAGGAGCGTTCAGCAAGGAAGTTTTCTTGTAAGTTCATAGGACTCGGGGTCCCTCTTGGTCCCTCTTGGCGCATTTGGTGGATATCGGAGTCATACGGGTCCATCGGGGTTTGCTCTTTTTCCGATGCCGTGTTGATATCTGTTTTTCATTCACCGTTTGACTTTCCAAGGGACGCTTATGTTTCTCCTCGGGTGCTCTTATAAACCTTTTCGGGTCAGTGACCGAGAGGTAGGGCAGTCCTCCGAGGGGTTTTCTTTATATGTACATCTCATCGGAAGTACTCGTGACAACAGTATTGTCCACATATTGTTTTTTCCGAGTAGGAGTGATCTCCTTTATTTTATTTTTTAGGGTTAACACTAGCCCCCCCAAATTTCGATTGTCCTCGTAGAGACAAGCGGAATTTTAAATCATCGTCCTCAGTGAGGTGAGGGGTTATTTTTTGGTTAGTGTCCCTATATTTATTTTTTCCTTTTTTGATATTTATTCAATATGTATATATATCCAGAATTTATAAGGATTTTACCTGAATACCCTTAGGGTATCGTTATTAAGCACGCGGAGATCTCGGGGCGCAGGTGACGGAGTGGTGTTTGACCAGCTTTGAAAATTGAAATATCTGACCGTTGGTAACGGTCAGAATAGTGATGGTGTGGCGTGATCAGGTGGCGGTTACGTGGAGCCTTAAACAAGTTCCACGTCTTAAAGATTTTTTGACCGTTTGTTGTCTCCGGCTATAAATAGGGACACTGTTAACCTTTTTTCTTCATTCTTCCAATTCATCTTTGCAATAACTTTCTCTCAGAGCAAAAAATTTTCCTCTTCGTCTTTTGTTCTTCAAATTCCCAGCAGATTTACTCGCTCTTCTTCTCCTTTTCGGAAACATCCCTTTATTATTACATCAATGGCTTCTTCCACCAACACTGATCCCATCGCCGCCGCTACCTCCTCTGCAGTCACTGCTCCGATTGACTCTTCTACGAGTGTGAGGGGTATTCCGGTGGGAGTTATTACTCGCAAACGTAAGGGAGAAATTGTTGCGGCTGCTGAAGGCGGTGCCACTTCTTCGAAGAAAGCTAGGGTTCCCAAATCAAAGGAACCGCCTCTTCGAACTTTTGCTAAGGTGGAAAAGACGAAGAATATTGCTACTCGTAAGCAGGTAGCAGATCTGTTTACCTCAACCGGAGTCCTTCAGAAGAATATGGTCTTCCGAATCCCGACGAAGGATGAGAGGGCGTGCTATCCTCCTCCGGGTATGTTGACAGTATTCTTTGCTCAGGTGAAGTATGGGTGGCGCTCGTTTATGTCCCCTTTTTTCTGTGAGCTCTTTGAAACTTGTAATATCAGCCCAAGTCAGATGGTACCGAATGGATTTGCTGCTATCTGTATTTACGTATTTTGGTGCCACGTGAATGGGCTAGAGTGTTCGGTGGATCACTTTCTTTCGATCTTTGACGTGGCGGTATCACCCGGGGGGTATCCTTTCTATAACGTTCGTCATCGGGACAACTCGGGGGATTCCACGAAGAGGATCTTGGGGGCTGCTATTACCTCACATAGTGTCTGGAAGAACAGATACTTCTTCGTGGGACCTGTCAACGGTAAGTGGGATGTGCCCTTTGATTGGCGAGAGGGTACTACTCCCGTGCATGCTCTGGATCAGGAGGCGGTGTTATCTCCTATAATTTCTCAGCACAAATTGATGGAGTCGGAGGATTTCACGATGTTATACGAGACCTCTAGGCTTCACCACGTAGTTTTCACTGATGACGCCGTGGAGAGGCCCTTGTCCCTGTCTCCCGTTGCGAGGAGTCTCTTTCGTAAGTCTCTTTATTCGCTCTTTTATCCTTTTATTCTCTTTCCGAGCACAGTGGTAAATTGTGCTTATATACGTTATTGATGGGATGATGCAGGGGATGTCATGGCGAACTACTATCTGCAGTCGAGTCCGAGGGAGCCTACTCCTAGTGGTGTCTCGGAGATACCAGAGGAGGGCGATCACGAGGAGGAGGAGGTTAATGCTCCCGAGAGTATGCGTATGGGTTCAGAGAAGGGTGGATTTCACGAGGATCATTCTCTTCTATGCATGGATGCGATGGGGGTCGTCAGGAGCGCTGTTCCCTTGCGCCAAGTAGCTCCTGTTTCTTGGGATTTGGCTTTAGTGCCCGTTTCCAAATCGGAGTCAGGGAATTTACCTGCTTCCGAATCTAATATAGGAATTTCTCCGAGAGGTTCCGAGGAGGGTATCTTTCCGAGTGGTGCGGAGGATGAATCTGCTCGGAAGGATACTGAAGTAATAGACCTGTCTTCCGAGGATCACTCTCCTAAGCTTCCGACAGTTCCTGAATCCGCTCCTCGGGGTAAGTTTCACGAGTTTTTAATGAGATTTGCATATCTTTATCTGCAATATTTGCTGATGTGTTGACACCTTTTCTTTTGATGTAGTGGCTATGGATAAAGGGAAAGCTCCGATGGTAGAAGAGTCTTCATTATATGGTGAGTATCCATTATTTGCCTTCTTTCTATAATTTTTTCTAGTTTCATTCTTCCTCTTACTGTCAGTTTGTATCTTTTGTAGAGGAGGACTTTCTGGCCCAATTCAGCATTCCCGAGCAAGAAGGTTTACGAGGGTACTCCGAAGACACCCAAGGGGAGTTTGATCCTTCTTCAGAGGACCGAGATTTGAAGGAAGGGATTCTGCAGTCACTATTGGGAAAGACCAGCCCCTCCACAACAGTAGGTGGTTCACGGGCCATCTTTACAAATTCAGAAGTGACGACTCCCGTAAAGGATACGACTCCTCCGAGGGGACATGTCTCGGTGACTTTGTCTCCGAGGGGTTATACATTCCAAGAGCCTATTCCTCCCAGCGGATCCGGGGGGGAATTTTCATCTCGTTCAGTGGGGGAGGCTTACCAAGATATCCTCCGATTTTTCGCCTCCTCCAGTTCAGCACCCGCCGAGGGGTATTAATTTTTGTACACCAGTCTTAACTGGTTGGGGCTCATGGTAAGCTTCTCTACATTAGTCTTCTGAAATTACACAATACATCTCTGTTGAATCTTTTATTGTTGACTTTTCTGTAGATTGGAAAGACTCGGGAGGCAGTTACTGCCGTTGAAGAGCGCGGTCGGAAAGATATAGAGGATTTAGAAGCACTCCGGGCACAATTGGCACCTCTCTTAGTCCGGGATAAAGAGAGTCAAACTAGGGAGGACCTTCTTCAAACAAAAATTTCCGACTACGAGTTTGCTCTCAATGAATCAGAGAAGGCGAGGGCAAATTTGCAAGGTAGTTTAAGTGCTGCCGAATCCGCTTATAAGAAGATGGAGAAGGAAAGAAAAGACTCCGAGGAGGTCTTTACTGCTCGTATTGCAGCTCTCGAGAAGGCGGTGTCGGACGGGAATGAGAGAGAGAGAGTTCTCCAGGAGACACTGGGCCAAGTTACTGATAGGGCAGAGTCAGCCGAGGGGAAGTTAGCAAATTTTCTTTCTCCCGAGGACGTGCAGGCTAAGGTGGATGCAGCTGTTCAGTTTGCCCAACGAGAGATTTCACGGCAGCAATCAGGAGCATCCAAGGCGCCTTCTCATGAGCTCTTAATGGGTCATCTTCTGTGGGGTTATTTGGAGTGTGCGAAGGTGGCGAAATCTTTGATAAGGTCGGATGTTAACTTCTCCAAGTCTTTCGATCTTCGCAAGTTAAAGAAGCCAACTCCCGACGACTGCCATTATTTTGTGGGGAGGTTTGGGGGTTTGCTATCCTCTCGGGATTCTCCGACACCATCTCCAATGCGCTCCGCCACGAGTCCGAGTCCGAGGGCTAGCGGTTCCGGGGGAGTATTTTCTCCAATTTCTCGTCTTGCTCCATTGGGTACTTCCGCCGAGGAGACAACTTCTTCCCTTCCTCCTTCCACGGGGGCTTAGTCTTGTTCTTTGTACTTTTTTACTTTGAAAATAAACGTTCTTTGTACTTATTATCCCTTCCGAGGGCTATCCGTCTTAAATAAATATTTTTGTTCAATTTCCCTTTTTCTAATTTTTGTTTATATAGTTAAATTTCAATTAGCATGGATAATGATAATTCTCAAAAAGTTGCTGACTAAGTAAACTTCCTAAGTAGGAGGTGTTGCTTTGCATGTTTAAATAGGGTACGTGTCATTCTTAATCAATAAGTTTTTCAACACGTGTCCCTTAGTTAACATAATAAAAGTCTAAACTTCTTCTTTTAACTCTGATTCAAAGAGTATATATGCACGTAGGGTCTTTATCAATTATGCACTTATCTCCTAATCCTTATTAGTCTTTGATTTTCTTTCATAATTGCAAGTACAAAAATAATACTTACTTGATACGATGATGCCTCCTTATTATAGAAGATTTGGTTCGACTTCATCTGGCGGTTCTTCTCGGGATACCGCTCGGGGTCCTTCTGGATCATCAAGGGTTCCTCCGAGGGACAATCCATCCGAGAATCAAACGGCACTTAGTGCTAGTTCCTCTCTTGGAGTGGCCCGTAGGACTCCATCTACAAATTCACGTAGAGTCAATCATATCAGGGAGATATTCATGAGTAGGGAGCCATATCCTTTGGCGGATGAGTCTTCGGAGTTCGATTTGATTCCTCTTAATCTATCAAGATTGATAGGCAGAGGACGTGTAGGATCCACAATGAGTGCAGAATGTGAGAACTCGGTAAGATCTCTTTTTAATGGTTATAACTTAGAGTTCGAAGATTATGATATAATAGTGCCTTCCTCGGGCCAAAGGGCTTACGCACCCCCCTCAGGTTACATGACCGTTTATACCGAACAGATGCGTTGTGGTTTACGGACCTTTTTCCATCCCTTTTTCCAAATACTCTTTCGGTATTGGCAGGTGTGTCCGAGTCAGTTAACACCAAGTTGTTATAGTCATTTGGTGGGATACGTCCTTCGTAGTGAGCTTTTAAACCTTCCGATGTCCCCTTATCGGGTGGGGACAATATTTACCCTTCAACCTTACTCAGAGGGGACTCCCTTTTTTAGCTTGACCTATCGGGACAAGGAAAATATCTTCACTCGTGTATCCAGTTCCCACTCTAGTAGAGGGGATTGGAGGCGGAGATTTTTCTTTGTCCGTCCGAGAGGCCAGTCAGCCAGATCGTGGGGTACCATCCGATAGGGTCTGGGGTATATCGCACCCAACACCGAAACACGAGGACAAGTGAGGGAGATATTGCTTCACTCGGGACTTTTCTCTGGTTCTTATGATATATCTGGGCTGTTGGATTTCCCCGAGGCTCTGATTTTGGCAGGTTTACAAGAGGGGGTGGAAGGATGCACTCCTGCTTCTCGTCCTCTTCACAGTAATTTTCATTTTCGTAAGTTCTACTAATCATTCTCTAGTTTATAAACTTTATTGGTGTCCTCGGATCATTTTCCTACTGACATCTTTTGCAGGAGCGGAGATGGGAGCTTTTTCTCTCGGGTCTTCTAATGACGTTTTCTTGGGGAGGGCATTGCATGGTATTCCCGGGGTGACGAAGGTTGGCGATTCTCCTCCCCTCATAAGTGAGGAAATGGTTGAAATTTCCTCGGAGGAGGAGGAACCCGTTGCAGCCCCCCCAGTCAGTTATATAACTCCTTCTGGATCGTCGGATCTGATAGCAACTCTTTCTCAAACGGATTATCACATGAGTCCCATAGTATCACAGCCCATTCCTCATAATTCTACCGTAGTAAATGTATTAGAGGAGTATCTTCACTCTTCTAGTACAGAGGATATGCAGCCCCAGCAAGATATCCCTGGTCGTATTCCTGCACCACCGCCCGAGGAGCACCCTTCCCTCGGGAGAACTCTTCCCCCCGAGGGTAATCAGGATGTTTCTCCTCTCGGATCAGCAGTGGGATTTTGCCGAAACTTTCTTAGTGGGTTATTGAACGTAACAGATTGTGAACTGATAAAAACCCTTTCAGTACCCGTTCTCCAAGATTTAGCCTGCAAAGACCTGTGTGAGGTATCTATTCATTTTATTTAATACTAACCTGTCTTCTGGTCTGATGCCATTCGCTTTGTGTTTTGAGCAGATTTATATGGTGTTGGACGCCCTCGGGTCTTACGGGAGTTCTTCCTCAGATCCGGGTTTAGTATACCGTCGTCGGGATGAGTTAGAGCGAGGTCTCTTAGAAGCTCAAGTGGAGATAGCCCATTTGAAGGAAGTTCATGAGTCTTCTCAGGATACTCATATTCATATGTTACAATCCGAGAAGGATAAGGCGTGGGAATTGGAACGCCAATTATCACTTGAAAAAGCACGTGTCTTGAACTTAGGGCGGAGAATGGAGGAGTTACGTGGCCAAATGCGGTCCTCGGAGGAGCAACTAACACAGGCTATACTGGAAAGAGATGCTTTGAGTCATCAGTTGCTAGGAATAACCCGCTCTCATGCGGTAGAGGTGATCATGGCCCGAGTCCAAGCTGTGTTGGAGGTGGTGGGTCCATCCAGTCTTCGTGAATCTCTTCGGGGAGAGATGCGTGACTTAGTGCATATAGGCTATAAATTGTGCCAAGATGCCGTACAAGCTTTGCCAGAGTTCCCCTCGGGCTTGCTCCTTCCTGAACTCAACATTCGTCAAGTCTACGAGGAACTTTCTCCTTCACCTATTAGAGATTTTGCAGTCGGAACTGTGTTCTTGGATGATCCAGTCTCTCTTTCCGAGGAGCAGCGCCGAAGACTTATCCGAGAGGGGAAACGTCCTATGGGAGGGTCTTAGCTTGTTGAAAAATAGTATACAACTTAGTTCATAATACGGAGGGTATTTAACGTTATTGGGTTGTCTTGATGTCTCATATGTATAGCCATCGTTTTGCCAGACAACTCTAGTTTCTTTGTACTGTACCCCCTCATATATGAACGCTCTTTTTATTCATGTATAACTATTACATTAAGCATAATACTTTCTAAGGTTACTTGCGTTCCACGTGTTGCGAAGTATTGCCTCCTCGGAGTTAGCAAGCCGATAAGTCGCCGGTCCCACGATTTCCACTATCTTGTAGGGTCCTTCCCATCGTGGATCTAGTTTACCCACATTCTTGGAGGCCCCTACTCGTTTCATCACTAAATCTCCAACTTGAAAGGTTCGGAGTCTTACCTTGGTATTATAATATCGTGACATCCGAGCCTTGTACTCTTCCATTCGGAGGGCTACTCGGGTTCTTTTTTCTTCGAGAAGGTCAAGGGCGAGGGCTAAATTTGAGCCATTGGCCACTTCTTCGTATTCTTGGACTCGCCAACTTTCTATGGAGACCTCCGAGGGTAAAACAGCTTCACACCCGTAGGATAAACTAAAAGGGGTTTCGCCCGTAGCGACACTTTGCGTGGTCCGATAGGCCCATAATATCCCGGGTATCTCCTCAACCCACTTAGCTTTATGCCAATCAAGTCGGGCCTTCATGTTCTTCAAGAGGGTTCTGTTGGTTCTTTCTACTTGGCCATTTGCTTGAGGGTATCCCACGGAGGCAAAGCGATGTTTTATCTCCCAATGATCACACCACTTTTGCAATCCTTGATCAGTAAACTGCAAACCGTTGTCACTTACCAGGCTCCTAGGGATACCAGAGCGACAAATAATATTTCTCCAGAGAAAATTGATGACGGCCCCCGCGGTTACCCTAGCCAGGGGTTCCGCTTCCACCCATTTGGTGAAGTAATCAACAGCTACTAGCAGAAATTTCTTTTGGCCGGCATCAGGGACGAGGGGTCCAAGTATGTCAATACCCCACTTAGAGAATGGGCAGGGGTTCAGAGAGGGTTCCCAAGGGGCTGCGGGTAGATGGGTCCGAGGGGCGTAAGCCTGGCATGGTTTGCATCTTTCGGCATGGCTTTTGCTATCTTTGGCCATCGTGGGCCAATAGTAGCCTTGTCGGATCAAGCGTCCCACCATGCTTTCGCCACTAGTATGGCTCCCACATACCCCCTCGTGAGTTTCTGCTAAGGCTAGCTGGGCCTCTTCTTCATTAAGGCATCGAGCGTGGGGACATGAATATGTCCTTCGGAAGAGTATCCCGTCTTTGAGGAAGTATCGGAGGGTTTTTCTGAACATCATTCGCTGAATATTCTTGTCCGAGGAGTATCCCTCGGGATTCTGCAAATAGGCTTTGATAGGAGTCACCCAGCTAGATGAAGGATCTGAAACTGTGTTCATTTCTCGGCCTTCACCCTTTTCAGATTCATTGACATGCAGTAGAGTAATCTTCCGAGTATGTATTGCAGCTGTTTGTGTAGCCATCTTGGACAAAGCGTCCGCCTCTTGATTTTCTTTTCGAGGAATTTGAACTATGTCGTATTCTTCAAACCATTCGGACCTTTGGCGAACAACTCGGAGGTACTCTTGCATTATTTCTTCTTTGGCCTAATATGACCCCTTAACTTGCTGAACAATCAGTTGGGAATCACTATGAAGGAGTACTCTTTTCATTCCCCCTTCTCTTGCTAGTCTCATTACCAATAAGGAGAGCTTCATACTCGGCCTCATTGTTAGAGAGGGGATAATCTATTCTAACTGCAAAATGGAGTCTTTCCTCCTCTCCTTCTTGATTTACCAAAACTATTCCGGCCCCCCCATGGGTACTCACCGAGGATCCATCTACATATACGTGCCATCGTGGCTCTTTTTCCTCGGATCCAACGCCCGTGAGTTCTGTTACAAAGTCCGCCAGAACTTGCGCTTTGATTGACGGTCTCGGAGCATAGGAAATATCGTACTCAGTAAGCTCTACAGCCCATTTTATCATTCTCCCTGATGATTCCGGCTTATTAAGAATTGTTCTCAGGGGATGCTTAGAAAGCACGGTAATTGGGTGGGATAAAAAGTAGGGGCGTAGCTTACGAGCCGTAGTAACCAATGCTAGAACGAGTTTCTCAGTTAGGGTATATCGGGTTTCGGCTCCGAGGAGAGTTTTGCTAACGTAATATACCGGGTGATGTTCTCCATCTTGTTCTTTGACTAGGACAGCGCTAATAGCCTCTTCTCCGACCGATAAATACAGAAACAACTCTTCTTGGGGTACAGGTTTTACCAGCAAAGGTGGTTTCAACATGTACCTTTTTAAGTCTTCGAGAGCTTCCTCACATTGGGGGGTCCACTGAAATTCCTTGATATTCCGAAGTACCTTGAAGAAGGGAAGCCCTTTTTCTGCGGACTTGGAGACAAACCGACTCAACGAGGCCATTCTTCCAGTCAGCTTTTGGACATCTTTTACCGTCCTCGGGGTAGGTAACCCCATGATAGCTTCTGCTTTTTCGGGGTTTACTTCAATTCCCTTCTCCGTAACCATAAATCCCAAAAAAGTTCCTCCTCGGATACCAAAAGAACACTTCCGAGGGTTAACCTTCATGCCAAAGTTGTTCATAATGACCAACGCTTTCCGTAGGTCCTCGGGATGTTCTTCAGCAGTGTTACTTTTAACTACAGTATCATCTACATAAACCTCTACTGATTTCCCAATAAGTCCTGAAAACATAAGGCTTACTAACCGTTGATAGGTAGCTCCAGCATTCTTTAATCCAAAGGGCATGACTAGATAACAAAAGGTGCCTGCATCCGTGATAAAGCTGGTCTTATCTTGATCACTAGCCGCCATCGGGATTTGGTTGTACCCTTGATCTCCATCTAAAGTTGATAGTAGCGCACATCCTGCGGTAGAATCAACTAGCTGATCTATGCTCGGTAAAGGATAACAATCCTTGGGGCATGCTTCATTGAGGTTAGTAAAGTCAACACACATTCGCCATCTTCCTCCATGCTTGGGAACTAGCACGACATTAGCCAACCACTCGGGGTAAATAACTTCTCGTATTTGCTTTAATTGGAGAAGGCGTTGTATTTCCGAGCGGATGATCTTGTTGCGCTCGGGGCCCATTTTCCTCTTTTTCTGTTGGACAGGTTTAGCTCCAGGCTTTACATTAAGGAAATGTTGACATACCTTGTTGCTGATTCGTCCGGGCGGCCCCCCTTCCCACGCAAAGAGGTGATGAAATTGTTTGAGAAGAGAAATCAATTGGCCTTCTATGATTGGATTCATATGGGTGCCCATTTTGATTACTTTCTCGGAGCTTCCTTCTACTAATTCCACCATTTTTAATTCTTCCACAGGTTGGACTCGTGTTTCCTCGGTTCTACACTTTTTGTTATTTCCGAGTGAAGGTCCGTCCTCTTCTGAGGGAATGGCATTCATGCAGCATTCTCTAGCTTTTGACTGACTTCCTCGGACTTCTCCGATTCCCGAGGAGGTGGGGAATTTCACTTTAAGATGCAAAGTAGAAGGAATTGCCTCAAAGGCCCGAATAGATGGTCTTCCGCAGATCACATTATACGTTCGCGAAGAAGCCTCCACTACCCAAAACTTAATAGATTCCGTTCTTCGAAGGGCTCCTTTCCCCCATGACATTGGGAGAGTAATAGTTCCGAGGGTTTGGCATGCTTCCCCGGAGAATCCTACTAACGGGACCTCAGCAGTTTCCAACGTTTCTTGTTTCAATCTCATAGCGAGATAGGTCGGTAGGAAGAGTACATCCACAGAGCTGCCCGTATCTATGAGGATACGTTGGATTTCATACCCGTAGATGACGGCAGATATAACCAAGGGATCTTCGTGAGGGTATATTACATCTGTAAGGTCCTCGGGTCCGAAAGTGATACTAGGCAGCTGTGACCCTTGAATGGAGCAGACAGCTAATCCTTGCTCTGCTCGTCGGGCTTCTTTCAAATATTTCTTCTTTTTGCCCTGAGGTGCCATGGAGATTTCACCCCCTTCAATCATATTGATCGTTCTCCCTGTTGGGGGGTTGTCTTTGTAAGAGTTAGGTGGAGGAGGAAAACTCTGATACCCTGTCGTTTTCTCTCGCGAATTTCGCCGGCGGTCTTTACTTCTCTCTTGGGGTCGGAGACGTCTAGTGGTCCCCTCTCGTGACTTCCGGCTAGGCGTCCTTTCTTCCCTTTCTTGCTCTTCCTCTTCCCTTCGTGATCTCTTCCAAACATTTGCCTTGGGCTCTTCAAGGTTATTTTCCTTGAGGTAGTTCTTCAAATATCCTATCTCTAATAGGCAGAGCACTTCTAGGCGAAGAGTAGTACATTCTTCCGTAGTGTGCCCATAAGTTTTATGGTACTTACAATATTTCCCCGTGTCCTTGTCTCGGTTAGGAAATTTAGTCGGTCTGGGCCAGTGCAACTTCTGGTGGAGTAACAGTCATCGGAGGTAAGTGCACGGGTCGGAGGAATTTCTTAACCACTCCTCCTTCATCTTTGCGTTGAGGAGGTTTTCCTTCCTTACTTTTTTCTTTGACCTTTGCTTCTTTCTCGGCACGCTCTAAGTATTCACTATCCTCCTGCTCCATCTGCTTCTTTGTTCCCTCGGCTTCTTCCATCAAAATATGTACTTCCGCCTTTTGCATTAACTCATTCATATCCGTGATACGATTTCCCATGAGGTATCTAAAGAAATCCCCCGCTCGGAGTCCCTGAGTTAATATGTCCGCCATAATGGTCGGGCTAACATTTGGAACATCGGGTGCTTCATCCGTGAAGCGCTTTATATATTCTCGCAAGGGTTCATCCTTCTTCTGTTTAATAGTAAAAAGATGCGTAGCAGATTTAGGGTACCTTCGGTTGCAGGCGAATTGTCGTACAAACAAATGAGCTAGTCGGTCAAAGCTCGTGATGGAACAAGGTGGAAGATGAGTAAACCAGGCTTGGGCCCGCCCTCCAAGGGTAACAGGGAATACGCGACATAACACCTGATCAGGAGCGGAAGAGAGGTCCATTCCTGCCAGGTATTGATGGACGTGATCTTGTGGGTCCCTTCCATCAGCTTCTCCGGTATATAGCGAGATATTAACAGGTCGCATCCCCGAGGGGATAGAAGCTGAAGCAATTTCGGGAATAAAAGGAGAGGTCTTGAATGTGGGATCTTCCTCGGGAGCCATGGTTTTCTTGAGATCACCTAATTCTTTTCGTAAATCATCCATCATTCCCCATAAGGAATGTTCAACCTCTCCTCGATACTCTGAGGGGCGAGAAATTTCTACCTGACCCCTCACGGGAGTCCTTTCACGACATACATATCTTCGAGGACTTTGTCGGGGTGTCTGTCGCCAAGGATTCCAATTTGGGTTCCACGTCCTCGGAGGTGCATCTTCTTCCGAGGGGAAATCTTCGTTCTCGGAGAGCACAGGGGACGTGCGTCCGGGGGGATCATCCCTCCAGGGTGTTCTTTCAGCATATATAAGTCTTTCATAAACAGATCGGGGAATACTAATAAAATCTCTTGTACCTGGTTCATAATTGGACAAAGTTTCTTCTGAGTCGTTGTTCGGGACAGGAAGGTTGTCATTTTCGAAAAGACCATCCATCCTAGCTGACGTGTGCCTGAATTCTCTCGAAGACAGATGTTGTGACGTTCCCACAGACGGCGCCACTTTGTTAACGGGTTAGGAATTATTCCCTATTTAACGAAAGAAATTTATTTGGGTCGAAACGCCCTGTCCGTGATTCAGAGGCAACACGAGATGGACATAATGAGATTAATTGCAAGAATATTCCCTTCCTTTATTCACTGAACATTTCCTCCTCTTTTTATCTTACGTATCTGAGTGATAGATTGTAGTAAATAGGCTTAGTTACTTCAGCTTGTTTTCTTCTACTGACCACCTCCCTTTATATAGACTTTGGTAGGGGTAGGTGTCATTGTGCATGTGTTTTGGTAAGGACAGGTGTTGTTGTTACCTTGATACAGGTGTGAAAATTAGGATAATGTTTATCGTTTATCTACTAAGTGCTGACTGGATTAGCTTTTGTGTCTTCTGGTATCTCCGAGGGCTTCTGATGTAGACTGTTTCTGATAGAGCTATTCTTCCGAGGGCTTTTGTTTCTCCTTCTTGATTCGGGTATTTTCTTCAACAGTCAGGAGTGATCTCTGAGGGTGGAAATGTGATCTCCGAGGACTTGGTGTGACTTCCGAGGACTGTGATTTTGTGTCCGAGGGCTGTTTTTGCTTTACTGAAAGTGAGATTTCTTCATCAGAGTGCTCGGACTGTATTCACTGGGTGTTCTTGTATTGACCTTTTCCAAAACTGGGTTCTCGGATAAGTCCGAGTGTTGCCTTTTCCGAGGAGCGTTCAGCAAGGAAGTTTTCTTGTAAGTTCATAGGACTCGGGGTCCCTCTTGGTCCCTCTTGGCGCATTTGGTGGATATCGGAGTCATACGGGTCCATCGGGGTTTGCTCTTTTTCCGATGCCGTGTTGATATCTGTTTTTCATTCACCGTTTGACTTTCCAAGGGACGCTTATGTTTCTCCTCGGGTGCTCTTATAAACCTTTTCGGGTCAGTGACCGAGAGGTAGGGCAGTCCTCCGAGGGGTTTTCTTTATATGTACATCTCATCAGAAGTACTCGTGACAACAGTATTGTCCACATATTGTTTTTTCCGAGTAGGAGTGATCTCCTTTATTTTATTTTTTAGGGTTAACAAAGTCGTTTGGTTTCAAAAATGAATTTTATCTCAAAAAAGTGATATAGATTAGAAACGAGATAAAAAGTCAAGATTTATGTGATATCTAATATGTGCCACTTGTTTGGCTGATAAGATTAAGTATCGAGATACATGGTTACTTCAACAACGTTTTGTTTGATTTGGGTCGTTAACTTTCAACTAACCATTTATTTTAAACCGTTTTTTTAGGTGGAAACATATTGTTGTATTCAACTTAATGACATATTGTACATTTTCTCGCTGTTATATATTACAAAAAAAATATATAAAATAAGTTATGACAATAAATATATTTATAGAATGGGGGTGATAGGGTCGAGTAAGAGAAGAAAAAGAAGTTAGAATCTTTTTTTTTTCTATTTTGATTTTACGAATCAATAAGGATTTTATAATTATTAAAATAAATTAGATAGTTTTGTAAAGTTTTGACTTATTTTAATCATAATTTAATCACCTTTAAAGAAGAGGGAAAAAATAAGAGATTAAATTGGAATTTTGTTTGCATGCTGCAAAGATATATATGTCATGTCCATACTAAAAACCTGAAATAATATCAAAAGAGTATTTTTATATATATATATATATATATATATATATATATATACTGACAAATAATTTATGAAGTTATTGTACACGAGAATATTACAAATATAATATATATACTTTTTTTGTTCAAAAATTAAATTTGGAACTTTAATAAATATTATACTAATTATGTAATGGAGAAGTGAAGTAATTAATAAATTTATAGAAGGTTTAATGGAGAATGTCAATGAACAGTAAAAATGAGACAAAATTGAGATTATTTATCTTAGGGGTAGATATGAGATTATTTATTTTAAATTCTGAAATTTAAACCAAAAAATCTGGGCATATCTTACTTTTGCCAAAAAATCAATCTATATAACCAAACGAGAGATAAAGTGAGACAAGCTGAGATATTTCACTTTATCTATAGAGCCAAACGATTTCTTATATTATATAAATAATATATCTATCATTAGGCCCACTACCTCATTTTTCTGTGTTAATTTAATGTAAACTTTAGTGGGCCCAATGAGGTGCGGTCTTCAATTTTGTGAAAGATTTTAAGAGTGCTGGTATGTGTGTCGAATGATCAAATCCTTCATTTATATTTCTTATTTGGATTTGGAAACACAAAATTCCTTGATCATGATTATTACTATCCAATTTCCCATATTGTATATGCATATACAAACCCCTTGCTTAACGTTAGAAATACTCAAGAAGGTCATTAACATGATGTTATCATAACAAAATAGATCAAAGTTTCTTTACTTTTTCCACGAAAAATATCGACACATTTTCATTTTTAAGTTTAGCGCAACGAAACACACAACCCCATATGTTTTTTTTTTGATAAAATATGAAAAACAAGAACAATTACACAATCTCTTTAACTAATAAACTACTAATGCTAGGAGATGGAGGGGACTCCCAAAAGAGTTCCACATCTTGACTATGTTAGCACTCCTTGGAATCCATTTAACAATGAAGCTCCATGGCTTGTGGAGGTTACTCTTGCAATCAAGAACAAGACTTCGCAGATCGGCAACTGGCTCTACCTCTCCTCTAATAAGTTGATAAACAACGTACGAATCAGTTTCCACCTCAATCTGCTCGACTCTTCTCGCCCAGGCCAATTCAAGTTCCCTGGAGATGGCTCTCAGCTTAGCTTCATATGGAGTTGGTGTACACCAACCTCCTATATCATCTCTAAGTAAACCAGCACCAGTACCCCTGTTCAGTTGCCCATGGACACTAGCATCAGTATTTAGCTTAAACCAGCCAATTTTAGGTTTCTGCCATTGCATGGCATGCATGGATGGTCTCTTTTTTATTCTGCCTAGATAGAGGTCCAGGATGAGCTGCTTAATTTGGCAAATCCTGCCTTGGATGTTGATGTCTTTCTGTGGAAAACTCTGTCATTTCTTTGTTTCCAGCAGACCCAAAGAGTAGAAATGAAGATCTATTTCCAATGAGCACCAGCCCTGAGACAGTTTCTGAAGTTCACAGTCAGTAAGTTCCTCTTGATCCATTTATCATCAGTTAAACTATCAAAACTCATCACGTCGTCAGGCTTTATAATGCGTAGCCAGATGTCTCTTGCAAATTTGCAATGCCTTAACAGATGTATACCTTTTTCTTCAAGGTAATTACACATGGTAAACATGGTAGTCATGGTTGAATGGCATCTAAATCGCAGGACATTGGTAGCTAGTCTTTCTTGGCACAATAACCATAGAAAATGTTGAAGTTTGTTACTGATATCTAGATTCCAAATCCAGCTCACCTTATTTAGTGGACCCCCTGGAAAAGAATGTCTTGATTGAAATAAAATGTAAGTTGACTGACAGGAGAAAGTACCATTGAAGGTGCCCTCCCATAGAACTCTATCCTCTTGATCAGAGAGTCTGATAGGACATTGCTGAATAGATTGAAGAACATGTTGAGGAATGAAGGTGATCATGTTATCAAGAAGCCACTGGCCATCCCAACTCAGTACTTCATTAAGCTTCAGATTTGTTTCAGATGGATGAATGCTGATAGTTTCATCACTGATGCATCATGAACCCCTTCAGTTATCAAACCAGAAAGAAATATGGTTTCCCTTTCCCACATTCCATCTAATGTGGTCTTTCATGAGATTAAAAACTTTGAGAACACCTTTCCAAGAAGGATTGTCTGATAATTGAGTGGAACATTGAGAGAGAGTTCTACCTTTTAAGTATTTAGCTTTAATCAAACTGTACCAGATAGAGTCATCTTCTTTCAGGACTTTCCATGGCAACTTTTCAAGAAGAGATTCATTAGTGGTTCTTGCATTTCTAAGCCCCAGGCCACCCTCTTTCTTAGATTTTAGAACATTCCTCCAGTTCATCAGATGTAATTTCCTCTGGTTAATGTCACTAGACCACAAGAAGGCTCTGTTCAGTCTATCAAGTCTATCACAAACATGTTCTGGTAGATAGGAGGATTGCATGGTATAACAAGCCATGGCTGAGGAGACTGAACTGATTAATGTTTCTCTCCCAGCTAAAGATAATAGTTTGCTCTTCCAAGAGGCAAATTTACCCAAAACTCTATCAAAAGTATCAGCATAATCCACCCTACTGATTCTGCCATGTATCAACTTGACTCCCAAATATTTCCCAAGATTTCTTATTTGACCAAAGCCCAAGACTTCACTGATATGTCTCTTTATATTGGCCCCTTGTGTCTTTGAGAAGAAGATCTTGCATTTCTGATGGCTGAGCCTAAGACCAGAAGACTCACAGAAGAGGTCCAGTGCTCTTTTGATTGCTTTAGTAGTTCATATGGTAGCTTTTCCCATGATGCTCAAATCATCAGCAAAAAACAAGTGAGACAACATGGGTCCATGTCTGCAGGGGGTAATGGGATGCCAAGTACCCTTCTCCACTTTCTCATTGATGAGGTATGATAGTCTCTCCACACATAGGACAAAAAGGTAAGGAGACATTGGATCTCCATGCCTTAGTCCACACTTATGTTGAAAATGAGCCAAAGGAGAACCATTTCATAGTATACTGGTGATTTGACAATAGATCGTTTTATATATATATGCGAGTCTCGGTTACAATTAGATAGTCTGTCAATACAACGAGTCTATCTCAAATCAGGCCTACACTATGTTTCTCGTGTAGACTTGGTCCAGAACATGTTGCTCGAGATCGGGGATAGGTCTTCGATATGACGTCGGTGGTGATCCTCGATATGACATTGGTGATGGTCCTCGATATGGCGTCGGTGATAGTCCTCGATATGACGTCGAGGATGGGTCTCGATATGGCATCGGTGACGATTCTCGATATGATGTCGGTGACAGTCCTCGATATGACATCGGTGATGGTCCTCGATATGGCGTCGAGGATGGTCCTCGATATAGGGGCAGAATACCAACGTGACCTGGACTATGTCTAACGTTGATATCGGGTATGATATCGAATATCTCTATTCGATGTGTTGCGGGGTGACCGAGGCCAGAATTAATTGTCTTTCTGGGTGTGCGGGGCGGGATATTTATAGGCGCGGCTGGCCTATATCGAATTCTATTTTCGACGTCATATCGGGATTGATCCCCGATATACTTGATCATGGGCCGCGGCCCACAATGGGCCCAGATGCTAGAAACCTCCATATCATGTAGTCCCCCAATTTGGGGATTATTATCCTAGAGATAAGAATTCGTAAATTTAGTTTTGCATTTTCGGGTTACCTGTACCCCACGTCCCCCCAGTTCGAATGACGAAAATCGAAAATGTGGGGAGTGCACTTGGAACTGGTTTTTGCAGTTCCCCAGTGAAGTTACCGCATTGCACGAGGTCCTCGTTTGAACTATAAGTCGTAGTGTTGGTAGGGTGAATTCACATCGAAAAGCAAATCTAATGTTAGTTTCGATGTAATCCCCGGTGTAGCGCGTTTAATGTCGTGGGCCCCTACTTTTGCCTGTTATAAAAGTCGGTACCTGCCTTGTCATCCCTCACTTATTTTATTCCCTCGTGTTGTCACTGTCGGGACTACATCGAATTTTACATCGGTAAATTTCCCCGATATCTTCTTCGATGTAGATTTCGATATATTTCTCGACATTGCTTTCGATATTATGCGCCTATTTTGCAATAAGTCTCCTTTAGTTGTTTTACCGGAAGATGGTTCGTGATAAGAAATCTCCGAAGAAGAAAAAACTTGTTGTATCGCCGCAGTATTGTGCAGTTGGCCCTGTGACGTAGCGGAAGCTTATAGAAAAGATAGGAACGACACACAAAAATCAAAAGCTTGTTGATTCACGAAGAATACCAAGAAATTGATGTAAAAAGAGAGAAACTCTCAAAAAGTTTATTCAATAATCAACTGAATGTCTTCTTAGGGTTTACATAGAATATATACCCTAAAAGCATAACTAAAATAGGAAATAACGGTTTTTTTTCAAAAAAGGAAAAAATCGAAATAAAAGCATAAACTAAAACTGCTACTCATAAAGAACACGCTCCAACAAACGTAATGCAATTCCGAGTTCTAGAAATAAAGATATAACTGAAACGAAAATTACTAAAAACGGCAAAAATGGCCTTTTCGAGGCCTAAACGAAGGAATTTGGCTAAAATCCGCTCCCTTAATGATCTTTAGATGATTACTATGGTTCGTTGGCCCGTTTCGGATAAAATTTGACTATTCGCACGTCAAAAATGGACCGAGCAAAAATCAACCTCTCATCTTGGGATGATCCCGTTTTACCATAAACTCCAACGCTTTCTCGACTGTATCATTCCCGCCGGGGTGGGAAAAATTCGCCCTCTAATTTGGCACAGGCAGATCCCCATCATCATCATCATCAGAATTATCTCCCCGAAACGGCACCAAGTGTTTGACATTAAACACATCAGAAGTACGAATATGACTAGGCAGCTTCAACCGATAAGCATTGGGATTGATCTTCTCAACAATCTCTACTGGACCAAGCTTCTTTGCCGAGAGTTTGTTATACTCATGTGCTGGAATACGATCCCGAGTCAACACTGCCCATACAAAGTCACCCACCTCAAACTCAACATTGCGCCTCTTTGTATCAGCAGCACGCTTGTAATCCAAGGCAGCAGCTTGCAAGTGGTCATGAGCCTGGGAGTGCACCTGCTGCAACTGCTGGATAAAATCCTCCGCCTTGCCATGCATCTTGACCGAGGCAGTCACCGGAACTATATCAAGAGGACCCCTAGGAACGAGGCCATACACCACTTGAAAAGGACTAAACCCAGAACTACGGTTGACATTGTGATTATGAGCAAACTCAGCTTGGCACAGTTTCTGATCCCAAGACTTAAGATTATCACCCACAAGGCAACGCAACAGATCACCCAAAGAACGATTCACAACCTCGGTTTGACCACCTGTTTGTGGATGATAAGCACTACTGAAATCCAGCCGTGTATTCACCATGCGCCACAAGCTACACCAGAAGTGACTAAGAAACCGAGTGTCCCGATCAGACACAATTGACGTGGCCAGCCCATGCAAACGATAAACCTCACGAAAGTACAGCAAGGCAACATTAACAGCATCAGTAGTCTTCTTGCAAGGGATAAAGTGCACCATCTTTGAGAAACGATCCACCACCACATAAATAGAATCAAATCCACGCTGAGTTCGTGGTAACCCCACAACAAAATCCATGCTCACATCAGTCCACGGCTGTGTCGGGATCGGCAGTGGCATGTACAACCCAACGTTCGTAGCTTTACCCTTAGATAGCTGACAAACCCGACAACGCTCCACAAACTTACCCACGTCCCTACGCAAAGATGGCCAAAAATATGAAGTCGTCGCGAGCTGGAGGGTCTTATCACGACCCACATGACCCTCATTATGCAACTCCTGAATAATTTTCACGCACAAACTACCCTCTGGAATGCACAACTGAGTACCCCGAAACAGAAAACCATCCACCCATGGAAATTCTGATTGTACCCCACTCTGCATATCCCGAATCACGCCAGAAAAGTATGGATCAACAGAGTACAAATCACGCAGGCTGTCAAATCCCATAACCTCGACACGCATCTCCAAGAGCATGTTATGACGCCTACTCAACGCAACTGCAATCTTGTTCAAAGCACCAGCCTTATGCTTTATCACGAAAGTGAACTGCTGCAAGTAAGCAATCCATGAAGCATGCCGAGCAGACACTTTATCCTGAGTTCCAAGGTGTTTAAGGGCATCATGATCAGTATATAAGATGAACTCCTTGTGAAAAAGGTAGTGACGCCAGTGTTGTATAGACTGAACAATAGCATAGAATTCAACATCATAAGTGCTATATCGAGACTTGGAACCAGACAAATTCTCACTAAAAAAGGCCACGGGGCGATTACCCTGACTCAACACACCCCCAATACCAACCTTTGATGCATCACAGTGTAACTCAAACGGGCGATTGAAATCAGGTAAGACCAATACGGGAGCAGTGGTCAATTTCTCCTTGATTAACTGGAAAGACATATCAGCCTCGTCGGTCCACTGAAACTTACTACCCTTCATGCATTCCGTGATTGGCGCCATGATACTACTAAAGTGAGGGATAAAACGACGATAAAAAGATGCCAAACCATGAAAACTTCTAACCTCAGTGATAGTTGTGGGCGGAGGCCACTGGCTTATTGCCTCCACTTTAGATGTATCAACTGCTAACCCATCCTTCGAGACCACATATCCCAAAAACACTACACTATCAGTGAGAAACGAGCACTTCTTCACTGCAACATAAAACTCATCCCTACGAAGCACGTTAAGAACTTCCCGAAGGTGCTGAACATGATCAACATCGTTAGCACTATAAATCAGAATATCATCGAAATAAACTACAACGAATTTACCGATGAAGGGACGAAGGGCCTGATTCATCACGCGCATGAATGTGCTTGGTGCATTTGAGAGACCAAAAGGCATAACCAGCCACTCATATAACCCCTCCCTAGTCTTAAACGCCGTCTTCCATTCGTCACCTTGTCTGATTCGGATCTGATGGTACCCACTCTTCAAATCTAGTTTGCTGAACATACACGCACCAGTAAGTTGGTCCAATAGATCATCCAGTCGGGGAATAGGAAAGCGATAACGTACAGTGATTTTGTTAACCGCTCTACTATCCACGCACATACGCCATGTCCCATCTTCTTTTGGAGTCAAAAGGGCAGGAACAACACAAGGACTCAAGCTCTCCCTCACGTACCCCTTAGCCAATAGTTCCTCCACTTGCCTACGCAACTCCTCATGTTCTGTGGGACTCATCCGATGGTGTGCACGATTAGGTAAAGCTGCACCAGGCACTAAGTCGATTTGGTGCTGAATATCACGCAAAGGTGGTAATCCTTCTGGCAACTCGTCTGGGAAAACATCACAAAACTCCTACAACAAAGGTTGAACTGCCAGCGGGACTTCGTGATCATCTTCTACCAGTTTTCCCACCATCACATACACAATTCCCGACTCTTCCATCTCTGCCTCGAATCTCTTTCTGGTCAAGAAGTTGGTACCTGTAACACCCCGGAATTTCGAGGCTAAATAGTACAATATCATAACAAGAAAGACAATAAAAAAAATACTAATTGTGCAAAAACAAGACAATTACAATTGTTACAATAAAGAAAAGGGTGAACTTAATACAAACATTAACTAACTACCCAACGAAACCCACTCTCCACGTTCTTCAAGTCTCGTCCTGGTTGACCTAAAGCTGAAAGGAAGGGGAAAAAAACATGCATGCGTGAGATAAAAATCTCAGTGGTGTTTGTGCGTTTGTGTGAAGAGTGAATGACGTGCACTTTTATTTTGAAAACAATTGAAAAACAACAATTTGGCACATTGGTCAATTAATCATTCAGGCAGTCACACAGTCGGGCAATCAGACAATCAATCGAGAATGAACAGAGTTTCAACCTTAAGTAAACAATACCCGTCCTTATAACTCCGTTCGATCAGTCCTTATTACCCCCATTCAAGGAGCTACCTCGAAATCGTTCCACATACCACACAGGCATGCTCGTCGTTTACCCCACTTAGACACTACGAATCTCCCGAAGGTCTAAGGGAGAGGGGCCATGGGGCACGAAGACCATCTGGCGAGCCCGCCGCTGCCCAGCGGTACAACATGCTCACCAAGCCGTGGATCCATTATCAGTCGTTCAAAAACAAATCAGTTAGTCGTTCAGTCGTTCAAAACAATTCAGTCAGTCGTTAATCGTTCTTAACAGTTCAACCAGTCATTATTCGTTCTAAACAGTACATTCAGTCGTTACTCGTTCCTAACATTAGGAAACAATCAACACAACTAACGTCCAAATCAATAAACAATCGTTTCACATTAAACAAGAATTATTCAATAGTGCTAATAATCACGTAACATCAAACGTACTAAGTCAACAGTTCAATACTTAACAAGATAACTTCTAACCATGTAATTCACTTATATATATATATATATATATATATGTATATGTACATATTTACTACTAGTAACCACATAGGCACATACTCCCTTTCAGTGAAAATAATACAGTTTTGGAACACGCACCTGAATACGACTGCAAGGAGGCAATCATCACACGTTTAGTCGGAACTTCCTATGAACCACAAGAACATAACAAGCAAGTTCTTAGTCTAACCAACTAAACTCTAATCATGCTAGCTACTAATCTTAACATGCTTATATGCATAATATATATACATGCATGTTTATTATCGTCGAATAATCGAGCACTGATCACTGTATTTGTATTATTTCTTAACATTAACTTCATATTAAATAGTTTTACAATTCTTGTTCTATATAGTACTTCTTAGTTAAGAATACAAGCTCCAACATATTATCGTACCAAGATGATGTTTCGTAAATGAATAATGGTTGATGCTTAAAGAATAAAACAGAAAATAAGAATGATTACTAATTATCATGAACTTTGCATGGGTACACATACTACTGTCCATGCGTAAAATGCTCTTGATTAATTAAGTTTTACATGTTACTAAAATATTATAATACCTCTGATTCCTAATACGCCGAATGACAAGCTTTACCTTCTGTGTAGCGTAAACAGTAAACATCAATTAAGTTTATAGCTTATATATCTCATTAATTAGTCTGACTTCATTTCTATCAAGACCCATTTTTAACAAACGAAAATGGTTAACAAGGTCACATAGGAAAATACAGATACATTCATAGTTTTTGTGCATGAACTCCTTTAATATAATAATGGATGAGGTTGAACAAGCCTAAGAACTGATTATTAAACGAATTCATACAAACACCATATGATGAATATTAAATAATATTATGAAGTAGTACTTACATTAGAATTGAGATGCATCAGGCAGAGGCGAAACAGATTGAAATATGTACATACTTGTTGATAATTGACGACCGACGATAATATTAAACGAACAGCGCCGCAGAAGAGAATAAGGACAAGGAACGGCGGCGTGAGAGAATTATTTGAATACGAATGAATTAGGAGGGAGCAAAAGACGTAACCCTTGACCTTCTATGTATATTTATCTATACAATTAAAGAATCCTAGTACAAGGATAAGTACTCCAAAATATAACGCACGGAATTCATTAGGCAATTAATGTTTTGTTGCTCAATTAAAAAAAGTAATTTATGTGAATAAGTATTTAGCATAAAAGATAATATAACCTAAAATTGAGGGCTGTTTATGTTACAACGAAAGCTTGTATAGTTATTTTATGGTTAAGGGACATAAATTTAGCAAAGGTTACACAAGTTATGCAAATTCAAAAACAAAAGGGAACGTAATAACTATTTGCAACACTTCAGGAGCTTTTAAAAAGATAAAAAAAAATAATTCCTCTAAAAAACATTACTTAAAAAAAATGGGGTTTTACAGTACCCTTCCCGCTTGACTGTGGCCCTTTATCAGGCAGCAACACAATTTTCTTCTCGCCAAATAGAAAGCTATGAGTATTCGCGAACCCATCATGGACTGACCGCCTATCAAATTGCCACGGCCTACCTAACAGTAGGTGGCACGCATCCATCTCTACGACATCACACAAAACCTGATCCTTGTAAGTAGGTCCAATCGAAAAACTGATCCGAGCACGTTGAGATACCTCGACATCGTTTCCTCTCTTTAACCATGCCAATTTATAAGGTTTGGGATGCTTCTGTAAACCCAACTTCTTAATAACCTACTCAGCCACTACATTCTCACAACTGCCAGAATCAATAACCATTCGACATACCTTTCCCTCTACTGTGCATGTTGTCTGAAATATGTTGTTGCGTAGCCAGTCAGTCTTGTTTTCCGTGGGAGTAATGAGGCTGCGCCTCACCACTAAAGCTTGGCCAACATCCCCAGCAAAAAATTCTTCATCATCTACTGCCTCTTCTTCGAATTCCTCATCAAAAACAGGCGGACCATCATACTCACCATTAGTCTCATCAACAAATAGTCCTCTACGCGGATTCTTAGGACACTCAGACTGCCTATGACCCGTAACTCCACAACCAAAACAACGGATATCAGTCCCTGGGCGTGTTGGTTGTTGGATAGTGCCCGTTTTTGGTAGCCCCGATTGCACACTGTTACCGGGACGTGTGACTTGTTCAGAGCTACCCGATGAGTTCCCAATACTGAGAGGGTTCATGACTCTCCGTGACTGTTGCTTCTCAATTTGCACTGCTCACTGGTGTGCCTCAGAGACAGAGACTGGATCAAACATATTCAGCGTATCCTGAATCTGTGGACGAAGACCACTCACATAACGTGACACCAATTGATCCTCTGTTTCCATTAAGTCGTTCCTAGTGATTAGCAAGTGGAATTCAGTGGTATAGTCACTCGCATACTTCCCCCCTTGACGCAAATTCTGCAACTGTTGATACATAGTACGCACATAATTGTAGGGTAAAAACTGTTTCTTCATATGTTTCTTCAGTTTATCCCAAGACACAAGTTTAGGTTTCCCCTGTCGAGACCTCGTCACCTTAACTTGCTGCCACCATGCCGCTGCTCTCCCCCGAAACCTAGTTGCAACGAGAGAAACACGTTTGTCATCTGGAACATCTTTAAAGTCCAAAACCTCCTCAACTGCAGTTACCCAATCCAAGAATTCTTCTGGGTTCAACCCTCCCTGAAATTCTGGTATGTCCACCTTAAACCCTGATTCCCAACGTGGATTGTACTCTTGGACGCATTGTCTCCGAGCAAAAGGATTCTCTTCCTCTTCATCCTCGAACGATTGTTCGTCAGCTGGTCTTGGTGTTGGAGCAGCCTGTTGTTGTGCAACCATGGCTGCCATCTGTTGTGTCAACAATTCGACTTGCTGACGTAATTGTGTGAATTCCTCACATCTATCTTCTTCCTGACGTTTTCTGGGCGGCATAGTGAAGGAACGAACCTGGGACTGATGCCAACTGACGTAGCGGAAGCTTATAGGAAAGATAGGAACGACACACAAAAATCAAAAGCTTGTTGATTCACGAAGAATACCAAGAAATTGATGTAAAAAGAGAGAAACTCTCAAAAAGTTTATTCAATAATCAACTGAATGTCTTCTTAGGGTTTACATAGAATATATACCCTAAAAGCATAACTAAAATAGGAAATAACGTTTTTTTTTTCAAAAAAGGAAAAAATCGAAATAAAAGCATAAACTAAAAGTGCTACTCATAAGGAACACGCTCCAACAAACGGAATGCAATTCCGAGTTCTAGAAATAAAGATATAACTGAAACGAAAATTACTAAAAATGGCAAAAACGGCCTTTTCGAGGCCTAAATGAAGGAATTTGGCTAAAATCCGCTCCCTTAATGATCTTTAGATGATTACTATGGTTCGTTGGCCCGTTTCGGATAAAATTTGACTATTCGCACGTCAAAAACGGACTGAGCCAAAATCAACCTCTCATCTTGGGATGATCCCGTTTTACCATAAACTCTAACGCTTTCTCGACTGCATCACCCTGCCCGGTGCCGGGAGTGGAGAGCTTGATCCGGATGAAGAAAGTTGTGATGAGGTCCCCGCTGTACCGGCCGCTCTGAGCTCGTCTACTTCAGCCGCAAAGCGTGCTCCGGTATCCCCTGGTAACACTGATACTGTGGGGCCATCTGTCAGTAGAGCGCCATTGAGGGAAGATTATTCTTTTCTCCATGATCCTCTGTCGAAACGGTTAATTATGGGGATTGGGAATAACAATATCCGTGAAGAGGATGCTATTTGAGGTTTGGAAACTATTTATGGAAATATTGATCCTTCTGAATTGTGCCGAGATCTGGGGGTGGAATTAGCACCACGCATATGTCTGATGCTGCTATATACCGTAAGGAGCTTGCCCTATTGTTTGTAGGTTGTTACTAATGTTTATACCCTCTTATTCGTTTCTAATGATTATTCGGTTCTTTGGCAGTTTGGGCACACGTTGCTTGAACTGTGCAGAGATTACATGTTGCTTGGGGAGGTGCAGAGATTACATGTTGCTTTGGTGAAAGAACTACGTGCGATGATTGCGCGTAGTGAAATTAATCGTGATCGTGCTAACAGTCGGGCTCGTGCTGCTGAAACTCAGAAATGCATTGCCTATGACGCAGCGTGGAAAGCATTGGTTGCTGAGGAAGAGATGAAAAAGGAATTGGCTAGTAGCCAGGCGGAGACCCAATGTCTGCGTGCCAGTAATCTTAGGTTAAAGCGTGAACGCGATGCGTATCGAGAGTCCCTTGAAAACTTGGAAATTCAGAATGCAAAATTAATCGAAACTTTGGCTCACCACGGGGTAACTGTATCTTCGCCTTATACCAAGGCAGGTGTTGGTGATACAATAAAGGATAGTGATTATAACTTTGAAGACTCTCCCCTCTCATATGGGTGTACCCTGGTCGGGGCTGACATGCTTGGGACTACCGATCCTTATGGTGGAAGGGTGCCCGTCTGGGCTGTCGCAGGACCGTATGTTAGGGAATGTTATAGGGTCCCTCGTGCGATGCGGTATTCTCAGTTATTATCTGATCCAGAAAGTAGTAGTCCGAAATGGAATAAATACCTAGAAGTTTTGTCTCCCCAGGGGATGGATGAACTTGCTGACGATATCTGCGGCGATCCCTGGAAATTTCCCGAATTTGAAATGAATGTATCTGGGTTTGGGCCCTTTCATCGGGACGATATTCGGGCCGAGTTGTTCACTGATCTCGCGAATAACGAGTTTCTTTACGATATGTGGTTGTGTTGTCGGCTAGTGACATTTTGTTTTTTGTTCGGGAAATTTTTTGTAGCACTGGGAGCCGCTTTCATAATGTTATATGAAAGGCGTTTTATTTGTAGAATTCCTATCTTGTGTAATTCTTTCCGTGATCATGAATATTCTCTCCTTGTCGTATATTAATTGTGATAGACTGATGAATATCTGGTATGATGAGCATGGAACTGTCTATCTTTGGTAGGTGATTTGTTACCACTCATGAGTGAGAGCCATCCCCTTTTGACAGGGTATGTTTTTCTTGTGGGTAGGGGTTCATCCCGTTATTGCAGGGAAACCGCTACCGTTTATAATCAACCCCGTTATCACATGGAATATTTTTGTTGTGGGTGAGCCTTTCCTTTGTCTTTCTTGACTATATCTCTTGGTGACTCTGTCGTCGTTGAATATGTAAGTCATTGAGCCCTGCAAAACATCATAGACAAGAAAAAATTTCGACATAAAAGCTAATACGAAAGCACAAAATGACGTGCATGTGTTAGTTGAGGGATGTCCCCTCAATCTGGGAATATCTGTTTTACACAAGAGATAGTGTTTAAGTGGCGCTCTATCATGCCCGTGGTACACGTCTGTACCTGTTGTACCTGTTGTACCTGTTTGTACATGTTTGTACTTGTAAGAGGGCGACGTGTTAAATATATATCTAGGGGAATATTCCCCAATTGTTTGTGCAATTCTCTGAACTTCTGCAATGTCTACTTAAGACATATTCCTACATCGAATATGAGATTTTGCCAAGCAATAGATAAAAAGGTAATAACGGATAACGGTCGAAGGCTAAGTAAACCTGTCCCGCCTACGTATCCCGTTGAATGGGGAGTCAGAGGAAGTTCTTCTTGGATTGGCCCCGTTATCACAGGAAATTTTTTGAATCGACCCCGTTATCACATGGGATTTTTTCTTGGGTTGGCCCCGTTATCACAGGGAATTTTTTGAATCGACCCCGTTATCACAGGGGATTTTTTCTTGTGTAGGTGACCTGTTACCGCTCATGGGTAGGAGCCCGCCCGTTATCACAGGGGAACCCGTTACCGCTCATGGGTAGGAGCCTTTTCTTTGTAGATGACCCGTTACCGCTCATGGGTAGGAGCCCGCCCGTTATCACAGGGGAACCCGTTACCCTCATGGGTAGGAGCCTTTTCTTTGTAGATGACCCGTTACCGCTCATGGGTAGGAGCCCGCCCGTTATCACAGGGGAACCCATTACCGCTCATGGGTAGGAGCCTTTTCTTTGTGGATGACCCGTTACTGCTCATGGGTAGGAGCCCGCCCGTTATCACAGGGGAGCCCGTTACCGCTCATGGGTAGGAGCCTTTTCTTTGTAGACGACCCGTTACCGCTCATGGGTAGGAGCCCGCCCGTTATCACAGGGGAACCCGTTACCGCTCATGGGTAGGAGCCTTTTCTTTATGGATGACCCGTTACCGCTCATGGGTAGGAGCCCACCCGTTATCACAGGGGAACCCGTTACTGCTCATGGGTAGGAGCCTTTTCTTCTTATCATGATAGTTTAAATGATAGATTGGTGCTGAACCGTATCCGGTTGCCTACGTATCCCGTGCAGGGAATCAAGCCTCGCGTAGTTCTTTACATTGTTAATAGTGATTGAAATGCTGAATCTCTCAAGAATAAAAACACCTGAGGTGTTGCACATTCCATGGCCTCGGAAGGGGCTCGCCGTGCATGTCCTCGAGATAATAATAGCCTTTCGCGTTGGGGTGGGTGACCCTGTAGGGTCCCTCCCAATTAGCTTGTAGCTTCCCCACGTATTTACTTGCTTTCACACTTTTCAACACCAGGTCACCCACTTGAAAGCTTCGGAGGTGTACTCGTTTATCGAAAGTCTAGGCCATTGCCGCTTTGAAGGCCACCGTTCGTTGATAAGCTTGCTCTCTAGTGGAATCAATCATTTCTAAGTCCATTTTTCGCAGTCGTGCAGCGTGTTGCGGGTCATACTCCGCAATTCTGTATGTTGGCATGCCAATCTCAACTGGGACTACCGCCTCGGACCCGTATACTAGAGTAAACGGTGCCTCTCATGTGGATGTTCTAGGTGTAGTCCTATATGCCCATAGAATACCTGGCAGTTCATCGATCCAACTTCTTCCGGTGGCGTGTAGTCGCCGTTCCAAATATTGTTTAAGAGTCTTGTTGGTGGACTCCACTTGTCCATTTCCTTGTGGGTGGGACACCGCAGCAAAATGCTGGGATATTTTTAACCCTTTGCACCATGCGACCATTGTCTTCCCTCTGAACTGGGTACCATTGTCCGATACCAGAACTCATATTTTTCTCCGTGATGTTCATTAAAGCTTCGGCCTCCACCCATTTCGTAAAGTATTCTACTGCTACCAAGAGAAATTTCTTCTGACCTCTAGCCATTGGATGGGGATCGACTATATCGATTCCCCACTGATCAAAGGGGCAAGTGATCTCTAGGGGCTGCATTAATACAGCTGGCATGTGTACTAGTTTGGCGTGGTACTGGCAACTCTCACAATTGCGGCAGTACAGGGTGGCGTCTTGTCGTACCGTTGGCCAAAAATATCCATGTCTTAATATTTTCTGGGCTAACGCTCTCCCTCTTGAAGGATTTCCGCAACTACCTGCGTGTATCTCCTTCAGTATGTATTGGGCGTCCATCGGTGATACGCATCTCAGCAGCGGGCCTTCAAAAGATCTCCTATAGAGTTCGCCCTGGTAAATGGTAAATCTGTATGCCTTGTGCTTCAGTCGTCTTTGTGCGTTAAGGTCGGTTGGGAGGGTTCCATTTGCGAGGTAATCATATATCTCATCCTTCCAACACGGCGTACTTGCGATAGGAAAAAGAAATTCCACGTCGGTCCATTTTTTGTTGGCTTTTGTCACCCGATCGCAGGCCTAGAGGTGGTCAGCAAAGTCACGCGCTTTTCCACAAAGATATCTGAGGAACTAGCAAATTTCGATAAAGCGTCTGCCTTTGCATTTTCCGATCGAGGTATTTGTGTCAGATTGAACGTAGCGAACTCGGCCGCCAATTCTTTCAGTTTTGCCAAATATAACACCATGGTTTCCTGCTTTGCTTCGAAGAATCCCGAAAAATGGTTTAGCCACTAACTGCGAATCCGTGAAAACTTCCAAATGATCCGAACAGAGGGTCTTAGCCATTCTGATTCCTGCCAGGACTGCCTCATACTCCGCCTCGTTGTTCGTTATAGGGAAGTTCAGACTGATAGCGAAATCAAACTCCCTACGATCTCGGGACACCAGGTGAATTCCTGTTCCCCCGCCGTTTGATGTGGAGAAGCCATCCACATGAAGTATCCATGCTGCGGGTTTCGAACTGGGACCAGGGTCTCGGCTTACAGGAAATATATGGTGGCACGAGTGGTCCAAGCTGTTACCTAGTGCCTCCGCCATAAAATCGGCTAGCACATGTGCCTTAATGGCCTTACGGGGATGGTACTCGATTCCAAATTCGCCCAATTCTATGGCCCATTTTACCAACCTCCCCGAGGTATCAGGGTTGGTCATGATCTGGCGGAGTGGTTTGTCTGTCATGACCACTACCGGGTGTGCTTGGAAATAAGGTTTCAACTTACGAGCCGTCATGACGACGGCCAAGGCAAATAGTTCAATTTGCAAATAATTCTTTTCTGCTCCGTGAAGAACACGGCTGACGTAATGAACTGGAGATTGCTTTCCGTTTGCTTCTTTCACTAATATTGTGCTAATGGCATTGGCGGAGACTGCCAGATATAGAAAGAGCGTCTCGCCCGGATCTGGTTTCGCCAGGAGTGGTGGTGCCACCAAATACTTCTTAAACTGTTGGAACGCTCTCTCGCATTCTTCCGTCCACTGGAAGTCCTTGGCCTTCTTCAAGATTTTGAAGAAAGGAAGACTCCGCTCTGCTGAGGTAGCGATAAAGCGTCCCAAGGCTGTTATAGTCCCAAAAGGCACTGCACATCCCGTACTGAGCTGGGGAGGCGAGATTCAACACGGCCTCTATCTTGTCTAGGTTGGCTTCAATCCCGCGCTCGTTAACCACGTATCCCATAAATTTTCCTGCTGCCACTCCGAAGGTGCATTTCTTGGGCTTGAGCTTCATCCCATAGTTTCTCATAATGGCAAATGATTCCTCCAGATGCTCTACGTGATGTTGTGCCCTCAAACTTTTGATCAAAATGTCTTCCACGTATACCTCCATCGACATTCCTATCAGGCTGTAAAACATCTTCGCCACCAACCTCTGGAACGTCACTTCGGCGTTCTTCAGACAGAAAGGCATTACATGATAACAGTATACACACGTGTCCGTAACAAAGGTTGTTTTCGGTTGATCTTCTATTGCCATAAAAATCTGGTGGAACCTGCTCTTGGCATCCATAAAACTAAATAGGGCGCACCCGGCTGTTGAATCTACTAGAAGGTCGATCCTTGGCAATGGAAAAGGATCCTGCAGGCAATGCTTGTTCAAGTCTTTGTAATCCACACACATTCTCCACTCTGATTCTTTCTTCAGAACTAGGACGATATTGCTGAGTCACTCCGAATAACGCAATTCATAAATATGCCCTGCTTTAAGCTTCTCCACAACCTCTTTCTATGATGCCTCGCTCTTCTCCTTGCTAAAGTTCCTTTTCTTCTGTCGTATCGGTTTGGCCCGTGGATCAACATTCAGCTTATGCTCTATAATCTTCGGGTCGATCCCGATCAAGTCAGAATCACTCCAGGCAAATATATCGAGGTTTCTTCTTAAACATTCAATCAATGCCTTCCGAATACCCGGCGGTATTGTAGCTCCTATCCTCAACGTGTGCTCCGGTTGTCTCGGGTCGATCTCTATTGTGATAGAATCTCTGGCCGGCTCCATTGTTGATTCACTCTGATAATGAATGATCGTCCTTTCCATCTCGGCGCGTTGCGCCTTGTAATCAAGCCTCGACCTCTTGCCAGTCTTCATCACATTGGGATCTGTCTTGTTCAGTCCCTGCCCTTCAGTACTTCGCTGCCTCTTTCTTGCCATCTTGTCTGACGAGCCCCCGATCTAGAGAACCTTGGTTCCCACAGACGGCGCCACTGATTTGACAATAGATCGTTATATATATATATATATATATATATATATATATATATATATATATATATATATATAAACACAAATTTGAGAGGGGTCAGGAGAAGGTGGTTTTTTCGAATCATCATTGTCAAATTGTTCATAAATTGGTTGGGCATAATTGTTCTCAACCTTAACTCCTTGAAAGCTTTGTTTCGATCTTTCAGGGATACTACAAGATTTTCTCCTCGGGCTAGTGCGAGAAGAAGATTCAAAAGATTCGTAATCATGAAATCTTGCAGATTGTTGCCTTTTCCAAAAATTGTGTTCATAATTATAACTTCTAATTATCTTACAACTTGGATCAGACAACGGAAATCCAGGCAAAAAACTCAAAGAGCCTGTTACACGTATCGAAGTCCTTTAATTGTAGGAAATTTAGATTTGTTATATTTATTACACACTTCCCGGATTTTCAACAAAAATAGTCAGCCGACACAAAAGAAAAATAGGCTGATAGAAAAAAAAAGAGAGAAAAAGAAAAAAGCAAAAAGACAAATATTCTGAAAAGCTTCGAAGTCAGTCTCCACTGAAAAGCATCACTCTGAAAAGCAAAGCTAGAAGAAGAAGACAAAGTGGGTCCCACCTCCATCATGCTGTATTGGAAAAAGGCAACTCGGAATTGAAATTTCTAATTTCAAATCCGGAATAGTTAACAAATTTCTGCCTATATATATATATATATAATATATATATATATATATATGCGAGTCTCGGTTACAAGTGGATAGTCTGTCAATACAACGAGTCTATCTCAAATCAGGCCTACACTATGTTTCTCGTGTAGACTTGGTCCGGAACCTGTTGCTCGAGATCGGGGATAGGTCTTCGATATGACGTTGGTGGTGATCCTCGATATGACATCGGTGATGGTCCTCGATATGGCGTCGGTGATGGTCCTCGATATGACATCGAGGATGGGTCCCCATATGGCGTCGGTGATAATTCTCGATATAATGTCGGTGACAGTCCTCGATATGACATCGGTGATGGTCCTCGATATGGCGTCGAGGATGGTCCTCGATATAGGGGGAAGAATACCGACGTGAGCTGGACTATGTGTAACGTTGATATCGGGTATGATATCGAATATCTCTATTCGATGTAATGCGGGGTGACCGAGGCCAGAATTAATTGTCTTTCTCGGTGTGCGGGGCGAGATATATATATGCGTGGCTGGCCTATATCGAATTCTATTTTTGACGTCATATCGGGATTGATCCCCGATATACTTGATCATGGGCCGCGGCCCACAATGGGCCCAGATGCTAGAAACCTCCATGTCAACTGGTAGAAGCATTCCTCACACAGTACATGATGAGAGTAATGAGAGTAGCAGGAAAATTGAAAGTTACAAGAGTGTCTTCAAGGAAAGACCAGATGACCTTGTCATAAGCCTGTTCTAAGTCCAATTTCATTATCATGCTCCCAACCTTATTGTTTTTCCTTTTCATGAGAGAGTGAAGGACTTCTTGTAGAACAACAATGTTATCCTGAGTAGATCTCCCCTTGATGAAATTGGATTGGGTAGGAGCCACCAGAGCAAGCATGACTTTCCTCAACCTTAATGTGACACATTTAGTGATAAGCTTATAAACCACATTGCACAAATCAATGGGTTTGTACTGATGGATTCCCTCTGGATGAAGAACCTTAGAAATCAGGCACATAAAGGCTTTACAAATACTTGCATCAACATGCCTGGAGATGAAAGCAGCCTGGACAAAGCTAACCAAAGAAGGTTATAACCATTACCAGTTCCTCTGATAGAAACTAGCATTTAGTCCATCTAGCCCAGGAGCCTTCAGAGGGTGCATTGAGAAGAGAGCTTGCCTGATTTCCTCAGCAAGCAAGGGGTTGATGAGGTGATCAACATCATCAAGTTGAAGAACTATTTGGTAGGCAGATATTGGAAGAACTCTAGCATGATAAGTAGGACATGAACTAGAGAACAGCTGCAAAAAATACTGTCTGGTGTGATCCTGCAGAACTTGTTCCTCATGTTCCCAAACGCCTTCAATCTTCAATCCCAAAATTTTATTTCTTTTCCTTCTCACCAAGGTAGACTTGTGGAAAAATTTGGTGTTCCTCTCACCTTCTCTAATCCAGTTGATCCCAGATTTCTGAAGCCAGAATATTTTTTCTTGCTTGAGAATTAGATTATACTCTTTCATCAGTTCCTCTTCCAGATTGCATAAATCAGGTTGAGGTCTAAAGCTAAGTGATTTCTGAATCCCCGTCAGTCTAGCCTTAAGGGTCCTCTTCTTTTTGAAAGTATTCCCAAAGTGATTCTGATTCCAATGGATCATTACTTTGGGAACTGCCTTGATGGCTTCTAAAAGGGAGTTGTGCTCATTCCAAATTCCCTGAAGGGTTGGTTGACAGTCAGGACTGGTAAACCACATCTCTTCAAACCGAAAAGGTTTCTCCCCCTGGAATTTCCTTGTACCATTGCACCAAATACCAACAGGATGGTGATCAGAATGTGTCCTAGGAAGATTCTCAACAATGTAATCAGGGTACATATCAAGCCATTCCTGATTAGCCAGAGCTCTATCAAGTCTGGCTTGAATCAGGGCTCCATCTGACCTCTTGTTTGTCCATGTAAACTTGGGACCAAAATCTTGTAAGTTGCACCTCTATAAGTAAGTTGCACCTCTATAATCTTGTAAGTTGCACCTCTATAAAAAATTCATGAAAAACTGTAATCTGCTCAGAACCCTAGGAGTGCCTCCTCTCTTTTCATGAGCAAATAAAATTTCATTAAAATCCCATGTGACCAACCAGGGAATAGGATTATTATTGGCTAAGGATACTAAGTTATCAAAGATTCCTATCTTAGCAGTCTTCCTAGGCTGGGCATAAACCCTTGTGAGCTTCCAATGATTCCCAATGACCGGTCTAATAATAGCAGAAATAGCTTGATCATCAACATCAGTGATTTCTACATCAACTACAAAATCATTCCATCACATCCACAGGCCACCAATTTGACCAAATGATGGAGCCATTTGATAATTGTTGTATCCTAAGTAGGGAACTATATCCAGGCTTGAGCCTCATGAACTCTAGTTTCTAGAATGAAAACAACAGTGGGATGATGAACTCTTACCAACTCTATGAAGTTTCTTCTGAAATCCTCATCTCCTGCCCCTTGGCAATTCCAGGTCACTACCTTCATTTCTGTATTGTAGAGATGAGTTGGATGGACAAGATTCTCAACAGGAATCCCTGTCCATATCTCCAACAACCGTCTCATTGTCTCCATGAGAAGTGTTCTCTCTCTACTCATCTCCCCAGTGGTAAGTTCTATCCTCTACCACCAAATGTGATTCAGGTTCAGATGTTCTTCCCTTTGAATTTGAATCTGGACCTCCCAACGAGTTGGAGGGATTATTATTACCAGCACTAACCTGTCCAGGACTCCAATGTTCTATGTGGTTACTAGAGCCTGAAATTGACTGTAGAAGGTGTAAAAAGCCCAGGGGGAATCCAGTCCCACTCGTCTAGCATGTCCTCCATTGTTAGATGATGATTTCTGATGAGAATGAGATGAGCTAATGATCTCTTTGGCAGCAGAGATCAAAGGGAAATCAGAATCTAGAACAGCAAAAGGATTATTATCTGTTGGAATGCTAGAGTTATTTTGTTGGAGTAAAGTTGTGACTTTTGATTTTCTCTTGAACTTTGTCCCGTTGCACGTTTTGCAACAACCACTTCAGTTCTCAATTGAGGGTTAATAGAGGCTGGGATTCTTCTGCCAGATGCATTACCCCTACTACTCGGGGAGTTAATTCCATTAGAACTTAAATTGCCACTACTCACCTTACCAGGATTAGTTGACTTAGATGGTTGTTATCTGAATAGATGACTTTCCTCCTTAGAGGATTTAGTCATAGCTGGTTTCTTATTCTTCTTATTCACTAGCATCCAGCTTCCATATTTTTTATTTCTGGCCTTAACTGTGAGCCAAGCTTCGTTATTCTCAGCAGTAGAACTGTGAGAGCCGTGTGCTTCTAACTCTACACTTCCCATTGCATGAGTCTCCTGATTCTGATAACTGCATGCATTTTTAGAGTGACCTACTTTACCACATGCATATCAAAGGGAGGAAATGTTCTCATAGACCACCTGATACACCTTGTTGTCAATCGAAAGGCCAAGTTCAAGGGACTTGACAATGCAGACTTGAACGCAGAACCTAGCAAAATTACCACTAGTTGCATTAAAAGTATTCCCATCAATCTTGATCAGTTCTCCAATGCAGGAAGCAAGGGATTAGATAATGGATTCCCTTAAATATTCAACTAGAAGATTTAAGATTCTAACCCAAGAAATGAAACAGTTGATGGCATCAGTGTCTGCCCTGAAATTGGGACACCATTTCCTGATTGAGAGAAATCCACCAGCGAGTTTCCATGGTCCTTCTAACAAGATCATGTCTCTTTTACTTGGAATCATCCATTTCATCACATAACAACCTCTTCCCAGATCAATGAGGTCACTCGCTTTGAAGTTTCCACATCAAGTCAAGTCTGGTATGGAGGGCCTTATAGTGCCACGGCTTCCCTGTTATCTTGATAATAATAGCATCCTCCCATTGGTGATGCATACGTTCCTTAAGTTCCTGAGAAATGTGAACTTGTTTAAATGGAACTTCAGCGCTTGCTTCAATGATGTTGATGAATTTGCATTCCTCCACAGTCTTAGAACCATCAATTCTCACATCATGTCTAAGGGGACGCTGCATAACCATGTTGGCATATGAAGTTTGTCCAGATTTCGCATGATCATTCGTCACATTGACTACATGCGAGGGTTGCATGTCATATGCACAATCAATAGAATGTCAAGATCGCTTCTGGAGTCGCGTTTCCGCTTTTCCTTTGGAAGAAGTGAAAACATATATAGGATTATCGTGTAAGTTTGGCGGCGGTGGTGGGCCATTGGCGTCCATGTCCGAGACATCGTCGTCCATGGCGGGCGTAACGATTATGGCATTTTTTTTGCGGTTTAGAACGGTTATTTCTATATTTGAAGAGAGCTTTTTTTCAATATTTGATATATATATACACAACCCCAGATGTATTACTTCATATGTTGGAGAATATATATTATAATAATCTCCTTATATCACTGCGTTACAATTATAATCTTTTATATAACAAATTAAACAATAGATGATATAATATAATTTATTATGAGCATTAAAATCCCGGCATTTCACTATGTTAAATTACCATTTCACATAACAAAAATTAAATCTATTACTATAATAAAAGAAAAGCAATTTGAAAGTAATTGTTATACCAAATTTTTGTTTGCCTAATTTACCCTCTAGTTAACTTATAACAAAATAATTGTAAGGCTTATAATGTCATTTTACTTATTTTGTTTAATTGCAATCCCTACAAAAGAGAAACTCACTTCAGGCACTACAAGAAAAATGGGTCATTAGGGACTGCCTGGGCGGTCCCTAATGACCCCCATGCGGTCGCTGTTGAGGGTGTAGCGACCGTCTAGCGGTCGCTATTGACCATGGTCGATTGCCAATAGCGACCGTTAAGCGGTCCCTATTGTGGTCATTAGGGACCGCAAATTAGCGACTGTTAAGCGGTCCCTAATGAGGTCAATAGGGACCGCAGTATAGCGACCGTGAAGCGGTCGCCATGTTTTTTGATAATAGGGACCGCCTGGGCGGTCTCTAATGTGGAACAATAGGGACCGCCCAGACGGTCCCTAAATTTAACAATAGGGACCGTCTGGGCGGTCCCTAATGTGGAATAATAGGGACCGCCCAGACGGTCCCTAAATTTAACAATAGGGACCGTCTGAGCGGTCCCTAATGTGGAGAAATAGTGACCGCCCCGACGGTCCCTAATTTGTACAATAGGGACCGTCTGGGCGGTCCCTACTAATATTCGTAGAATTTCAATGAATATTAGTAGGGACCGTTTGACGGTCCCTAATATCAAAATTAGGGACCATTTGACGGTCCCTAATATCAAAATTAGGGACCGTTAAGCGGTCCCTAATGACATCCAGAAAAAATAAAAAAAACTACAATTATATTCCGGATTTAATCCGGAATATAATTGTAGTTTTTTTGTAAAATTGTAATTTTAACAAATTGAAAACAATAAAATATTGAATAAAAAGTTAATATAATGACAATTGATATGAAAGAATAAAAGAATGTGAAAATATGAATAAAATGAGTAATAATATAAAATGAATGAAATCAAAAACATGAATGAAATCAAAAACATGAAATCAAAAGTGAAGAATAGTAAATGTAGATCCAAAATAAAGAAAGTATAAGAAAAAAAGATTGTATTGGTGAAAAAAAAATGAAGATCCAAAATAAAGAAAGTGAAAGAAAAGAAAATAAAGAAAATCTTGTGTTGGTGAAAAGAAGAAAAGTTTTTGTGTTGGTTAAAATAAGAAAAAAAAATAAGTGTTTTTGTGTTGGTGAAAAAAGAAAAAAAGAAGATAATGTTTTTTGGAGATAGTGAAATGGTGTAAGAGTGTCGAGATATATATATATATATATATATATATATATATATATTCAATTGGTTTTTGTCCGTTGGATGATTTTAAATGATCGACGGTTTAAGATGGCGATCCGTGTTAAAGACATGATGGGTACTTATGACCGTAGATTAGGATTTCATCGACGGTTGAGATTTGATTTGGTGAAAATTCAAATTTCCCCCTCACTTCCGCCAAAAAAATTTGCCAAAAATTCAAAATTTTCGATTTTAGGGACCGTTAAGCGGTCCCTAATGCAAATTAGGGACCGCTTAACGGTCCCTACTAATATTCATACTTAAAAATCGTTTTTTTTTTTTATTGATGTTGTTGTGTTTGTGATTGTAAGCAACCAAACTCATTGTAATATATAAATTGAAATAATAAATGATTGCAAAACCAACCTTATAGTAGATTAGTTGTGAAGTAATAGATTAATTGCGATTGATCGATTGTTCGAGTTCAAGATATATTTCACAAACGTACAACTAATTAATTATCATTAGTTAGTTGTAATTGTTATCCGTGTTTATGATTTACATCACAAACGTTAGCATAGATACGATTATGAGGCATAATCATTAGATCAAGTATTCATTACTTATACGTATATATGTAGATCGAATTAATTTGTCAGTATGTCATTCGTCGTACAAAATTGTAGGAGAATCTTCAAAGTGACTCGTTCTCCTTGTATAATGTTTGGATATACAATGTGTTGTTGTAGTTATTGTTAATTTAACTATTCCAATGGTTATTATCAACTAAACATACAACGCGCCACCTCGAACCATCGAAAAATTCATAATTTTGATGTATGAGTATTAGTAGGGACCGTTAAGCGGTCCCTAAATTCATAATAGGGACTGCTAAGCGGTCCCTAATTCGGTAGTAGCGACCGCTTAACGGTCCCTATTGTCACATTAGGGACCGCTTAGTGGTCCCTACTAACATTCATACTTAAAAATCGATTTTTTATAAATGATCGACGGTTTAAGATCGCGATCCGTGTTAAAGACATGATGGGTACTTATGACCGTAGATTAGGATTTCATCGACGGTTGAGATTTGATTTGGTGAAAATTCAAATTTCCCCCTCACTTCCGCCAAAAAAATTTGCCAAAAATTCAAAATTTTCGATTTTAGGGACCGTTAAGCGGTCCCTAATGCAAATTAGGGACCGCTTAACGGTCCCTATTGACAAATTAGGGACCGCTTAACGGTCCCTACTAATATTAATACTTAAAAATCGATTTTTTTTTATTGATGTTGTTGTGTTTGTGATTGTAAGCAACCAAACTCATTGTAATATATAAATTGAAATAATAAATGATTGCAAAACCAACCTTATAGTAGATTAGTTGTGAAGTAATAGATTAATTGCGATTGATCGATTGATCGAGTTCAAGATATATTTCACAAATGTACAACTAATTAACTATCATTAGTTAGTTGTAATTGTTATCCGTGTTTATGATTTACGTCACAAACGTTAGCATAGATACGATTATGAGGCATAATCATTAGATCAAGTATTCATTACTTATACGTATATATGTAGATCGAATTAATTTGTCAGTATGTCATTCGTCGTACAAAATTGTAGGAGAATCTTCAAAGTGACTCGTTCTCCTTGTATAATGTTTGGATATACAATGTGTTGTTGTAGTTATTGTTAATTTAACTATTCCAATGGTTATTATCAACTAAATATACAACGCGCCACCTCGAACCATCGAAAAATTCATAATTTTGATGTATGAGTATTAGTAGGGACCGTTAAGCGGTCCCTAAATTCATAATAGGGACTGCTAAGCGGTCCCTAATTCGGTAGTAGCGACCGCTTAACGGTCCCTATTGTGACATTAGGGACCGCTTAACGGTCCCTACTAATATTCATACTTAAAAATCGATTTTTTATAAATGATCGACGGTTTAAGATCGCGATCCGTGTTAAAGACATGATGGGTACTTATGACCGTAGATTAGGATTTCATCGACGGTGGAGATTTGATTTGGTGAAAATTCAAATTTCCCCCTCACTTCCGCCAAAACATTATGCCAAAAATTTAAAATTTTCGATTTTAGGGACCGTTAAGCGGTCCCTAATGCAAATTAGGTACCGTTTAACGGTCCCTATTGACAAATTAGGGACCGCTTAACGGTCCCTACTAATATTCATACTTAAAAATCGATTTTTTTTTATTGATGTTGTTGTGTTTGTGATTGTAAGCAACCAAACTCATTGTAATATATAAATTGAAATAATAAATGATTGCAAAACCAACCTTATAGTAGATTAGTTGTGAAGTAATAGATTAATTGCGATTGATCGATTGTTCGAGTTCAAGATATATTTCACAAACGTACAACTAATTAATTATCATTAGTTAGTTGTAATTGTTATCCGTGTTTCTGATTTACGTCACAAACGTTAGCATAGATACGATTATGAGGCATAATCATTAGATCAAGTATTCATTACTTATACGTATATATGTAGATCGAATTAATTTGTCAGTATGTCATTCGTCGTACAAAATTGTAGGAGAATCTTCAAAGTGACTCGTTCTCCTTGTATAATGTTTGGATATACAATGTGTTGTTGTAGTTATTGTTAATTTAACTATTCCAATGGTTATTATCAACTAAACATACAACGCGTCACCTCGAACCATCGAAAAATTCATAATTTTGATGTATGAGTTTTAGTATGGACCGTTAAACGGTCCCTAAATTCATAATAGGGACTGCTAAGCGGTCCCTAATTCGGTAGTAGCGACCGCTTAACGGTCCCTATTGTCACATTAGGGACCGCTTAATGGTCCCTACTAACATTCATACTTAAAAATCGATTTTTTATAAATGATCGACTGTTTAAGATCGCGATCCGTGTTAAAGACATGATGGGTACTTATGACCGTAGATTAGGATTTCATCGACGGTTGAGATTTGATTTGGTGAAAATTCAAATTTCCCCCTCACTTCCGCCAAATAATTTTGCCAAAAATTCAAAATTTTCGATTTTAGGGACCGTTAAGCGGTCCCTAATGCAAATTAGGGACCGCTTAACGGTCCCTATTGACAAATTAGGGACCGCTTAACGGTCCCTACTAATATTAATACTTAAAAATCGATTTTTTTTTATTGATGTTGTTGTGTTTGTGATTGTAAGCAACCAAACTCATTGTAATATATAAATTGAAATAATAAATGATTGCAAAACCAACCTTATAGTAGATTAGTTGTGAAGTAATAGATTAATTGCGATTGATCGATTGATCGAGTTCAAGACATATTTCACAAATGTACAACTAATTAACTATCATTAGTTAGTTGTAATTGTTATCCGTGTTTATGATTTACGTCACAAACGTTAGCATAGATACGATTATGAGGCATAATCATTAGATCAAGTATTCATTACTTATACGTATATATGTAGATCGAATTAATTTGTCAGTATGTCATTCGTCGTACAAAATTGTAGGAGAATCTTCAAAGTGACTCGTTCTCCTTGTATAATGTTTGGATATACAATGTGTTGTTGTAGTTATTGTTAATTTAACTATTGCAATGGTTATTATCAACTAAACATACAACGCGCCACCTCGAACCATCGAAAAATTCATAATTTTGATGTATGAGTATTAGTAGGGACCGTTAAGCGGTCCCTAAATTCATAATAGGGACTGCTAAGCGGTCCCTAATTCGGTAGTAGCGACCGCTTAACGGTCCCTATTGTCACATTAGGGACCGCTTAATGGTCCCTACTAACATTCATACTTAAAAATCGATTTTTTATAAATGATCGACTGTTTAAGATCGCGATCCGTGTTAAAGACATGATGGGTACTTATGACCGTAGATTAGGATTTCATCGACGGTTGAGATTTGATTTGGTGTAAATTCAAATTTCCCCCTCACTTCCGCCAATAAATTTTGCCAAAAATTCAAAATTTTCGATTTTAGGGACCGTTAAGCGGTCCCTAATGCAAATTAGGGACCGCTTAACGGTCCCTATTGACAAATTAGAGACCGCTTAACGGTCCTTACTAATATTAATACTTAAAAATCGATTTTGTTTTATTGATGTTGTTGTGTTTGTGATTGTAAGCAACCAAACTCATTGTAATATATAAATTGAAATAATAAATGATTGCAAAACCAACCTTATAGTAGATTAGTTGTGAAGTAATAGATTAATTGCGATTGATCGATTGATCGAGTTCAAGATATATTTCACAAATGTACAACTAATTAACTATCATTAGTTAGTTGTAATTGTTATCCGTGTTTATGATTTACGTCACAAACGTTAGCATAGATACGATTATGAGGCATAATCATTAGATCAAGTATTCATTACTTATACGTATATATGTAGATCGAATTAATTTGTCAGTATGTCATTCGTCGTACAAAATTGTAGGAGAATCTTCAAAGTGACTCGTTCTCCTTGTATAATGTTTGGATATACAATGTGTTGTTATTGTTAATTTAACTATTCCAATGGTTATTATCAACTAAACATACAACGCGCCACCTCGAACCATCGAAAAATTCATAATTTTGATGTATGAGTATTAGTAGGGACCGTTAAGCGGTCCCTAAATTCATAATAGGGACTGCTAAGCGGTCCCTAATTCGGTAGTAGCGACCGCTTAACGGTCCCTATTGTCACATTAGGGACCGCTTAATGGTCCCTACTAACATTCATACTTAAAAATCGATTTTTTATAAATGATCGACTGTTTAAGATCGCGATCCGTGTTAAAGACATGATGGGTACTTATGACCGTAGATTAGGATTTCATCGACGGTTGAGATTTGATTTGGTGAAAATTCAAATTTCCCCCTCACTTACGCCAAATAATTTTGCCAAAAATTCAAAATTTTCGATTTTAGGGACCGTTAAGCGGTCCCTAATGCAAATTAGGGACCGCTTAACGGTCCCTATTGACAAATTAGGGACCGTTTAACGGTCCCTACTAATATTAATACTTAAAAATCGATTTTTTTTTATTGATGTTGTTGTGTTTGTGATTGTAAGCAACCAAACTCATTGTAATATATAAATTGAAATAATAAATGATTGCAAAACCAACCTTATAGTAGATTAGTTGTGAAGTAATAGATTAATTGCGATTGATCGATTGATCGAGTTCAAGACATATTTCACAAATGTACAACTAATTAACTATCATTAGTTAGTTGTAATTGTTATCCGTGTTTATGATTTACGTCACAAACGTTAGCATAGATACGATTATGAGGCATAATCATTAGATCAAGTATTCATTACTTATACGTATATATGTAGATCGAATTAATTTGTCAGTATGTCATTCGTCGTACAAAATTGTAGGAGAATCTTCAAAGTGACTCGTTCTCCTTGTATAATGTTTGGATATACAATGTGTTGTTGTAGTTATTGTTAATTTAACTATTCCAATGGTTATTATCAACTAAACATACAACGCGCCACCTCGAACCATCGAAAAATTCATAATTTTGATGTATGAGTATTAGTAGGGACCGTTAAGCGGTCCCTAAATTCATAATAGGGACTGCTAAGCGGTCCATAATTCGGTAGTAGCGACCGCTTAACGGTCGCTATTGTCACATTAGAGACCGCTTAACGGTCCGTACTAATATTCATACTTAAAAATCGATTTTTTATAAATGATCGACGGTTTAAGATCGTGATCCGTGTTAAAGACATGATGGGTACTTATGACCGTAGATTAGGATTTCATCGACGGTTGAGATTTGATTTGGTGAAAATTCAAATTTCCCCCTCACTTCCGCCAAAACATTTTGCCAAAAAATTAAAATTTTCGATTTTAGGGACCGTTAAGCGGTCCCTAATGCAAATTAGGGACCGCTTAACGGTCCCTATTGACAAATTAGGGACCGCTTAACGGTCCCTACTAATATTCATAGTTAAAAATCGATTTTTTTTATTGATGTTGTTGTGTTTGTGATTGTAAGAAACCAAACTTATTGTAATATATAAATTGAAATAATAAATGATTGCAAAACCAACCTTATAGTAGATTAGTTGTGAAGTAATAGATTAATTGCGATTGATCGATTGATCGAGTTCAAGACATATTTCACAAATGTACAACTAATTAACTATCATTAGTTAGTTGTAATTGTTATCCGTGTTTATGATTTACGTCACAAACGTTAGCATAGATACGATTATGAGGCATAATCATTAGATCAAGTATTCATTACTTATACGTATATATGTAGATCGAATTAATTTGTCAGTATGTCATTCGTCGTACAAAATTGTAGGAGAATCTTCAAAGTGACTCGTTCTCCTTGTATAATGTTTGGATATACAATGTGTTGTTGTAGTTATTGTTAATTTAACTATTCCAATGGTTATTATCAACTAAACATACAACGCGCCACCTCGAACCATCGAAAAATTCATAATTTTGATGTATGAGTATTAGTACGGACCGTTAAGCGGTCCCTAAATTCATAATAGGGACTGCTAAGCGGTACATAATTCGGTAATAGCGACCGCTTAACGGTCCCTATTGTCACATTAGGGACCGCTTAACGGTCCGTACTAATATTCATACTTAAAAATCGATTTTTTATAAATGATCGACGGTTTAAGATCGTGATCCGTGTTAAAGACATGATGGGTACTTATGACCGTAGATTAGGATTTCATCGACGGTTGAGATTTGATTTGGTGAAAATTCAAATTTCCCCCTCACTTCCGCCAAAACATTTTGCCAAAAAATTAAAATTTTCGATTTTAGGGACCGTTTAGTATACCGTCGTCGGGATGAGTTAGAGCGAGGTCTCTTAGAAGCTCAAGTGGAGATAGCCCATTTGAAGGAAGTTCATGAGTCTTCTCAGGATACTCATATTCATATGTTACAATCCGAGAAGGATAAGGCGTGGGAATTGGAACGCCAATTATCACTTGAAAAAGCACGTGTCTTGAACTTAGGGCGGAGAATGGAGGAGTTACGTGGCCAAATGCGGTCCTCGGAGGAGCAACTAACACAGGCTATACTGGAAAGAGATGCTTTGAGTCATCAGTTGCTAGGAATAACCCGCTCTCATGCGGTAGAGGTGATCATGGCCCGAGTCCAAGCTGTGTTGGAGGTGGTGGGTCCATCCAGTCTTCGTGAATCTCTTCGGGGAGAGATGCGTGACTTAGTGCATATAGGCTATAAATTGTGCCAAGATGCCGTACAAGCTTTGCCAGAGTTCCCCTCGGGCTTGCTCCTTCCTGAACTCAACATTCGTCAAGTCTACGAGGAACTTTCTCCTTCACCTATTAGAGATTTTGCAGTCGGAACTGTGTTCTTGGATGATCCAGTCTCTCTTTCCGAGGAGCAGCGCCGAAGACTTATCCGAGAGGGGAAACGTCCTATGGGAGGGTCTTAGCTTGTTGAAAAATAGTATACAACTTAGTTCATAATACGGAGGGTATTTAACGTTATTGGGTTGTCTTGATGTCTCATATGTATAGCCATCGTTTTGCCAGACAACTCTAGTTTCTTTGTACTGTACCCCCTCATATATGAACGCTCTTTTTATTCATGTATAACTATTACATTAAGCATAATACTTTCTAAGGTTACTTGCGTTCCACGTGTTGCGAAGTATTGCCTCCTCGGAGTTAGCAAGCCGATAAGTCGCCGGTCCCACGATTTCCACTATCTTGTAGGGTCCTTCCCATCGTGGATCTAGTTTACCCACATTCTTGGAGGCCCCTACTCGTTTCATCACTAAATCTCCAACTTGAAAGGTTCGGAGTCTTACCTTGGTATTATAATATCGTGACATCCGAGCCTTGTACTCTTCCATTCGGAGGGCTACTCGGGTTCTTTTTTCTTCGAGAAGGTCAAGGGCGAGGGCTAAATTTGAGCCATTGGCCACTTCTTCGTATTCTTGGACTCGCCAACTTTCTATGGAGACCTCCGAGGGTAAAACAGCTTCACACCCGTAGGATAAACTAAAAGGGGTTTCGCCCGTAGCGACACTTTGCGTGGTCCGATAGGCCCATAATATCCCGGGTATCTCCTCAACCCACTTAGCTTTATGCCAATCAAGTCGGGCCTTCATGTTCTTCAAGAGGGTTCTGTTGGTTCTTTCTACTTGGCCATTTGCTTGAGGGTATCCCACGGAGGCAAAGCGATGTTTTATCTCCCAATGATCACACCACTTTTGCAATCCTTGATCAGTAAACTGCAAACCGTTGTCACTTACCAGGCTCCTAGGGATACCAGAGCGACAAATAATATTTCTCCAGAGAAAATTGATGACGGCCCCCGCGGTTACCCTAGCCAGGGGTTCCGCTTCCACCCATTTGGTGAAGTAATCAACAGCTACTAGCAGAAATTTCTTTTGGCCGGCATCAGGGACGAGGGGTCCAAGTATGTCAATACCCCACTTAGAGAATGGGCAGGGGTTCAGAGAGGGTTCCCAAGGGGCTGCGGGTAGATGGGTCCGAGGGGCGTAAGCCTGGCATGGTTTGCATCTTTCGGCATGGCTTTTGCTATCTTTGGCCATCGTGGGCCAATAGTAGCCTTGTCGGATCAAGCGTCCCACCATGCTTTCGCCACTAGTATGGCTCCCACATACCCCCTCGTGAGTTTCTGCTAAGGCTAGCTGGGCCTCTTCTTCATTAAGGCATCGAGCGTGGGGACATGAATATGTCCTTCGGAAGAGTATCCCGTCTTTGAGGAAGTATCGGAGGGTTTTTCTGAACATCATTCGCTGAATATTCTTGTCCGAGGAGTATCCCTCGGGATTCTGCAAATAGGCTTTGATAGGAGTCACCCAGCTAGATGAAGGATCTGAAACTGTGTTCATTTCTCGGCCTTCACCCTTTTCAGATTCATTGACATGCAGTAGAGTAATCTTCCGAGTATGTATTGCAGCTGTTTGTGTAGCCATCTTGGACAAAGCGTCCGCCTCTTGATTTTCTTTTCGAGGAATTTGAACTATGTCGTATTCTTCAAACCATTCGGACCTTTGGCGAACAACTCGGAGGTACTCTTGCATTATTTCTTCTTTGGCCTAATATGACCCCTTAACTTGCTGAACAATCAGTTGGGAATCACTATGAAGGAGTACTCTTTTCATTCCCCCTTCTCTTGCTAGTCTCATTACCAATAAGGAGAGCTTCATACTCGGCCTCATTGTTAGAGAGGGGATAATCTATTCTAACTGCAAAATGGAGTCTTTCCTCCTCTCCTTCTTGATTTACCAAAACTATTCCGGCCCCCCCATGGGTACTCACCGAGGATCCATCTACATATACGTGCCATCGTGGCTCTTTTTCCTCGGATCCAACGCCCGTGAGTTCTGTTACAAAGTCCGCCAGAACTTGCGCTTTGATTGACGGTCTCGGAGCATAGGAAATATCGTACTCAGTAAGCTCTACAGCCCATTTTATCATTCTCCCTGATGATTCCGGCTTATTAAGAATTGTTCTCAGGGGATGCTTAGAAAGCACGGTAATTGGGTGGGATAAAAAGTAGGGGCGTAGCTTACGAGCCGTAGTAACCAATGCTAGAACGAGTTTCTCAGTTAGGGTATATCGGGTTTCGGCTCCGAGGAGAGTTTTGCTAACGTAATATACCGGGTGATGTTCTCCATCTTGTTCTTTGACTAGGACAGCGCTAATAGCCTCTTCTCCGACCGATAAATACAGAAACAACTCTTCTTGGGGTACAGGTTTTACCAGCAAAGGTGGTTTCAACATGTACCTTTTTAAGTCTTCGAGAGCTTCCTCACATTGGGGGGTCCACTGAAATTCCTTGATATTCCGAAGTACCTTGAAGAAGGGAAGCCCTTTTTCTGCGGACTTGGAGACAAACCGACTCAACGAGGCCATTCTTCCAGTCAGCTTTTGGACATCTTTTACCGTCCTCGGGGTAGGTAACCCCATGATAGCTTCTGCTTTTTCGGGGTTTACTTCAATTCCCTTCTCCGTAACCATAAATCCCAAAAAAGTTCCTCCTCGGATACCAAAAGAACACTTCCGAGGGTTAACCTTCATGCCAAAGTTGTTCATAATGACCAACGCTTTCCGTAGGTCCTCGGGATGTTCTTCAGCAGTGTTACTTTTAACTACAGTATCATCTACATAAACCTCTACTGATTTCCCAATAAGTCCTGAAAACATAAGGCTTACTAACCGTTGATAGGTAGCTCCAGCATTCTTTAATCCAAAGGGCATGACTAGATAACAAAAGGTGCCTGCATCCGTGATAAAGCTGGTCTTATCTTGATCACTAGCCGCCATCGGGATTTGGTTGTACCCTTGATCTCCATCTAAAGTTGATAGTAGCGCACATCCTGCGGTAGAATCAACTAGCTGATCTATGCTCGGTAAAGGATAACAATCCTTGGGGCATGCTTCATTGAGGTTAGTAAAGTCAACACACATTCGCCATCTTCCTCCATGCTTGGGAACTAGCACGACATTAGCCAACCACTCGGGGTAAATAACTTCTCGTATTTGCTTTAATTGGAGAAGGCGTTGTATTTCCGAGCGGATGATCTTGTTGCGCTCGGGGCCCATTTTCCTCTTTTTCTGTTGGACAGGTTTAGCTCCAGGCTTTACATTAAGGAAATGTTGACATACCTTGTTGCTGATTCGTCCGGGCGGCCCCCCTTCCCACGCAAAGAGGTGATGAAATTGTTTGAGAAGAGAAATCAATTGGCCTTCTATGATTGGATTCATATGGGTGCCCATTTTGATTACTTTCTCGGAGCTTCCTTCTACTAATTCCACCATTTTTAATTCTTCCACAGGTTGGACTCGTGTTTCATCGGTTCTACACTTTTTGTTATTTCCGAGTGAAGGTCCGTCCTCTTCTGAGGGAATGGCATTCATGCAGCATTCTCTAGCTTTTGACTGACTTCCTCGGACTTCTCCGATTCCCGAGGAGGTGGGGAATTTCACTTTAAGATGCAAAGTAGAAGGAATTGCCTCAAAGGCCCGAATAGATGGTCTTCCGCAGATCACATTATACGTTCGCGAAGAAGCCTCCACTACCCAAAACTTAATAGATTCCGTTCTTCGAAGGGCTCCTTTCCCCCATGACATTGGGAGAGTAATAGTTCCGAGGGTTTGGCATGCTTCCCCGGAGAATCCTACTAACGGGACCTCAGCAGTTTCCAACGTTTCTTGTTTCAATCTCATAGCGAGATAGGTCGGTAGGAAGAGTACATCCACAGAGCTGCCCGTATCTATGAGGATACGTTGGATTTCATACCCGTAGATGACGGCAGATATAACCAAGGGATTTTCGTGAGGGTATATTACATCTGTAAGGTCCTCGGGTCCGAAAGTGATACTAGGCAGCTGTGACCCTTGAATGGAGCAGACAGCTAATCCTTGCTCTGCTCGTCGGGCTTCTTTCAAATATTTCTTCTTTTTGCCCTGAGGTGCCATGGAGATTTCACCCCCTTCAATCATATTGATCGTTCTCCCTGTTGGGGGGTTGTCTTTGTAAGAGTTAGGTGGAGGAGGAAAACTCTGATACCCTGTCGTTTTCTCTCGCGAATTTCGCCGGCGGTCTTTACTTCTCTCTTGGGGTCGGAGACGTCTAGTGGTCCCCTCTCGTGACTTCCGGCTAGGCGTCCTTTCTTCCCTTTCTTGCTCTTCCTCTTCCCTTCGTGATCTCTTCCAAACATTTGCCTTGGGCTCTTCAAGGTTATTTTCCTTGAGGTAGTTCTTCAAATATCCTATCTCTAATAGGCGGAGCACTTCTAGGCGAAGAGTAGTACATTCTTCCGTAGTGTGCCCATAAGTTTTATGGTACTTACAATATTTCCCCGTGTCCTTGTCTCGGTTAGGAAATTTAGTCGGTCTGGGCCAGTGCAACTTCTGGTGGAGTAACAGTCATCGGAGGTAAGTGCACGGGTCGGAGGAATTTCTTAACCACTCCTCCTTCATCTTTGCGTTGAGGAGGTTTTCCTTCCTTACTTTTTTCTTTGACCTTTGCTTCTTTCTCGGCACGCTCTAAGTATTCACTATCCTCCTGCTCCATCTGCTTCTTTGTTCCCTCGGCTTCTTCCATCAAAATATGTACTTCCGCCTTTTGCATTAACTCATTCATATCCGTGATACGATTTCCCATGAGGTATCTAAAGAAATCCCCCGCTCGGAGTCCCTGAGTTAATATGTCCGCCATAATGGTCGGGCTAACATTTGGAACATCGGGTGCTTCATCCGTGAAGCGCTTTATATATTCTCGCAAGGGTTCATCCTTCTTCTGTTTAATAGTAAAAAGATGCGTAGCAGATTTAGGGTACCTTCGGTTGCAGGCGAATTGTCGTACAAACAAATGAGCTAGTCGGTCAAAGCTCGTGATGGAACAAGGTGGAAGATGAGTAAACCAGGCTTGGGCCCGCCCTCCAAGGGTAACAGGGAATACGCGACATAACACCTGATCAGGAGCGGAAGAGAGGTCCATTCCTGCCAGGTATTGATGGACGTGATCTTGTGGGTCCCTTCCATCAGCTTCTCCGGTATATAGCGAGATATTAACAGGTCGCATCCCCGAGGGGATAGAAGCTGAAGCAATTTCGGGAATAAAAGGAGAGGTCTTGAATGTGGGATCTTCCTCGGGAGCCATGGTTTTCTTGAGATCACCTAATTCTTTTCGTAAATCATCCATCATTCCCCATAAGGAATGTTCAACCTCTCCTCGATACTCTGAGGGGCGAGAAATTTCTACCTGACCCCTCACGGGAGTCCTTTCACGACATACATATCTTCGAGGACTTTGTCGGGGTGTCTGTCGCCAAGGATTCCAATTTGGGTTCCACGTCCTCGGAGGTGCATCTTCTTCCGAGGGGAAATCTTCGTTCTCGGAGAGCACAGGGGACGTGCGTCCGGGGGGATCATCCCTCCAGGGTGTTCTTTCAGCATATATAAGTCTTTCATAAACAGATCGGGGAATACTAATAAAATCTCTTGTACCTGGTTCATAATTGGACAAAGTTTCTTCTGAGTCGTTGTTCGGGACAGGAAGGTTGTCATTTTCGAAAAGACCATCCATCCTAGCTGACGTGTGCCTGAATTCTCTCGAAGACAGATGTTGTGACGTTCCCACAGACGGCGCCACTTTGTTAACGGGTTAGGAATTATTCCCTATTTAACGAAAGAAATTTATTTGGGTCGAAACGCCCTGTCCGTGATTCAGAGGCAACACGAGATGGACATAATGAGATTAATTGCAAGAATATTCCCTTCCTTTATTCACTGAACATTTCCTCCTCTTTTTATCTTACGTATCTGAGTGATAGATTGTAGTAAATAGGCTTAGTTACTTCAGCTTGTTTTCTTCTACTGACCACCTCCCTTTATATAGACTTTGGTAGGGGTAGGTGTCATTGTGCATGTGTTTTGGTAAGGACAGGTGTTGTTGTTACCTTGATACAGGTGTGAAAATTAGGATAATGTTTATCGTTTATCTACTAAGTGCTGACTGGATTAGCTTTTGTGTCTTCTGGTATCTCCGAGGGCTTCTGATGTAGACTGTTTCTGATAGAGCTATTCTTCCGAGGGCTTTTGTTTCTCCTTCTTGATTCGGGTATTTTCTTCAACAGTCAGGAGTGATCTCTGAGGGTGGAAATGTGATCTCCGAGGACTTGGTGTGACTTCCGAGGACTGTGATTTTGTGTCCGAGGGCTGTTTTTGCTTTACTGAAAGTGAGATTTCTTCATCAGAGTGCTCGGACTGTATTCACTGGGTGTTCTTGTATTGACCTTTTCCAAAACTGGGTTCTCGGATAAGTCCGAGTGTTGCCTTTTCCGAGGAGCGTTCAGCAAGGAAGTTTTCTTGTAAGTTCATAGGACTCGGGGTCCCTCTTGGTCCCTCTTGGCGCATTTGGTGGATATCGGAGTCATACGGGTCCATCGGGGTTTGCTCTTTTTCTGATGCCGTGTTGATATCTGTTTTTCATTCACCGTTTGACTTTCCAAGGGACGCTTATGTTTCTCCTCGGGTGCTCTTATAAACCTTTTCGGGTCAGTGACCGAGAGGTAGGGCAGTCCTCCGAGGGGTTTTCTTTATATGTACATCTCATCAGAAGTACTCGTGACAACAGTATTGTCCACATATTGTTTTTTCCGAGTAGGAGTGATCTCCTTTATTTTATTTTTTAGGGTTAACAAAGTCGTTTGGTTTCAAAAATGAATTTTATCTCAAAAAAGTGATATAGATTAGAAACGAGATAAAAAGTCAAGATTTATGTGATATCTAATATGTGCCACTTGTTTGGCTGATAAGATTAAGTATCGAGATACATGGTTACTTCAACAACGTTTTGTTTGATTTGGGTCGTTAACTTTCAACTAACCATTTATTTTAAACCGTTTTTTTAGGTGGAAACATATTGTTGTATTCAACTTAATGACATATTGTACATTTTCTCGCTGTTATATATTACAAAAAAAATATATAAAATAAGTTATGACAATAAATATATTTATAGAATGGGGGTGATAGGGTCGAGTAAGAGAAGAAAAAGAAGTTAGAATCTTTTTTTTTTCTATTTTGATTTTACGAATCAATAAGGATTTTATAATTATTAAAATAAATTAGATAGTTTTGTAAAGTTTTGACTTATTTTAATCATAATTTAATCACCTTTAAAGAAGAGGGAAAAAATAAGAGATTAAATTGGAATTTTGTTTGCATGCTGCAAAGATATATATGTCATGTCCATACTAAAAACCTGAAATAATATCAAAAGAGTATTTTTATATATATATATATATATATATATATATATATACTGACAAATAATTTATGAAGTTATTGTACACGAGAATATTACAAATATAATATATATACTTTTTTTGTTCAAAAATTAAATTTGGAACTTTAATAAATATTATACTAATTATGTAATGGAGAAGTGAAGTAATTAATAAATTTATAGAAGGTTTAATGGAGAATGTCAATGAACAGTAAAAATGAGACAAAATTGAGATTATTTATCTTAGGGGTAGATATGAGATTATTTATTTTAAATTCTGAAATTTAAACCAAAAAATCTGGGCATATCTTACTTTTGCCAAAAAATCAATCTATATAACCAAACGAGAGATAAAGTGAGACAAGCTGAGATATTTCACTTTATCTATAGAGCCAAACGATTTCTTATATTATATAAATAATATATCTATCATTAGGCCCACTACCTCATTTTTCTGTGTTAATTTAATGTAAACTTTAGTGGGCCCAATGAGGTGCGGTCTTCAATTTTGTGAAAGATTTTAAGAGTGCTGGTATGTGTGTCGAATGATCAAATCCTTCATTTATATTTCTTATTTGGATTTGGAAACACAAAATTCCTTGATCATGATTATTACTATCCAATTTCCCCTATTGTATATGCATATACAAACCCCTTGCTTAACGTTAGAAATACTCAAGAAGGTCATTAACATGATGTTATCATAACAAAATAGATCAAAGTTTCTTTACTTTTTCCACGAAAAATATCGACACATTTTCATTTTTAAGTTTAGCGCAACGAAACACACAACCCCATATGTTTTTTTTTTGATAAAATATGAAAAACAAGAACAATTACACAATCTCTTTAACTAATAAACTACTAATGCTAGGAGATGGAGGGGACTCCCAAAAGAGTTCCACATCTTGACTATGTTAGCACTCCTTGGAATCCATTTAACAATGAAGCTCCATGGCTTGTGGAGGTTACTCTTGCAATCAAGAACAAGACTTCGCAGATCGGCAACTGGCTCTACCTCTCCTCTAATAAGTTGATAAACAACGTACGAATCAGTTTCCACCTCAATCTGCTCGACTCTTCTCGCCCAGGCCAATTCAAGTTCCCTGGAGATGGCTCTCAGCTTAGCTTCATATGGAGTTGGTGTACACCAACCTCCTATATCATCTCTAAGTAAACCAGCACCAGTACCCCTGTTCAGTTGCCCATGGACACTAGCATCAGTATTTAGCTTAAACCAGCCAATTTTAGGTTTCTGCCATTGCATGGCATGCATGGATGGTCTCTTTTTTATTCTGCCTAGATAGAGGTCCAGGATGAGCTGCTTAATTTGGCAAATCCTGCCTTGGATGTTGATGTCTTTCTGTGGAAAACTCTGTCATTTCTTTGTTTCCAGCAGACCCAAAGAGTAGAAATGAAGATCTATTTCCAATGAGCACCAGCCCTGAGACAGTTTCTGAAGTTCACAGTCAGTAAGTTCCTCTTGATCCATTTATCATCAGTTAAACTATCAAAACTCATCACGTCGTCAGGCTTTATAATGCGTAGCCAGATGTCTCTTGCAAATTTGCAATGCCTTAACAGATGTATACCTTTTTCTTCAAGGTAATTACACATGGTAAACATGGTAGTCATGGTTGAATGGCATCTAAATCGCAGGACATTGGTAGCTAGTCTTTCTTGGCACAATAACCATAGAAAATGTTGAAGTTTGTTACTGATATCTAGATTCCAAATCCAGCTCACCTTATTTAGTGGACCCCCTGGAAAAGAATGTCTTGATTGAAATAAAATGTAAGTTGACTGACAGGAGAAAGTACCATTGAAGGTGCCCTCCCATAGAACTCTATCCTCTTGATCAGAGAGTCTGATAGGACATTGCTGAATAGATTGAAGAACATGTTGAGGAATGAAGGTGATCATGTTATCAAGAAGCCACTGGCCATCCCAACTCAGTAATTCATTAAGCTTCAGATTTGTTTCAGATGGATGAATGCTGATAGTTTCATCACTGATGCATCATGAACCCCTTCAGTTATCAAACCAGAAAGAAATATGGTTTCCCTTTCCCACATTCCATCTAATGTGGTCTTTCATGAGATTAAAAACTTTGAGAACACCTTTCCAAGAAGGATTGTCTGATAATTGAGTGGAACATTGAGAGAGAGTTCTACCTTTTAAGTATTTAGCTTTAATCAAACTGTACCAGATAGAGTCATCTTCTTTCAGGACTTTCCATGGCAACTTTTCAAGAAGAGATTCATTAGTGGTTCTTGCATTTCTAAGCCCCAGGCCACCCTCTTTCTTAGATTTTAGAACATTCCTCCAGTTGATCAGATGTAATTTCCTCTGGTTAATGTCACTAGACCACAAGAAGGCTCTGTTCAGTCTATCAAGTCTATCACAAACATGTTCTGGTAGATAGGAGGATTGCATGGTATAACAAGCCATGGCTGAGGAGACTGAACTGATTAATGTTTCTCTCCCAGCTAAAGATAATAGTTTGCTCTTCCAAGAGGCAAATTTACCCAAAACTCTATCAAAAGTATCAGCATAATCCACCCTACTGATTCTGCCATGTATCAACTTGACTCCCAAATATTTCCCAAGATTTCTTATTTGACCAAAGCCCAAGACTTCACTGATATGTCTCTTTATATTGGCCCCTTGTGTCTTTGAGAAGAAGATCTTGCATTTCTGATGGCTGAGCCTAAGACCAGAAGACTCACATAAGAGGTCCAGTGCTCTTTTGATTGCTTTAGTAGTTCATATGGTAGCTTTTCCCATGATGCTCAAATCATCAGCAAAAAACAAGTGAGACAACATGGGTCCATGTCTGCAGGGGGTAATGGGATGCCAAGTACCCTTCTCCACTTTCTCATTGATGAGGTATGATAGTCTCTCCACACATAGGACAAAAAGGTAAGGAGACATTGGATCTCCATGCCTTAGTCCACACTTATGTTGAAAATGAGCCAAAGGAGAACCATTTCATAGTATACTGGTGATTTGACAATAGATCGTTTTATATATATATGCGAGTCTCGGTTACAATTAGATAGTCTGTCAATACAACGAGTCTATCTCAAATCAGGCCTACACTATGTTTCTCGTGTAGACTTGGTCCAGAACATGTTGCTCGAGATCGGGGATAGGTCTTCGATATGACGTCGGTGGTGATCCTCGATATGACATTGGTGATGGTCCTCGATATGGCGTCGGTGATAGTCCTCGATATGACGTCGAGGATGGGTCTCGATATGGCATCGGTGACGATTCTCGATATGATGTCGGTGACAGTCCTCGATATGACATCGGTGATGGTCCTCGATATGGCGTCGAGGATGGTCCTCGATATAGGGGCAGAATACCAACGTGACCTGGACTATGTCTAACGTTGATATCGGGTATGATATCGAATATCTCTATTCGATGTGTTGCGGGGTGACCGAGGCCAGAATTAATTGTCTTTCTGGGTGTGCGGGGCGGGATATTTATAGGCGCGGCTGGCCTATATCGAATTCTATTTTCGACGTCATATCGGGATTGATCCCCGATATACTTGATCATGGGCCGCGGCCCACAATGGGCCCAGATGCTAGAAACCTCCATATCATGTAGTCCCCCAATTTGGGGATTATTATCCTAGAGATAAGAATTCGTAAATTTAGTTTTGCATTTTCGGGTTACCTGTACCCCACGTCCCCCCAGTTCGAATGACGAAAATCGAAAATGTGGGGAGTGCACTTGGAACTGGTTTTTGCAGTTCCCCAGTGAAGTTACCGCATTGCACGAGGTCCTCGTTTGAACTATAAGTCGTAGTGTTGGTAGGGTGAATTCACATCGAAAAGCAAATCTAATGTTAGTTTCGATGTAATCCCCGGTGTAGCGCGTTTAATGTCGTGGGCCCCTACTTTTGCCTGTTATAAAAGTCGGTACCTGCCTTGTCATCCCTCACTTATTTTATTCCCTCGTGTTGTCACTGTCGGGACTACATCGAATTTTACATCGGTAAATTTCCCCGATATCTTCTTCGATGTAGATTTCGATATATTTCTCGACATTGCTTTCGATATTATGCGCCTATTTTGCAATAAGTCTCCTTTAGTTGTTTTACCGGAAGATGGTTCGTGATAAGAAATCTCCGAAGAAGAAAAAACTTGTTGTATCGCCGCAGTATTGTGCAGTTGGCCCTGTGACGTAGCGGAAGCTTATAGAAAAGATAGGAACGACACACAAAAATCAAAAGCTTGTTGATTCACGAAGAATACCAAGAAATTGATGTAAAAAGAGAGAAACTCTCAAAAAGTTTATTCAATAATCAACTGAATGTCTTCTTAGGGTTTACATAGAATATATACCCTAAAAGCATAACTAAAATAGGAAATAACGGTTTTTTTTCAAAAAAGGAAAAAATCGAAATAAAAGCATAAACTAAAAGTGCTACTCATAAAGAACACGCTCCAACAAACGTAATGCAATTCCGAGTTCTAGAAATAAAGATATAACTGAAACGAAAATTACTAAAAACGGCAAAAATGGCCTTTTCGAGGCCTAAACGAAGGAATTTGGCTAAAATCCGCTCCCTTAATGATCTTTAGATGATTACTATGGTTCGTTGGCCCGTTTCGGATAAAATTTGACTATTCGCACGTCAAAAATGGACCGAGCAAAAATCAACCTCTCATCTTGGGATGATCCCGTTTTACCATAAACTCCAACGCTTTCTCGACTGCATCATTCCCGCCGGGGTGGGAAAAATTCGCCCTCTAATTTGGCACAGGCAGATCCCCATCATCATCATCATCAGAATTATCTCCCCGAAACGGCACCAAGTGTTTGACATTAAACACATCAGAAGTACGAATATGACTAGGCAGCTTCAACCGATAAGCATTGGGATTGATCTTCTCAACAATCTCTACTGGACCAAGCTTCTTTGCCGAGAGTTTGTTATACTCATGTGCTGGAATACGATCCCGAGTCAACACTGCCCATACAAAGTCACCCACCTCAAACTCAACATTGCGCCTCTTTGTATCAGCAGCACGCTTGTAATCCAAGGCAGCAGCTTGCAAGTGGTCATGAGCCTGGGAGTGCACCTGCTGCAACTGCTGGATAAAATCCTCCGCCTTGCCATGCATCTTGACCGAGGCAGTCACCGGAACTATATCAAGAGGACCCCTAGGAACGAGGCCATACACCACTTGAAAAGGACTAAACCCAGAACTACGGTTGACATTGTGATTATGAGCAAACTCAGCTTGGCACAGTTTCTGATCCCAAGACTTAAGATTATCACCCACAAGGCAACGCAACAGATCACCCAAAGAACGATTCACAACCTCGGTTTGACCACCTGTTTGTGGATGATAAGCACTACTGAAATCCAGCCGTGTATTCACCATGCGCCACAAGCTACACCAGAAGTGACTAAGAAACCGAGTGTCCCGATCAGACACAATTGACGTGGCCAGCCCATGCAAACGATAAACCTCACGAAAGTACAGCAAGGCAACATTAACAGCATCAGTAGTCTTCTTGCAAGGGATAAAGTGCACCATCTTTGAGAAACGATCCACCACCACATAAATAGAATCAAATCCACGCTGAGTTCGTGGTAACCCCACAACAAAATCCATGCTCACATCAGTCCACGGCTGTGTCGGGATCGGCAGTGGCATGTACAACCCAACGTTCGTAGCTTTACCCTTAGATAGCTGACAAACCCGACAACGCTCCACAAACTTACCCACGTCCCTACGCAAAGATGGCCAAAAATATGAAGTCGTCGCGAGCTGGAGGGTCTTATCACGACCCACATGACCCTCATTATGCAACTCCTGAATAATTTTCACGCACAAACTACCCTCTGGAATGCACAACTGAGTACCCCGAAACAGAAAACCATCCACCCATGGAAATTCTGATTGTACCCCACTCTGCATATCCCGAATCACGCCAGAAAAGTATGGATCAACAGAGTACAAATCACGCAGGCTGTCAAATCCCATAACCTCGACACGCATCTCCAAGAGCATGTTATGACGCCTACTCAACGCAACTGCAATCTTGTTCAAAGCACCAGCCTTATGCTTTATCACGAAAGTGAACTGCTGCAAGTAAGCAATCCATGAAGCATGCCGAGCAGACACTTTATCCTGAGTTCCAAGGTGTTTAAGGGCATCATGATCAGTATATAAGATGAACTCCTTGTGAAAAAGGTAGTGACGCCAGTGTTGTATAGACTGAACAATAGCATAGAATTCAACATCATAAGTGCTATATCGAGACTTGGAACCAGACAAATTCTCACTAAAAAAGGCCACGGGGCGATTACCCTGACTCAACACACCCCCAATACCAACCTTTGATGCATCACAGTGTAACTCAAACGGGCGATTGAAATCAGGTAAGACCAATACGGGAGCAGTGGTCAATTTCTCCTTGATTAACTGGAAAGACATATCAGCCTCGTCGGTCCACTGAAACTTACTACCCTTCATGCATTCCGTGATTGGCGCCATGATACTACTAAAGTGAGGGATAAAACGACGATAAAAAGATGCCAAACCATGAAAACTTCTAACCTCAGTGATAGTTGTGGGCGGAGGCCACTGGCTTATTGCCTCCACTTTAGATGTATCAACTGCTAACCCATCCTTCGAGACCACATATCCCAAAAACACTACACTATCAGTGAGAAACGAGCACTTCTTCACTGCAACATAAAACTCATCCCTACGAAGCACGTTAAGAACTTCCCGAAGGTGCTGAACATGATCAACATCGTTAGCACTATAAATCAGAATATCATCGAAATAAACTACAACGAATTTACCGATGAAGGGACGAAGGGCCTGATTCATCACGCGCATGAATGTGCTTGGTGCGTTTGAGAGACCAAAAGGCATAACCAGCCACTCATATAACCCCTCCCTAGTCTTAAACGCCGTCTTCCATTCGTCACCTTGTCTGATTCGGATCTGATGGTACCCACTCTTCAAATCTAATAGATCATCCAGTCGGGGAATAGGAAAGCGATAACGTACAGTGATTTTGTTAACCGCTCTACTATCCACGCACATACGCCATGTCCCATCTTCTTTTGGAGTCAAAAGGGCAGGAACAACACAAGGACTCAAGCTCTCCCTCACGTACCCCTTAGCCAATAGTTCCTCCACTTGCCTACGCAACTCCTCATGTTCTGTGGGACTCATCCGATGGTGTGCACGATTAGGTAAAGCTGCACCAGGCACTAAGTCGATTTGGTGCTGAATATCACGCAAAGGTGGTAATCCTTCTGGCAACTCGTCTGGGAAAACATCACAAAACTCCTACAACAAAGGTTGAACTGCCAGCGGGACTTCGTGATCATCTTCTACCAGTTTTCCCACCATCACATACACAATTCCCGACTCTTCCATCTCTGCCTCGAATCTCTTTCTGGTCAAGAAGTTGGTACCTGTAACACCCCGGAATTTCGAGGCTAAATAGTACAATATCATAACAAGAAAGACAATAAAAAAAATACTAATTGTGCAAAAACAAGACAATTACAATTGTTACAATAAAGAAAAGGGTGAACTTAATACAAACATTAACTAACTACCCAACGAAACCCACTCTCCACGTTCTTCAAGTCTCGTCCTGGTTGACCTAAAGCTGAAAGGAAGGGGAAAAAAACATGCATGCGTGAGATAAAAATCTCAGTGGTGTTTGTGCGTTTGTGTGAAGAGTGAATGACGTGCACTTTTATTTTGAAAACAATTGAAAAACAACAATTTGGCACATTGGTCAATTAATCATTTAGGCAGTCACACAGTCGGGCAATCAGACAATCAATCGAGAATGAACAGAGTTTCAACCTTAAGTAAACAATACCCGTCCTTATAACTCCGTTCGATCAGTCCTTATTACCCCCATTCAAGGAGCTACCTCGAAATCGTTCCACATACCACACAGGCATGCTCGTCGTTTACCCCACTTAGACACTACGAATCTCCCGAAGGTCTAAGGGAGAGGGGCCATGGGGCACGAAGACCATCTGGCGAGCCCGCCGCTGCCCAGCGGTACAACATGCTCACCAAGCCGTGGATCCATTATCAGTCGTTCAAAAACAAATCAGTTAGTCGTTCAGTCGTTCAAAACAATTCAGTCAGTCGTTAATCGTTCTTAACAGTTCAACCAGTCATTATTCGTTCTAAACAGTACATTCAGTCGTTACTCGTTCCTAACATTAGGAAACAATCAACACAACTAACGTCCAAATCAATAAACAATCGTTTCACATTAAACAAGAATTATTCAATAGTGCTAATAATCACGTAACATCAAACGTACTAAGTCAACAGTTCAATACTTAACAAGATAACTTCTAACCATGTAATTCACTTATATATATATATATATATGTATATGTACATATTTACTACTAGTAACCACATAGGCACATACTCCCTTTCAGTGAAAATAATACAGTTTTGGAACACGCACCTGAATACGACTGCAAGGAGGCAATCATCACACGTTTAGTCGGAACTTCCTATGAACCACAAGAACATAACAAGCAAGTTCTTAGTCTAACCAACTAAACTCTAATCATGCTAGCTACTAATCTTAACATGCTTATATGCATAATATATATACATGCATGTTTATTATCGTCGAATAATCGAGCACTGATCACTGTATTTGTATTATTTCTTAACATTAACTTCATATTAAATAGTTTTACAATTCTTGTTCTATATAGTACTTCTTAGTTAAGAATACAAGCTCCAACATATTATCGTACCAAGATGATGTTTCGTAAATGAATAATGGTTGATGCTTAAAGAATAAAACAGAAAATAAGAATGATTACTAATTATCATGAACTTTGCATGGGTACACATACTACTGTCCATGCGTAAAATGCTCTTGATTAATTAAGTTTTACATGTTACTAAAATATTATAATACCTCTGATTCCTAATACGCCGAATGACAAGCTTTACCTTCTGTGTAGCGTAAACAGTAAACATCAATTAAGTTTATAGCTTATATATCTCATTAATTAGTCTGACTTCATTTCTATCAAGACCCATTTTTAACAAACGAAAATGGTTAACAAGGTCACATAGGAAAATACAGATACATTCATAGTTTTTGTGCATGAACTCCTTTAATATAATAATGGATGAGGTTGAACAAGCCTAAGAACTGATTATTAAACGAATTCATACAAACACCATATGATGAATATTAAATAATATTATGAAGTAGTACTTACATTAGAATTGAGATGCATCAGGCAGAGGCGAAACAGATTGAAATATGTACATACTTGTTGATAATTGACGACCGACGATAATATTAAACGAACAGCGCCGCAGAAGAGAATAAGGACAAGGAACGGCGGCGTGAGAGAATTATTGGAATACGAATGAATTAGGAGGGAGCAAAAGACGTAACCCTTGACCTTCTATGTATATTTATCTATACAATTAAAGAATCCTAGTACAAGGATAAGTACTCCAAAATATAACGCACGGAATTCATTAGGCAATTAATGTTTTGTTGCTCAATTAAAAAAAGTAATTTATGTGAATAAGTATTTAGCATAAAAGATAATATAACCTAAAATTGAGGGCTGTTTATGTTACAACGAAAGCTTGTATAGTTATTTTATGGTTAAGGGACATAAATTTAGCAAAGGTTACACAAGTTATGCAAATTCAAAAACAAAAGGGAACGTAATAACTATTTGCAACACTTCAGGAGCTTTTAAAAAGATAAAAAAAAATAATTCCTCTAAAAAACATTACTTAAAAAAAATGGGGTTTTACAGTACCCTTCCCGCTTGACTGTGGCCCTTTATCAGGCAGCAACACAATTTTCTTCTCGCCAAATAGAAAGCTATGAGTATTCGCGAACCCATCATGGACTGACCGCCTATCAAATTGCCACGGCCTACCTAACAGTAGGTGGCACGCATCCATCTCTACGACATCACACAAAACCTGATCCTTGTAAGTAGGTCCAATCGAAAAACTGATCCGAGCACGTTGAGATACCTCGACATCGTTTCCTCTCTTTAACCATGCCAATTTATAAGGTTTGGGATGCTTCTGTAAACCCAACTTCTTAATAACCTACTCAGCCACTACATTCTCACAACTGCCAGAATCAATAACCATTCGACATACCTTTCCCTCTACTGTGCATGTTGTCTGAAATATGTTGTTGCGTAGCCAGTCAGTCTTGTTTTCCGTGGGAGTAATGAGGCTGCGCCTCACCACTAAAGCTTGGCCAACATCCCCAGCAAAAAATTCTTCATCATCTACTGCCTCTTCTTCGAATTCCTCATCAAAAACAGGCGGACCATCATACTCACCATTAGTCTCATCAACAAATAGTCCTCTACGCGGATTCTTAGGACACTCAGACTGCCTATGACCCGTAACTCCACAACCAAAACAACGGATATCAGTCCCTGGGCGTGTTGGTTGTTGGATAGTGCCCGTTTTTGGTAGCCCCGATTGCACACTGTTACCGGGACGTGTGACTTGTTCAGAGCTACCCGATGAGTTCCCAATACTGAGAGGGTTCATGACTCTCCGTGACTGTTGCTTCTCAATTTGCACTGCTCACTGGTGTGCCTCAGAGACAGAGACTGGATCAAACATATTCAGCGTATCCTGAATCTGTGGACGAAGACCACTCACATAACGTGACACCAATTGATCCTCTGTTTCCATTAAGTCGTTCCTAGTGATTAGCAAGTGGAATTCAGTGGTATAGTCACTCGCATACTTCCCCCCTTGACGCAAATTCTGCAACTGTTGATACATAGTACGCACATAATTGTAGGGTAAAAACTGTTTCTTCATATGTTTCTTCAGTTTATCCCAAGACACAAGTTTAGGTTTCCCCTGTCGAGACCTCGTCACCTTAACTTGCTGCCACCATGCCGCTGCTCTCCCCCGAAACCTAGTTGCAACGAGAGAAACACGTTTGTCATCTGGAACATCTTTAAAGTCCAAAACCTCCTCAACTGCAGTTACCCAATCCAAGAATTCTTCTGGGTTCAACCCTCCCTGAAATTCTGGTATGTCCACCTTAAACCCTGATTCCCAACGTGGATTGTACTCTTGGACGCATTGTCTCCGAGCAAAAGGATTCTCTTCCTCTTCATCCTCGAACGATTGTTCGTCAGCTGGTCTTGGTGTTGGAGCAGCCTGTTGTTGTGCAACCATGGCTGCCATCTGTTGTGTCAACAATTCGACTTGCTGACGTAATTGTGTGAATTCCTCACATCTATCTTCTTCCTGACGTTTTCTGGGCGGCATAGTGAAGGAACGAACCTGGGACTGATGCCAACTGACGTAGCGGAAGCTTATAGGAAAGATAGGAACGACACACAAAAATCAAAAGCTTGTTGATTCACGAAGAATACCAAGAAATTGATGTAAAAAGAGAGAAACTCTCAAAAAGTTTATTCAATAATCAACTGAATGTCTTCTTAGGGTTTACATAGAATATATACCCTAAAAGCATAACTAAAATAGGAAATAACGTTTTTTTTTTCAAAAAAGGAAAAAATCGAAATAAAAGCATAAACTAAAAGTGCTACTCATAAGGAACACGCTCCAACAAACGGAATGCAATTCCGAGTTCTAGAAATAAAGATATAACTGAAACGAAAATTACTAAAAATGGCAAAAACGGCCTTTTCGAGGCCTAAATGAAGGAATTTGGCTAAAATCCGCTCCCTTAATGATCTTTAGATGATTACTATGGTTCGTTGGCCCGTTTCGGATAAAATTTGACTATTCGCACGTCAAAAACGGACTGAGCCAAAATCAACCTCTCATCTTGGGATGATCCCGTTTTACCATAAACTCTAACGCTTTCTCGACTGCATCACCCTGCCCGGTGCCGGGAGTGGAGAGCTTGATCCGGATGAAGAAAGTTGTGATGAGGTCCCCGCTGTACCGGCCGCTCTGAGCTCGTCTACTTCAGCCGCAAAGCGTGCTCCGGTATCCCCTGGTAACACTGATACTGTGGGGCCATCTGTCAGTAGAGCGCCATTGAGGGAAGATTATTCTTTTCTCCATGATCCTCTGTCGAAACAGTTAATTATGGGGATTGGGAATAACAATATCCGTGAAGAGGATGCTATTTGAGGTTTGGAAACTATTTATGGAAATATTGATCCTTCTGAATTGTGCCGAGATCTGGGGGTGGAATTAGCACCACGCATATGTCTGATGCTGCTATATACCGTAAGGAGCTTGCCCTATTGTTTGTAGGTTGTTACTAATGTTTATACCCTCTTATTCGTTTCTAATGATTATTCGGTTCTTTGGCAGTTTGGGCACACGTTGCTTGAACTGTGCAGAGATTACATGTTGCTTGGGGAGGTGCAGAGATTACATGTTGCTTTGGTGAAAGAACTACGTGCGATGATTGCGCGTAGTGAAATTAATCGTGATCGTGCTAACAGTCGGGCTCGTGCTGCTGAAACTCAGAAATGCATTGCCTATGACGCAGCGTGGAAAGCATTGGTTGCTGAGGAAGAGATGAAAAAGGAATTGGCTAGTAGCCAGGCGGAGACCCAACGTCTGCGTGCCAGTAATCTTAGGTTAAAGCGTGAACGCGATGCGTATCGAGAGTCCCTTGAAAACTTGGAAATTCAGAATGCGAAATTAATCGAAACTTTGGCTCACCACGGGGTAACTGTATCTTCGCCTTATACCAAGGCAGGTGTTGGTGATACAATAAAGGATAGTGATTATAACTTTGATGACTCTCCCCTCTCATATGGGTGTACCCTGGTCGGGGCTGACATGCTTGGGACTACCGATCCTTATGGTGGAAGGGTGCCCATCTGGGCTGTCGCAGGACCGTATGTTAGGGAATGTTATAGGGTCCCTCGTGCGATGCGGTATTCTCAGTTATTATCTGATCCAGAAAGTAGTAGTCCGAAATGGAATAAATACCTAGAAGTTTTGTCTCCCCAGGGGATGGATGAACTTGCTGACGATATCTGCGGCGATCCCTGGAAATTTCCCGAATTTGAAATGAATGTATCTGGGTTTGGGCCCTTTCATCGGGACGATATTCGGGCCGAGTTGTTCACTGATCTCGCGAATAACGAGTTTCTTTACGATATGTGGTTGTGTTGTCGGCTAGTGACATTTTGTTTTTTGTTCGGGAAATTTTTTGTAGCACTGGGAGCCGCTTTCATAATGTTATATGAAAGGCGTTTTATTTGTAGAATTCCTATCTTGTGTAATTCTTTCCGTGATCATGAATATTCTCTCCTTGTCGTATAGTAATTGTGATAGACTGATGAATATCTGGTATGATGAGCATGGAACTGTCTATCTTTGGTAGGTGATTTGTTACCACTCATGAGTGAGAGCCATCCCCTTTTGACAGGGTATGTTTTTCTTGTGGGTAGGGGTTCATCCCGTTATTGCAGGGAAACCGCTACCGTTTATAATCAACCCCGTTATCACATGGAATATTTTTGTTGTGGGTGAGCCTTTCCTTTGTCTTTCTTGACTATATCTCTTGGTGACTCTGTCGTCGTTGAATATGTAAGTCATTGAGCCCTGCAAAACATCATAGACAAGAAAAAATTTCGACATAAAAGCTAATACGAAAGCACAAAATGACGTGCATGTGTTAGTTGAGGGATGTCCCCTCAATCTGGGAATATCTGTTTTACACAAGAGATAGTGTTTAAGTGGCGCTCTATCATGCCCGTGGTACACGTCTGTACCTGTTGTACCTGTTGTACCTGTTTGTACATGTTTGTACTTGTAAGAGGGCGACGTGTTAAATATATATCTAGGGGAATATTCCCCAATTGTTTGTGCAATTCTCTGAACTTCTGCAATGTCTACTTAAGACATATTCCTACATCGAATATGAGATTTTGCCAAGCAATAGATAAAAAGGTAATAACGGATAACGGTCGAAGGCTAAGTAAACCTGTCCCGCCTACGTATCCCGTTGAATGGGGAGTCAGAGGAAGTTCTTCTTGGATTGGCCCCGTTATCACAGGAAATTTTTTGAATCGACCCCGTTATCACATGGGATTTTTTCTTGGGTTGGCCCCGTTATCACAGGGAATTTTTTGAATCGACCCCGTTATCACAGGGGATTTTTTCTTGTGTAGGTGACCTGTTACCGCTCATGGGTAGGAGCCCGCCCGTTATCACAGGGGAACCCGTTACCGCTCATGGGTAGGAGCCTTTTCTTTGTAGATGACCCGTTACCGCTCATGGGTAGGAGCCCGCCCGTTATCACAGGGGAACCCGTTACCCTCATGGGTAGGAGCCTTTTCTTTGTAGATGACCCGTTACCGCTCATGGGTAGGAGCCCGCCCGTTATCACAGGGGAACCCATTACCGCTCATGGGTAGGAGCCTTTTCTTTGTGGATGACCCGTTACTGCTCATGGGTAGGAGCCCGCCCGTTATCACAGGGGAGCCCGTTACCGCTCATGGGTAGGAGCCTTTTCTTTGTAGACGACCCGTTACCGCTCATGGGTAGGAGCCCGCCCGTTATCACAGGGGAACCCGTTACCGCTCATGGGTAGGAGCCTTTTCTTTATGGATGACCCGTTACCGCTCATGGGTAGGAGCCCACCCGTTATCACAGGGGAACCCGTTACTGCTCATGGGTAGGAGCCTTTTCTTCTTATCATGATAGTTTAAATGATAGATTGGTGCTGAACCGTATCCGGTTGCCTACGTATCCCGTGCAGGGAATCAAGCCTCGCGTAGTTCTTTACATTGTTAATAGTGATTGAAATGCTGAATCTCTCAAGAATAAAAACACCTGAGGTGTTGCACATTCCATGGCCTCGGAAGGGGCTCGCCGTGCATGTCCTCGAGATAATAATAGCCTTTCGCGTTGGGGTGGGTGACCCTGTAGGGTCCCTCCCAATTAGCTTGTAGCTTCCCCACGTATTTACTTGCTTTCACACTTTTCAACACCAGGTCACCCACTTGAAAGCTTCGGAGGTGTACTCGTTTATCGAAAGTCTAGGCCATTGCCGCTTTGAAGGCCACCGTTCGTTGATAAGCTTGCTCTCTAGTGGAATCAATCATTTCTAAGTCCATTTTTCGCAGTCATGCAGCGTGTTGCGGGTCATACTCCGCAATTCTGTATGTTGGCATGCCAATCTCAACTGGGACTACCGCCTCGGACCCGTATACTAGAGTAAACGGTGCCTCTCATGTGGATGTTCTAGGTGTAGTCCTATATGCCCATAGAATACCTGGCAGTTCATCGATCCAACTTCTTCCGGTGGCGTGTAGTCGCCGTTCCAAATATTGTTTAAGAGTCTTGTTGGTGGACTCCACTTGTCCATTTCCTTGTGGGTGGGACACCGCAGCAAAATGCTGGGATATTTTTAACCCTTTGCACCATGCGACCATTGTCTTCCCTCTGAACTGGGTACCATTGTCCGATACCAGAACTCATATTTTTCTCCGTGATGTTCATTAAAGCTTCGGCCTCCACCCATTTCGTAAAGTATTCTACTGCTACCAAGAGAAATTTCTTCTGACCTCTAGCCATTGGATGGGGATCGACTATATCGATTCCCCACTGATCAAAGGGGCAAGTGATCTCTAGGGGCTGCATTAATACAGCTGGCATGTGTACTAGTTTGGCGTGGTACTGGCAACTCTCACAATTGCGGCAGTACAGGGTGGCGTCTTGTCGTACCGTTGGCCAAAAATATCCATGTCTTAATATTTTCTGGGCTAACGCTCTCCCTCTTGAAGGATTTCCGCAACTACCTGCGTGTATCTCCTTCAGTATGTATTGGGCGTCCATCGGTGATACGCATCTCAGCAGCGGGCCTTCAAAAGATCTCCTATAGAGTTCGCCCTGGTAAATGGTAAATCTGTATGCCTTGTGCTTCAGTCGTCTTTGTGCGTTAAGGTCGGTTGGGAGGGTTCCATTTGCGAGGTAATCATATATCTCATCCTTCCAACACGGCGTACTTGCGATAGGAAAAAGAAATTCCACGTCGGTCCATTTTTTGTTGGCTTTTGTCACCCGATCGCAGGCCTAGAGGTGGTCAGCAAAGTCACGCGCTTTTCCACAAAGATATCTGAGGAACTAGCAAATTTCGATAAAGCGTCTGCCTTTGCATTTTCCGATCGAGGTATTTGTGTCAGATTGAACGTAGCGAACTCGGCCGCCAATTCTTTCAGTTTTGCCAAATATAACACCATGGTTTCCTGCTTTGCTTCGAAGAATCCCGAAAAATGGTTTAGCCACTAACTGCGAATCCGTGAAAACTTCCAAATGATCCGAACAGAGGGTCTTAGCCATTCTGATTCCTGCCAGGACTGCCTCATACTCCGCCTCGTTGTTCGTTATAGGGAAGTTCAGACTGATAGCGAAATCAAACTCCCTACGATCTCGGGACACCAGGTGAATTCCTGTTCCCCCGCCGTTTGATGTGGAGAAGCCATCCACATGAAGTATCCATGCTGCGGGTTTCGAACTGGGACCAGGGTCTCGGCTTACAGGAAATATATGGTGGCACGAGTGGTCCAAGCTGTTACCTAGTGCCTCCGCCATAAAATCGGCTAGCACATGTGCCTTAATGGCCTTACGGGGATGGTACTCGATTCCAAATTCGCCCAATTCTATGGCCCATTTTACCAACCTCCCCGAGGTATCAGGGTTGGTCATGATCTGGCGGAGTGGTTTGTCTGTCATGACCACTACCGGGTGTGCTTGGAAATAAGGTTTCAACTTACGAGCCGTCATGACGACGGCCAAGGCAAATAGTTCAATTTGCAAATAATTCTTTTCTGCTCCGTGAAGAACACGGCTGACGTAATGAACTGGAGATTGCTTTCCGTTTGCTTCTTTCACTAATATTGTGCTAATGGCATTGGCGGAGACTGCCAGATATAGAAAGAGCGTCTCGCCCGGATCTGGTTTCGCCAGGAGTGGTGGTGCCACCAAATACTTCTTAAACTGTTGGAACGCTCTCTCGCATTCTTCCGTCCACTGGAAGTCCTTGGCCTTCTTCAAGATTTTGAAGAAAGGAAGACTCCGCTCTGCTGAGGTAGCGATAAAGCGTCCCAAGGCTGTTATAGTCCCAAAAGGCACTGCACATCCCGTACTGAGCTGGGGAGGCGAGATTCAACACGGCCTCTATCTTGTCTAGGTTGGCTTCAATCCCGCGCTCGTTAACCACGTATCCCATAAATTTTCCTGCTGCCACTCCGAAGGTGCATTTCTTGGGCTTGAGCTTCATCCCATAGTTTCTCATAATGGCAAATGATTCCTCCAGATGCTCTACGTGATGTTGTGCCCTCAAACTTTTGATCAAAATGTCTTCCACGTATACCTCCATCGACATTCCTATCAGGCTGTAAAACATCTTCGCCACCAACCTCTGGAACGTCACTTCGGCGTTCTTCAGACAGAAAGGCATTACATGATAACAGTATACACACGTGTCCGTAACAAAGGTTGTTTTCGGTTGATCTTCTAATGCCATAAAAATCTGGTGGAACCTGCTCTTGGCATCCATAAAACTAAATAGGGCGCACCCGGCTGTTGAATCTACTAGAAGGTCGATCCTTGGCAATGGAAAAGGATCCTGCAGGCAATGCTTGTTCAAGTCTTTGTAATCCACACACATTCTCCACTCTGATTCTTTCTTCAGAACTAGGACGATATTGCTGAGTCACTCCGAATAACGCAATTCATAAATATGCCCTGCTTTAAGCTTCTCCACAACCTCTTTCTCTGATGCCTCGCTCTTCTCCTTGCTAAAGTTCCTTTTCTTCTGTCGTATCGGTTTGGCCCGTGGATCAACATTCAGCTTATGCTCTATAATCTTCGGGTCGATCCCGATCAAGTCAGAATCACTCCAGGCAAATATATCGAGGTTTCTTCTTAAACATTCAATCAATGCCTTCCGAATACCCGGCGGTATTGTAGCTCCTATCCTCAACGTGTGCTCCGGTTGTCTCGGGTCGATCTCTATTGTGATAGAATCTCTGGCCGGCTCCATTGTTGATTCACTCTGATAATGAATGATCGTCCTTTCCATCTCGGCGCGTTGCGCCTTGTAATCAAGCCTCGACCTCTTGCCAGTCTTCATCACATTGGGATCTGTCTTGTTCAGTCCCTGCCCTTCAGTACTTCGCTGCCTCTTTCTTGCCATCTTGTCTGACGAGCCCCCGATCTAGAGAACCTTGGTTCCCACAGACGGCGCCACTGATTTGACAATAGATCGTTATATATATATATATATATATATATATATATATATATATATATATAAACACAAATTTGAGAGGGGTCAGGAGAAGGTGGTTTTTTCGAATCATCATTGTCAAATTGTTCATAAATTGGTTGGGCATAATTGTTCTCAACCTTAACTCCTTGAAAGCTTTGTTTCGATCTTTCAGGGATACTACAAGATTTTCTCCTCGGGCTAGTGCGAGAAGAAGATTCAAAAGATTCGTAATCATGAAATCTTGCAGATTGTTGCCTTTTCCAAAAATTGTGTTCATAATTATAACTTCTAATTATCTTACAACTTGGATCAGACAACGGAAATCCAGGCAAAAAACTCAAAGAGCCTGTTACACGTATCGAAGTCCTTTAATTGTAGGAAATTTAGATTTGTTATATTTATTACACACTTCCCGGATTTTCAACAAAAATAGTCAGCCGACACAAAAGAAAAATAGGCTGATAGAAAAAAAAAGAGAGAAAAAGAAAAAAGCAAAAAGACAAATATTCTGAAAAGCTTCGAAGTCAGTCTCCACTGAAAAGCATCACTCTGAAAAGCAAAGCTAGAAGAAGAAGACAAAGTGGGTCCCACCTCCATCATGCTGTATTGGAAAAAGGCAACTCGGAATTGAAATTTCTAATTTCAAATCCGGAATAGTTAACAAATTTCTGCCTATATATATATATATATAATATATATATATATATATGCGAGTCTCGGTTACAAGTGGATAGTCTGTCAATACAACGAGTCTATCTCAAATCAGGCCTACACTATGTTTCTCGTGTAGACTTGGTCCGGAACCTGTTGCTCGAGATCGGGGATAGGTCTTCGATATGACGTTGGTGGTGATCCTCGATATGACATCGGTGATGGTCCTCGATATGGCGTCGGTGATGGTCCTCGATATGACATCGAGGATGGGTCCCCATATGGCGTCGGTGATAATTCTCGATATAATGTCGGTGACAGTCCTCGATATGACATCGGTGATGGTCCTCGATATGGCGTCGAGGATGGTCCTCGATATAGGGGGAAGAATACCGACGTGAGCTGGACTATGTGTAACGTTGATATCGGGTATGATATCGAATATCTCTATTCGATGTAATGCGGGGTGACCGAGGCCAGAATTAATTGTCTTTCTCGGTGTGCGGGGCGAGATATATATATGCGTGGCTGGCCTATATCAAATTCTATTTTTGACGTCATATCGGGATTGATCCCCGATATACTTGATCATGGGCCGCGGCCCACAATGGGCCCAGATGCTAGAAACCTCCATGTCAACTGGTAGAAGCATTCCTCACACAGTACATGATGAGAGTAATGAGAGTAGCAGGAAAATTGAAAGTTACAAGAGTGTCTTCAAGGAAAGACCAGATGACCTTGTCATAAGCCTGTTCTAAGTCCAATTTCATTATCATGCTCCCAACCTTATTGTTTTTCCTTTTCATGAGAGAGTGAAGGACTTCTTGTAGAACAACAATGTTATCCTGAGTAGATCTCCCCTTGATGAAATTGGATTGGGTAGGAGCCACCAGAGCAAGCATGACTTTCCTCAACCTTAATGTGACACATTTAGTGATAAGCTTATAAACCACATTGCACAAATCAATGGGTTTGTACTGATGGATTCCCTCTGGATGAAGAACCTTAGAAATCAGGCACATAAAGGCTTTACAAATACTTGCATCAACATGCCTGGAGATGAAAGCAGCCTGGACAAAGCTAACCAAAGAAGGTTCTAACCATTACCAGTTCCTCTGATAGAAACTAGCATTTAGTCCATCTAGCCCAGGAGCCTTCAGAGGGTGCATTGAGAAGAGAGCTTGCCTGATTTCCTCAGCAAGCAAGGGGTTGATGAGGTGATCAACATCATCAAGTTGAAGAACTATTTGGTAGGCAGATATTGGAAGAACTCTAGCATGATAAGTAGGACATGAACTAGAGAACAGCTGCAAAAAATACTGTCTGGTGTGATCCTGCAGAACTTGTTCCTCATGTTCCCAAACGCCTTCAATCTTCAATCCCAAAATTTTATTTCTTTTCCTTCTCACCAAGGTAGACTTGTGGAAAAATTTGGTGTTCCTCTCACCTTCTCTAATCCAGTTGATCCCAGATTTCTGAAGCCAGAATATTTTTTCTTGCTTGAGAATTAGATTATACTCTTTCATCAGTTCCTCTTCCAGATTGCATAAATCAGGTTGAGGTCTAAAGCTAAGTGATTTCTGAATCCCCGTCAGTCTAGCCTTAAGGGTCCTCTTCTTTTTGAAAGTATTCCCAAAGTGATTCTGATTCCAATGGATCATTACTTTGGGAACTGCCTTGATGGCTTCTAAAAGGGAGTTGTGCTCATTCCAAATTCCCTGAAGGGTTGGTTGACAGTCAGGACTGGTAAACCACATCTCTTCAAACCGAAAAGGTTTCTCCCCCTGGAATTTCCTTGTACCATTGCACCAAATACCAACAGGATGGTGATCAGAATGTGTCCTAGGAAGATTCTCAACAATGTAATCAGGGTACATATCAAGCCATTCCTGATTAGCCAGAGCTCTATCAAGTCTGGCTTGAATCAGGGCTCCATCTGACCTCTTGTTTGTCCATGTAAACTTGGGACCAAAATCTTGTAAGTTGCACCTCTATAAGTAAGTTGCACCTCTATAATCTTGTAAGTTGCACCTCTATAAAAAATTCATGAAAAACTGTAATCTGCTCAGAACCCTAGGAGTGCCTCCTCTCTTTTCATGAGCAAATAAAATTTCATTAAAATCCCATGTGACCAACCAGGGAATAGGATTATTATTGGCTAAGGATACTAAGTTATCAAAGATTCTTATCTTAGCAGTCTTCCTAGGCTGGGCATAAACCCTTGTGAGCTTCCAATGATTCCCAATGACCGGTCTAATAATAGCAGAAATAGCTTGATCATCAACATCAGTGATTTCTACATCAACTACAAAATCATTCCATCACATCCACAGGCCACCAATTTGACCAAATGATGGAGCCATTTGATAATTGTTGTATCCTAAGTAGGGAACTATATCCAGGCTTGAGCCTCATGAACTCTAGTTTCTAGAATGAAAACAACAGTGGGATGATGAACTCTTACCAACTCTATGAAGTTTCTTCTGAAATCCTCATCTCCTGCCCCTTGGCAATTCCAGGTCACTACCTTCATTTCTGTATTGTAGAGATGAGTTGGATGGACAAGATTCTCAACAGGAATCCCTGTCCATATCTCCAACAACCGTCTCATTGTCTCCATGAGAAGTGTTCTCTCTCTACTCATCTCCCCAGTGGTAAGTTCTATCCTCTACCACCAAATGTGATTCAGGTTCAGATGTTCTTCCCTTTGAATTTGAATCTGGACCTCCCAACGAGTTGGAGGGATTATTATTACCAGCACTAACCTGTCCAGGACTCCAATGTTCTATGTGGTTACTAGAGCCTGAAATTGACTGTAGAAGGTGTAAAAAGCCCAGGGGGAATCCAGTCCCACTCGTCTAGCATGTCCTCCATTGTTAGATGATGATTTCTGATGAGAATGAGATGAGCTAATGATCTCTTTGGCAGCAGAGATCAAAGGGAAATCAGAATCTAGAACAGCAAAAGGATTATTATCTGTTGGAATGCTAGAGTTATTTTGTTGGAGTAAAGTTGTGACTTTTGATTTTCTCTTGAACTTTGTCCCGTTGCACGTTTTGCAACAACCACTTCAGTTCTCAATTGAGGGTTAATAGAGGCTGGGATTCTTCTGCCAGATGCATTACCCCTACTACTCGGGGAGTTAATTCCATTAGAACTTAAATTGCCACTACTCACCTTACCAGGATTAGTTGACTTAGATGGTTGTTATCTGAATAGATGACTTTCCTCCTTAGAGGATTTAGTCATAGCTGGTTTCTTATTCTTCTTATTCACTAGCATCCAGCTTCCATATTTTTTATTTCTGGCCTTAACTGTGAGCCAAGCTTCGTTATTCTCAGCAGTAGAACTGTGAGAGCCGTGTGCTTCTAACTCTACACTTCCCATTGCATGAGTCTCCTGATTCTGATAACTGCATGCATTTTTAGAGTGACCTACTTTACCACATGCATATCAAAGGGAGGAAATGTTCTCATAGACCACCTGATACACCTTGTTGTCAATCGAAAGGCCAAGTTCAAGGGACTTGACAATGCAGACTTGAACGCAGAACCTAGCAAAATTACCACTAGTTGCATTAAAAGTATTCCCATCAATCTTGATCAGTTCTCCAATGCAGGAAGCAAGGGATTAGATAATGGATTCCCTTAAATATTCAACTAGAAGATTTAAGATTCTAACCCAAGAAATGAAACAGTTGATGGCATCAGTGTCTGCCCTGAAATTGGGACACCATTTCCTGATTGAGAGAAATCCACCAGCGAGTTTCCATGGTCCTTCTAACAAGATCATGTCTCTTTTACTTGGAATCATCCATTTCATCACATAACAACCTCTTCCCAGATCAATGAGGTCACTCGCTTTGAAGTTTCCACATCAAGTCAAGTCTGGTATGGAGGGCCTTATAGTGCCACGGCTTCCCTGTTATCTTGATAATAATAGCATCCTCCCATTGGTGATGCATACGTTCCTTAAGTTCCTGAGAAATGTGAACTTGTTTAAATGGAACTTCAGCGCTTGCTTCAATGATGTTGATGAATTTGCATTCCTCCACAGTCTTAGAACCATCAATTCTCACATCATGTCTAAGGGGACGCTGCATAACCATGTTGGCATATGAAGTTTGTCCAGATTTCGCATGATCATTCGTCACATTGACTACATGCGAGGGTTGCATGTCATATGCACAATCAATAGAATGTCAAGATCGCTTCTGGAGTCGCGTTTCCGCTTTTCCTTTGGAAGAAGTGAAAACATATATAGGATTATCGTGTAAGTTTGGCGGCGGTGGTGGGCCATTGGCGTCCATGTCCGAGACATCGTCGTCCATGGCGGGCGTAACGATTATGGCATTTTTTTTGCGGTTTAGAACGGTTATTTCTATATTTGAAGAGAGCTTTTTTTCAATATTTGATATATATATACACAACCCCAGATGTATTACTTCATATGTTGGAGAATATATATTATAATAATCTCCTTATATCACTGCGTTACAATTATAATCTTTTATATAACAAATTAAACAATAGATGATATAATATAATTTATTATGAGCATTAAAATCCCGGCATTTCACTATGTTAAATTACCATTTCACATAACAAAAATTAAATCTATTACTATAATAAAAGAAAAGCAATTTGAAAGTAATTGTTATACCAAATTTTTGTTTGCCTAATTTACCCTCTAGTTAACTTATAACAAAATAATTGTAAGGCTTATAATGTCATTTTACTTATTTTGTTTAATTGCAATCCCTACAAAAGAGAAACTCACTTCAGGCACTACAAGAAAAATGGGTCATTAGGGACTGCCTGGGCGGTCCCTAATGACCCCCATGCGGTCGCTGTTGAGGGTGTAGCGACCGTCTAGCGGTCGCTATTGACCATGGTCGATTGCCAATAGCGACCGTTAAGCGGTCCCTATTGTGGTCATTAGGGACCGCAAATTAGCGACTGTTAAGCGGTCCCTAATGAGGTCAATAGGGACCGCAGTATAGCGACCGTGAAGCGGTCGCCATGTTTTTTGATAATAGGGACCGCCTGGGCGGTCTCTAATGTGGAACAATAGGGACCGCCCAGACGGTCCCTAAATTTAACAATAGGGACCGTCTGGGCGGTCCCTAATGTGGAATAATAGGGACCGCCCAGACGGTCCCTAAATTTAACAATAGGGACCGTCTGAGCGGTCCCTAATGTGGAGAAATAGTGACCGCCCCGACGGTCCCTAATTTGTACAATAGGGACCGTCTGGGCGGTCCCTACTAATATTCGTAGAATTTCAATGAATATTAGTAGGGACCGTTTGACGGTCCCTAATATCAAAATTAGGGACCATTTGACGGTCCCTAATATCAAAATTAGGGACCGTTAAGCGGTCCCTAATGACATCCAGAAAAAATAAAAAAAACTACAATTATATTCCGGATTTAATCCGGAATATAATTGTAGTTTTTTTGTAAAATTGTAATTTTAACAAATTGAAAACAATAAAATATTGAATAAAAAGTTAATATAATGACAATTGATATGAAAGAATAAAAGAATGTGAAAATATGAATAAAATGAGTAATAATATAAAATGAATGAAATCAAAAACATGAATGAAATCAAAAACATGAAATCAAAAGTGAAGAATAGTAAATGTAGATCCAAAATAAAGAAAGTATAAGAAAAAAAGATTGTATTGGTGAAAAAAAAATGAAGATCCAAAATAAAGAAAGTGAAAGAAAAGAAAATAAAGAAAATCTTGTGTTGGTGAAAAGAAGAAAAGTTTTTGTGTTGGTTAAAATAAGAAAAAAAAATAAGTGTTTTTGTGTTGGTGAAAAAAGAAAAAAAGAAGATAATGTTTTTTGGAGATAGTGAAATGGTGTAAGAGTGTCGAGATATATATATATATATATATATATATATATATATATATATATATATTCAATTGGTTTTTGTCCGTTGGATGATTTTAAATGATCGACGGTTTAAGATGGCGATCCGTGTTAAAGACATGATGGGTACTTATGACCGTAGATTAGGATTTCATCGACGGTTGAGATTTGATTTGGTGAAAATTCAAATTTCCCCCTCACTTCCGCCAAAAAAATTTGCCAAAAATTCAAAATTTTCGATTTTAGGGACCGTTAAGCGGTCCCTAATGCAAATTAGGGACCGCTTAACGGTCCCTACTAATATTCATACTTAAAAATCGTTTTTTTTTTCATTGATGTTGTTGTGTTTGTGATTGTAAGCAACCAAACTCATTGTAATATATAAATTGAAATAATAAATGATTGCAAAACCAACCTTATAGTAGATTAGTTGTGAAGTAATAGATTAATTGCGATTGATCGATTGTTCGAGTTCAAGATATATTTCACAAACGTACAACTAATTAATTATCATTAGTTAGTTGTAATTGTTATCCGTGTTTATGATTTACATCACAAACGTTAGCATAGATACGATTATGAGGCATAATCATTAGATCAAGTATTCATTACTTATACGTATATATGTAGATCGAATTAATTTGTCAGTATGTCATTCGTCGTACAAAATTGTAGGAGAATCTTCAAAGTGACTCGTTCTCCTTGTATAATGTTTGGATATACAATGTGTTGTTGTAGTTATTGTTAATTTAACTATTCCAATGGTTATTATCAACTAAACATACAACGCGCCACCTCGAACCATCGAAAAATTCATAATTTTGATGTATGAGTATTAGTAGGGACCGTTAAGCGGTCCCTAAATTCATAATAGGGACTGCTAAGCGGTCCCTAATTCGGTAGTAGCGACCGCTTAACGGTCCCTATTGTCACATTAGGGACCGCTTAGTGGTCCCTACTAACATTCATACTTAAAAATCGATTTTTTATAAATGATCGACGGTTTAAGATCGCGATCCGTGTTAAAGACATGATGGGTACTTATGACCGTAGATTAGGATTTCATCGACGGTTGAGATTTGATTTGGTGAAAATTCAAATTTCCCCCTCACTTCCGCCAAAAAAATTTGCCAAAAATTCAAAATTTTCGATTTTAGGGACCGTTAAGCGGTCCCTAATGCAAATTAGGGACCGCTTAACGGTCCCTATTGACAAATTAGGGACCGCTTAACGGTCCCTACTAATATTAATACTTAAAAATCGATTTTTTTTTATTGATGTTGTTGTGTTTGTGATTGTAAGCAACCAAACTCATTGTAATATATAAATTGAAATAATAAATGATTGCAAAACCAACCTTATAGTAGATTAGTTGTGAAGTAATAGATTAATTGCGATTGATCGATTGATCGAGTTCAAGATATATTTCACAAATGTACAACTAATTAACTATCATTAGTTAGTTGTAATTGTTATCCGTGTTTATGATTTACGTCACAAACGTTAGCATAGATACGATTATGAGGCATAATCATTAGATCAAGTATTCATTACTTATACGTATATATGTAGATCGAATTAATTTGTCAGTATGTCATTCGTCGTACAAAATTGTAGGAGAATCTTCAAAGTGACTCGTTCTCCTTGTATAATGTTTGGATATACAATGTGTTGTTGTAGTTATTGTTAATTTAACTATTCCAATGGTTATTATCAACTAAATATACAACGCGCCACCTCGAACCATCGAAAAATTCATAATTTTGATGTATGAGTATTAGTAGGGACCGTTAAGCGGTCCCTAAATTCATAATAGGGACTGCTAAGCGGTCCCTAATTCGGTAGTAGCGACCGCTTAACGGTCCCTATTGTCACATTAGGGACCGCTTAACGGTCCCTACTAATATTCATACTTAAAAATCGATTTTTTATAAATGATCGACGGTTTAAGATCGCGATCCGTGTTAAAGACATGATGGGTACTTATGACCGTAGATTAGGATTTCATCGACGGTGGAGATTTGATTTGGTGAAAATTCAAATTTCCCCCTCACTTCCGCCAAAACATTATGCCAAAAATTTAAAATTTTCGATTTTAGGGACCGTTAAGCGGTCCCTAATGCAAATTAGGGACCGTTTAACGGTCCCTATTGACAAATTAGGGACCGCTTAACGGTCCCTACTAATATTCATACTTAAAAATCGATTTTTTTTTATTGATGTTGTTGTGTTTGTGATTGTAAGCAACCAAACTCATTGTAATATATAAATTGAAATAATAAATGATTGCAAAACCAACCTTATAGTAGATTAGTTGTGAAGTAATAGATTAATTGCGATTGATCGATTGTTCGAGTTCAAGATATATTTCACAAACGTACAACTAATTAATTATCATTAGTTAGTTGTAATTGTTATCCGTGTTTCTGATTTACGTCACAAACGTTAGCATAGATACGATTATGAGGCATAATCATTAGATCAAGTATTCATTACTTATACGTATATATGTAGATCGAATTAATTTGTCAGTATGTCATTCGTCGTACAAAATTGTAGGAGAATCTTCAAAGTGACTCGTTCTCCTTGTATAATGTTTGGATATACAATGTGTTGTTGTAGTTATTGTTAATTTAACTATTCCAATGGTTATTATCAACTAAACATACAACGCGCCACCTCGAACCATCGAAAAATTCATAATTTTGATGTATGAGTATTAGTAGGGACCGTTAAGCGGTCCCTAAATTCATAATAGGGACTGCTAAGCGGTCCCTAATTCGGTAGTAGCGACCGCTTAACGGTCCCTATTGTCACATTAGGGACCGCTTAGTGGTCCCTACTAACATTCATACTTAAAAATCGATTTTTTATAAATGATCGACGGTTTAAGATCGCGATCCGTGTTAAAGACATGATGGGTACTTATGACCGTAGATTAGGATTTCATCGACGGTTGAGATTTGATTTGGTGAAAATTCAAATTTCCCCCTCACTTCCGCCAAAAAAATTTGCCAAAAATTCAAAATTTTCGATTTTAGGGACCGTTAAGCGGTCCCTAATGCAAATTAGGGACCGCTTAACGGTCCCTATTGACAAATTAGGGACCGCTTAACGGTCCCTACTAATATTAATACTTAAAAATCGATTTTTTTTTATTGATGTTGTTGTGTTTGTGATTGTAAGCAACCAAACTCATTGTAATATATAAATTGAAATAATAAATGATTGCAAAACCAACCTTATAGTAGATTAGTTGTGAAGTAATAGATTAATTGCGATTGATCGATTGATCGAGTTCAAGATATATTTCACAAATGTACAACTAATTAACTATCATTAGTTAGTTGTAATTGTTATCCGTGTTTATGATTTACGTCACAAACGTTAGCATAGATACGATTATGAGGCATAATCATTAGATCAAGTATTCATTACTTATACGTATATATGTAGATCGAATTAATTTGTCAGTATGTCATTCGTCGTACAAAATTGTAGGAGAATCTTCAAAGTGACTCGTTCTCCTTGTATAATGTTTGGATATACAATGTGTTGTTGTAGTTATTGTTAATTTAACTATTCCAATGGTTATTATCAACTAAATATACAACGCGCCACCTCGAACCATCGAAAAATTCATAATTTTGATGTATGAGTATTAGTAGGGACCGTTAAGCGGTCCCTAAATTCATAATAGGGACTGCTAAGCGGTCCCTAATTCGGTAGTAGCGACCGCTTAACGGTCCCTATTGTCACATTAGGGACCGCTTAACGGTCCCTACTAATATTCATACTTAAAAATCGATTTTTTATAAATGATCGACGGTTTAAGATCGCGATCCGTGTTAAAGACATGATGGGTACTTATGACCGTAGATTAGGATTTCATCGACGGTGGAGATTTGATTTGGTGAAAATTCAAATTTCCCCCTCACTTCCGCCAAAACATTATGCCAAAAATTTAAAATTTTCGATTTTAGGGACCGTTAAGCGGTCCCTAATGCAAATTAGGGACCGTTTAACGGTCCCTATTGACAAATTAGGGACCGCTTAACGGTCCCTACTAATATTCATACTTAAAAATCGATTTTTTTTTATTGATGTTGTTGTGTTTGTGATTGTAAGCAACCAAACTCATTGTAATATATAAATTGAAATAATAAATGATTGCAAAACCAACCTTATAGTAGATTAGTTGTGAAGTAATAGATTAATTGCGATTGATCGATTGTTCGAGTTCAAGATATATTTCACAAACGTACAACTAATTAATTATCATTAGTTAGTTGTAATTGTTATCCGTGTTTCTGATTTACGTCACAAACGTTAGCATAGATACGATTATGAGGCATAATCATTAGATCAAGTATTCATTACTTATACGTATATATGTAGATCGAATTAATTTGTCAGTATGTCATTCGTCGTACAAAATTGTAGGAGAATCTTCAAAGTGACTCGTTCTCCTTGTATAATGTTTGGATATACAATGTGTTGTTGTAGTTATTGTTAATTTAACTATTCCAATGGTTATTATCAACTAAACATACAACGCGTCACCTCGAACCATCGAAAAATTCATAATTTTGATGTATGAGTATTAGTATGGACCGTTAAACGGTCCCTAAATTCATAATAGGGACTGCTAAGCGGTCCCTAATTCGGTAGTAGCGACCGCTTAACGGTCCCTATTGTCACATTAGGGACCGCTTAATGGTCCCTACTAACATTCATACTTAAAAATCGATTTTTTATAAATGATCGACTGTTTAAGATCGCGATCCGTGTTAAAGACATGATGGGTACTTATGACCGTAGATTAGGATTTCATCGACGGTTGAGATTTGATTTGGTGAAAATTCAAATTTCCCCCTCACTTCCGCCAAATAATTTTGCCAAAAATTCAAAATTTTCGATTTTAGGGACCGTTAAGCGGTCCCTAATGCAAATTAGGGACCGCTTAACGGTCCCTATTGACAAATTAGGGACCGCTTAACGGTCCCTACTAATATTAATACTTAAAAATCGATTTTTTTTTATTGATGTTGTTGTGTTTGTGATTGTAAGCAACCAAACTCATTGTAATATATAAATTGAAATAATAAATGATTGCAAAACCAACCTTATAGTAGATTAGTTGTGAAGTAATAGATTAATTGCGATTGATCGATTGATCGAGTTCAAGACATATTTCACAAATGTACAACTAATTAACTATCATTAGTTAGTTGTAATTGTTATCCGTGTTTATGATTTACGTCACAAACGTTAGCATAGATACGATTATGAGGCATAATCATTAGATCAAGTATTCATTACTTATACGTATATATGTAGATCGAATTAATTTGTCAGTATGTCATTCGTCGTACAAAATTGTAGGAGAATCTTCAAAGTGACTCGTTCTCCTTGTATAATGTTTGGATATACAATGTGTTGTTGTAGTTATTGTTAATTTAACTATTGCAATGGTTATTATCAACTAAACATACAACGCGCCACCTCGAACCATCGAAAAATTCATAATTTTGATGTATGAGTATTAGTAGGGACCGTTAAGCGGTCCCTAAATTCATAATAGGGACTGCTAAGCGGTCCCTAATTCGGTAGTAGCGACCGCTTAACGGTCCCTATTGTCACATTAGGGACCGCTTAATGGTCCCTACTAACATTCATACTTAAAAATCGATTTTTTATAAATGATCGACTGTTTAAGATCGCGATCCGTGTTAAAGACATGATGGGTACTTATGACCGTAGATTAGGATTTCATCGACGGTTGAGATTTGATTTGGTGTAAATTCAAATTTCCCCCTCACTTCCGCCAATAAATTTTGCCAAAAATTCAAAATTTTCGATTTTAGGGACCGTTAAGCGGTCCCTAATGCAAATTAGGGACCGCTTAACGGTCCCTATTGACAAATTAGAGACCGCTTAACGGTCCTTACTAATATTAATACTTAAAAATCGATTTTGTTTTATTGATGTTGTTGTGTTTGTGATTGTAAGCAACCAAACTCATTGTAATATATAAATTGAAATAATAAATGATTGCAAAACCAACCTTATAGTAGATTAGTTGTGAAGTAATAGATTAATTGCGATTGATCGATTGATCGAGTTCAAGATATATTTCACAAATGTACAACTAATTAACTATCATTAGTTAGTTGTAATTGTTATCCGTGTTTATGATTTACGTCACAAACGTTAGCATAGATACGATTATGAGGCATAATCATTAGATCAAGTATTCATTACTTATACGTATATATGTAGATCGAATTAATTTGTCAGTATGTCATTCGTCGTACAAAATTGTAGGAGAATCTTCAAAGTGACTCGTTCTCCTTGTATAATGTTTGGATATACAATGTGTTGTTATTGTTAATTTAACTATTCCAATGGTTATTATCAACTAAACATACAACGCGCCACCTCGAACCATCGAAAAATTCATAATTTTGATGTATGAGTATTAGTAGGGACCGTTAAGCGGTCCCTAAATTCATAATAGGGACTGCTAAGCGGTCCCTAATTCGGTAGTAGCGACCGCTTAACGGTCCCTATTGTCACATTAGGGACCGCTTAATGGTCCCTACTAACATTCATACTTAAAAATCGATTTTTTATAAATGATCGACTGTTTAAGATCGCGATCCGTGTTAAAGACATGATGGGTACTTATGACCGTAGATTAGGATTTCATCGACGGTTGAGATTTGATTTGGTGAAAATTCAAATTTCCCCCTCACTTACGCCAAATAATTTTGCCAAAAATTCAAAATTTTCGATTTTAGGGACCGTTAAGCGGTCCCTAATGCAAATTAGGGACCGCTTAACGGTCCCTATTGACAAATTAGGGACCGTTTAACGGTCCCTACTAATATTAATACTTAAAAATCGATTTTTTTTTATTGATGTTGTTGTGTTTGTGATTGTAAGCAACCAAACTCATTGTAATATATAAATTGAAATAATAAATGATTGCAAAACCAACCTTATAGTAGATTAGTTGTGAAGTAATAGATTAATTGCGATTGATCGATTGATCGAGTTCAAGACATATTTCACAAATGTACAACTAATTAACTATCATTAGTTAGTTGTAATTGTTATCCGTGTTTATGATTTACGTCACAAACGTTAGCATAGATACGATTATGAGGCATAATCATTAGATCAAGTATTCATTACTTATACGTATATATGTAGATCGAATTAATTTGTCAGTATGTCATTCGTCGTACAAAATTGTAGGAGAATCTTCAAAGTGACTCGTTCTCCTTGTATAATGTTTGGATATACAATGTGTTGTTGTAGTTATTGTTAATTTAACTATTCCAATGGTTATTATCAACTAAACATACAACGCGCCACCTCGAACCATCGAAAAATTCATAATTTTGATGTATGAGTATTAGTAGGGACCGTTAAGCGGTCCCTAAATTCATAATAGGGACTGCTAAGCGGTCCATAATTCGGTAGTAGCGACCGCTTAACGGTCGCTATTGTCACATTAGAGACCGCTTAACGGTCCGTACTAATATTCATACTTAAAAATCGATTTTTTATAAATGATCGACGGTTTAAGATCGTGATCCGTGTTAAAGACATGATGGGTACTTATGACCGTAGATTAGGATTTCATCGACGGTTGAGATTTGATTTGGTGAAAATTCAAATTTCCCCCTCACTTCCGCCAAAACATTTTGCCAAAAAATTAAAATTTTCGATTTTAGGGACCGTTAAGCGGTCCCTAATGCAAATTAGGGACCGCTTAACGGTCCCTATTGACAAATTAGGGACCGCTTAACGGTCCCTACTAATATTCATAGTTAAAAATCGATTTTTTTTATTGATGTTGTTGTGTTTGTGATTGTAAGAAACCAAACTTATTGTAATATATAAATTGAAATAATAAATGATTGCAAAACCAACCTTATAGTAGATTAGTTGTGAAGTAATAGATTAATTGCGATTGATCGATTGATCGAGTTCAAGACATATTTCACAAATGTACAACTAATTAACTATCATTAGTTAGTTGTAATTGTTATCCGTGTTTATGATTTACGTCACAAACGTTAGCATAGATACGATTATGAGGCATAATCATTAGATCAAGTATTCATTACTTATACGTATATATGTAGATCGAATTAATTTGTCAGTATGTCATTCGTCGTACAAAATTGTAGGAGAATCTTCAAAGTGACTCGTTCTCCTTGTATAATGTTTGGATATACAATGTGTTGTTGTAGTTATTGTTAATTTAACTATTCCAATGGTTATTATCAACTAAATATACAACGCGCCACCTCGAACCATCGAAAAATTCATAATTTTGATGTATGAGTATTAGTAGGGACCGTTAAGCGGTCCCTAAATTCATAATAGGGACTGCTAAGCGGTCCCTAATTCGGTAGTAGCGACCGCTTAACGGTCCCTATTGTCACATTAGGGACCGCTTAACGGTCCCTACTAATATTCATACTTAAAAATCGATTTTTTATAAATGATCGACGGTTTAAGATCGCGATCCGTGTTAAAGACATGATGGGTACTTATGACCGTAGATTAGGATTTCATCGACGGTGGAGATTTGATTTGGTGAAAATTCAAATTTCCCCCTCACTTCCGCCAAAACATTATGCCAAAAATTTAAAATTTTCGATTTTAGGGACCGTTAAGCGGTCCCTAATGCAAATTAGGGACCGTTTAACGGTCCCTATTGACAAATTAGGGACCGCTTAACGGTCCCTACTAATATTCATACTTAAAAATCGATTTTTTTTTATTGATGTTGTTGTGTTTGTGATTGTAAGCAACCAAACTCATTGTAATATATAAATTGAAATAATAAATGATTGCAAAACCAACCTTATAGTAGATTAGTTGTGAAGTAATAGATTAATTGCGATTGATCGATTGTTCGAGTTCAAGATATATTTCACAAACGTACAACTAATTAATTATCATTAGTTAGTTGTAATTGTTATCCGTGTTTCTGATTTACGTCACAAACGTTAGCATAGATACGATTATGAGGCATAATCATTAGATCAAGTATTCATTACTTATACGTATATATGTAGATCGAATTAATTTGTCAGTATGTCATTCGTCGTACAAAATTGTAGGAGAATCTTCAAAGTGACTCGTTCTCCTTGTATAATGTTTGGATATACAATGTGTTGTTGTAGTTATTGTTAATTTAACTATTCCAATGGTTATTATCAACTAAACATACAACGCGTCACCTCGAACCATCGAAAAATTCATAATTTTGATGTATGAGTATTAGTATGGACCGTTAAACGGTCCCTAAATTCATAATAGGGACTGCTAAGCGGTCCCTAATTCGGTAGTAGCGACCGCTTAACGGTCCCTATTGTCACATTAGGGACCGCTTAATGGTCCCTACTAACATTCATACTTAAAAATCGATTTTTTATAAATGATCGACTGTTTAAGATCGCGATCCGTGTTAAAGACATGATGGGTACTTATGACCGTAGATTAGGATTTCATCGACGGTTGAGATTTGATTTGGTGAAAATTCAAATTTCCCCCTCACTTCCGCCAAATAATTTTGCCAAAAATTCAAAATTTTCGATTTTAGGGACCGTTAAGCGGTCCCTAATGCAAATTAGGGACCGCTTAACGGTCCCTATTGACAAATTAGGGACCGCTTAACGGTCCCTACTAATATTAATACTTAAAAATCGATTTTTTTTTATTGATGTTGTTGTGTTTGTGATTGTAAGCAACCAAACTCATTGTAATATATAAATTGAAATAATAAATGATTGCAAAACCAACCTTATAGTAGATTAGTTGTGAAGTAATAGATTAATTGCGATTGATCGATTGATCGAGTTCAAGACATATTTCACAAATGTACAACTAATTAACTATCATTAGTTAGTTGTAATTGTTATCCGTGTTTATGATTTACGTCACAAACGTTAGCATAGATACGATTATGAGGCATAATCATTAGATCAAGTATTCATTACTTATACGTATATATGTAGATCGAATTAATTTGTCAGTATGTCATTCGTCGTACAAAATTGTAGGAGAATCTTCAAAGTGACTCGTTCTCCTTGTATAATGTTTGGATATACAATGTGTTGTTGTAGTTATTGTTAATTTAACTATTGCAATGGTTATTATCAACTAAACATACAACGCGCCACCTCGAACCATCGAAAAATTCATAATTTTGATGTATGAGTATTAGTAGGGACCGTTAAGCGGTCCCTAAATTCATAATAGGGACTGCTAAGCGGTCCCTAATTCGGTAGTAGCGACCGCTTAACGGTCCCTATTGTCACATTAGGGACCGCTTAATGGTCCCTACTAACATTCATACTTAAAAATCGATTTTTTATAAATGATCGACTGTTTAAGATCGCGATCCGTGTTAAAGACATGATGGGTACTTATGACCGTAGATTAGGATTTCATCGACGGTTGAGATTTGATTTGGTGTAAATTCAAATTTCCCCCTCACTTCCGCCAATAAATTTTGCCAAAAATTCAAAATTTTCGATTTTAGGGACCGTTAAGCGGTCCCTAATGCAAATTAGGGACCGCTTAACGGTCCCTATTGACAAATTAGAGACCGCTTAACGGTCCTTACTAATATTAATACTTAAAAATCGATTTTGTTTTATTGATGTTGTTGTGTTTGTGATTGTAAGCAACCAAACTCATTGTAATATATAAATTGAAATAATAAATGATTGCAAAACCAACCTTATAGTAGATTAGTTGTGAAGTAATAGATTAATTGCGATTGATCGATTGATCGAGTTCAAGATATATTTCACAAATGTACAACTAATTAACTATCATTAGTTAGTTGTAATTGTTATCCGTGTTTATGATTTACGTCACAAACGTTAGCATAGATACGATTATGAGGCATAATCATTAGATCAAGTATTCATTACTTATACGTATATATGTAGATCGAATTAATTTGTCAGTATGTCATTCGTCGTACAAAATTGTAGGAGAATCTTCAAAGTGACTCGTTCTCCTTGTATAATGTTTGGATATACAATGTGTTGTTATTGTTAATTTAACTATTCCAATGGTTATTATCAACTAAACATACAACGCGCCACCTCGAACCATCGAAAAATTCATAATTTTGATGTATGAGTATTAGTAGGGACCGTTAAGCGGTCCCTAAATTCATAATAGGGACTGCTAAGCGGTCCCTAATTCGGTAGTAGCGACCGCTTAACGGTCCCTATTGTCACATTAGGGACCGCTTAATGGTCCCTACTAACATTCATACTTAAAAATCGATTTTTTATAAATGATCGACTGTTTAAGATCGCGATCCGTGTTAAAGACATGATGGGTACTTATGACCGTAGATTAGGATTTCATCGACGGTTGAGATTTGATTTGGTGAAAATTCAAATTTCCCCCTCACTTACGCCAAATAATTTTGCCAAAAATTCAAAATTTTCGATTTTAGGGACCGTTAAGCGGTCCCTAATGCAAATTAGGGACCGCTTAACGGTCCCTATTGACAAATTAGGGACCGTTTAACGGTCCCTACTAATATTAATACTTAAAAATCGATTTTTTTTTATTGATGTTGTTGTGTTTGTGATTGTAAGCAACCAAACTCATTGTAATATATAAATTGAAATAATAAATGATTGCAAAACCAACCTTATAGTAGATTAGTTGTGAAGTAATAGATTAATTGCGATTGATCGATTGATCGAGTTCAAGACATATTTCACAAATGTACAACTAATTAACTATCATTAGTTAGTTGTAATTGTTATCCGTGTTTATGATTTACGTCACAAACGTTAGCATAGATACGATTATGAGGCATAATCATTAGATCAAGTATTCATTACTTATACGTATATATGTAGATCGAATTAATTTGTCAGTATGTCATTCGTCGTACAAAATTGTAGGAGAATCTTCAAAGTGACTCGTTCTCCTTGTATAATGTTTGGATATACAATGTGTTGTTGTAGTTATTGTTAATTTAACTATTCCAATGGTTATTATCAACTAAACATACAACGCGCCACCTCGAACCATCGAAAAATTCATAATTTTGATGTATGAGTATTAGTAGGGACCGTTAAGCGGTCCCTAAATTCATAATAGGGACTGCTAAGCGGTCCATAATTCGGTAGTAGCGACCGCTTAACGGTCGCTATTGTCACATTAGAGACCGCTTAACGGTCCGTACTAATATTCATACTTAAAAATCGATTTTTTATAAATGATCGACGGTTTAAGATCGTGATCCGTGTTAAAGACATGATGGGTACTTATGACCGTAGATTAGGATTTCATCGACGGTTGAGATTTGATTTGGTGAAAATTCAAATTTCCCCCTCACTTCCGCCAAAACATTTTGCCAAAAAATTAAAATTTTCGATTTTAGGGACCGTTAAGCGGTCCCTAATGCAAATTAGGGACCGCTTAACGGTCCCTATTGACAAATTAGGGACCGCTTAACGGTCCCTACTAATATTCATAGTTAAAAATCGATTTTTTTTATTGATGTTGTTGTGTTTGTGATTGTAAGAAACCAAACTTATTGTAATATATAAATTGAAATAATAAATGATTGCAAAACCAACCTTATAGTAGATTAGTTGTGAAGTAATAGATTAATTGCGATTGATCGATTGATCGAGTTCAAGACATATTTCACAAATGTACAACTAATTAACTATCATTAGTTAGTTGTAATTGTTATCCGTGTTTATGATTTACGTCACAAACGTTAGCATAGATACGATTATGAGGCATAATCATTAGATCAAGTATTCATTACTTATACGTATATATGTAGATCGAATTAATTTGTCAGTATGTCATTCGTCGTACAAAATTGTAGGAGAATCTTCAAAGTGACTCGTTCTCCTTGTATAATGTTTGGATATACAATGTGTTGTTGTAGTTATTGTTAATTTAACTATTCCAATGGTTATTATCAACTAAACATACAACGCGCCACCTCGAACCATCGAAAAATTCATAATTTTGATGTATGAGTATTAGTACGGACCGTTAAGCGGTCCCTAAATTCATAATAGGGACTGCTAAGCGGTACATAATTCGGTAATAGCGACCGCTTAACGGTCCCTATTGTCACATTAGGGACCGCTTAACGGTCCGTACTAATATTCATACTTAAAAATCGATTTTTTATAAATGATCGACGGTTTAAGATCGTGATCCGTGTTAAAGACATGATGGGTACTTATGACCGTAGATTAGGATTTCATCGACGGTTGAGATTTGATTTGGTGAAAATTCAAATTTCCCCCTCACTTCCGCCAAAACATTTTGCCAAAAAATTAAAATTTTCGATTTTAGGGACCGTTAAGCGGTCCCTAATGCAAATTAGGGACCGCTTAACGGTCCCTATTGACAAATTAGGGACCGCTTAACGGTCCCTACTAATGTTCATACTTAAAAATCGATTTTTTTTATTGATGTTGTTGTGTTTGTGATTGTAAGAAACCAAACTTATTGTAATATATAAATTGAAATAATAAATGATTGCAAAACCAACCTTATAGTAGATTAGTTGTGAAGTAATAGATTAATTGCGATTGATCGATTGATCGAGTTCAAGATATATTTCACAAATGTACAACTAATTAATTATCATTAGTTAGTTGTAATTGTTATCCGTGTTTATGATTTACTTCACAAACGTTAGCATAGATACGATTATGAGGCATAATCATTAGATCAAGTATTCATTACTTATACGTATATATGTAGATCGAATTAATTTGTCAGTATGTCATTCGTCGTACAAAATTGTAGGAGAATTTTCAAAGTGACTCGTTCTCCTTGTATAATGTTTGGATATACAATATGTTGTTGTAGTTATTGTTAATTTAACTATTCCAATGGTTATTATCAACTAAGAATACAACGCGCCACCTCGAACCATCGAAAATTTCTAAATTTTGATGTATGAGTATTAGTAGGGACCGTTAAGCGGTCCCTAAATTCATAATAGGGACTGCTAAGCGGTCCCTAATTCGGTAGTAGCGACCGCTTAACGGTCCCTATTGTCACATTAGGGACCGCTTAATGGTCCCTACTAACATTCATACTTAAAAATCGATTTTTTATAAATGATCGACTGTTTAAGATCGCGATCCGTGTTAAAGACATGATGGGTACTTATGACCGTAGATTAGGATTTCATCGACGGTTGAGATTTGATTTGGTGAAAATTCAAATTTCCCCCTCACTTACGCCAAATAATTTTGCCAAAAATTCAAAATTTTCGATTTTAGGGACCGTTAAGCGGTCCCTAATGCAAATTAGGGACCGCTTAACGGTCCCTATTGACAAATTAGGGACCGTTTAACGGTCCCTACTAATATTCATAGTTAAAAATCGATTTTTTTTTATTGATGTTGTTGTGTTTGTGATTGTAAGCAACCAAACTCATTGTAATATATAAATTGAAATAATAAATGATTGCAAAACCAACCTTATAGTAGATTAGTTGTGAAGTAATAGATTAATTGCGATTGATCGATTGATCGAGTTCAAGACATATTTCACAAATGTACAACTAATTAACTATCATTAGTTAGTTGTAATTGTTATCCGTGTTTATGATTTACGTCACAAACGTTAGCATAGATACGATTATGAGGCATAATCATTAGATCAAGTATTCATTACTTATACGTATATATGTAGATCGAATTAATTTGTCAGTATGTCATTCGTCGTACAAAATTGTAGGAGAATCTTCAAAGTGACTCGTTCTCCTTGTATAATGTTTGGATATACAATGTGTTGTTGTAGTTATTGTTAATTTAACTATTCCAATGGTTATTATCAACTAAACATACAACGCGCCACCTCGAACCATCGAAAAATTCATAATTTTGATGTATGAGTATTAGTACGGACCGTTAAGCGGTCCCTAAATTCATAATAGGGACTGCTAAGCGGTACATAATTCGGTAGTAGCGACCGCTTAACGGTCCCTATTGTCACATTAGGGACCGCTTAACGGTCCCTACTAATATTCATACTTAAAAATCGATTTTTTATAAATGATCGACGGTTTAAGATCGTGATCCGTGTTAAAGACATGATGGGTACTTATGACCGTAGATTAGGATTTCATCGACGGTTGAGATTTGATTTGGTGAAAATTCAAATTTCCCCCTCACTTCCGCCAAAACATTATGCCAAAAATTTAAAATTTTCGATTTTAGGGACCGTTAAGCGGTCCCTAATGCAAATTAGGGACCGTTTAACGGTCCCTATTGACAAATTAGGGACCGCTTAACGGTCCCTACTAATATTCATACTTAAAAATCGATTTTTTTTTATTGATGTTGTTGTGTTTGTGATTGTAAGCAACCAAACTCATTGTAATATATAAATTAAAATAATAAATGATTGCAAAACCAACCTTATAGTAGATTAGTTGTGAAGTAATAGATTAATTGCGATTGATCGATTGTTCGAGTTCAAGATATATTTCACAAACGTACAACTAATTAATTATCATTAGTTAGTTGTAATTGTTATCCGTGTTTATGATTTACGTCACAAACGTTAGCATAGATACGATTATGAGGCATAATCATTAGATCAAGTATTCATTACTTATACGTATATATGTAGATCGAATTAATTTGTCAGTATGTCATTCGTCGTACAAAATTGTAGGAGAATCTTCAAAGTGACTCGTTCTCCTTGTATAATGTTTGGATATACAATGTGTTGTTGTAGTTATTGTTAATTTAACTATTCCAATGGTTATTATCAACTAAACATACAACGCGCCACCTCGAACCATCGAAAAATTCATAATTTTGATGTATGAGTATTAGTAGGGACCGTTAAGCGGTCCCTAAATTCATAATAGGGACTGCTAAGCGGTCCCTAATTCAAATTAGGGACCGCTTAACGGTCCCTATTGACAAATTAGGGACCGCTTAACGGTCCCTACTAATATTAATACTTAAAAATCGATTTTTTTTTATTGATGTTGTTGTGTTTGTGATTGTAAGCAACCAAACTCATTGTAATATATAAATTGAAATAATAAATGATTGCAAAACCAACCTTATAGTAGATAAGTTGTGAAGTAATAGATTAATTGCGATTGATCGATTGATCGAGTTCAAGATATATTTCACAAATGTACAACTAATTAACTATCATTAGTTAGTTGTAATTGTTATCCGTGTTTATGATTTACGTCACAAACGTTAGCATAGATACGATTATGAGGCATAATCATTAGATCAAGTATTCATTAATTATACGTATATATGTAGATCGAATTAATTTGTCAGTATGTCATTCGTCGTACAAAATTGTAGGAGAATATTCAAAGTGACTCGTTCTCCTTGTATAATGTTTGGATATACAATGTGTTGTTGTAGTTATTGTTAATTTAACTATTCCAATGGTTATTATCAACTAAACATACAACGCGCCACCTCGAACCATCGAAAAATTCATAATTTTGATGTATGAGTATTAGTAGGGACCGTTAAGCGGTCCCTAAATTCATAATAGGGACTGCTAAGCGGTCCCTAATTCGGTAGTAGCGACCGCTTAACGGTCCCTATTGTCACATTAGGGACCGCTTAATGGTCCCTACTAACATTCATACTTAAAAATCGATTTTTTATAAATGATCGACGGTTTAAGATCGCGATCCGTGTTAAAGACATGATGGGTACTTATGACCGTAGATTAGGATTTCATCGACGGTTGAGATTTGATTTGGTGAAAATTCAAATTTCCCCCTCACTTCCGCCAAAAAATTTTGCCAAAAATTCAAAATTTTCGATTTTAGGGACCGTTAAGCGGTCCCTAATGCAAATTAGGGACCGTTAAGCGGTCCCTAATGCAAATTAGGGACCGCTTAACGGTCCCTATTGACAAATTAGGGACCGCTTAACGGTCCCTACTAATATTAATACTTAAAAATCGATTTTTTTTTATTGATGTTGTTGTGTTTGTGATTGTAAGCAACCAAACTCATTGTAATATATAAATTGAAATAATAAATGATTGCAAAACCAACCTTATAGTAGATTAATTGCGATTGATCGATTGATCGAGTTCAAGATATATTTCACAAATGTACAACTAATTAACTATCATTAGTTAGTTGTAATTGTTATCCGTGTTTATGATTTACGTCACAAACGTTAGCATAGATACGATTATGAGGCATAATCATTAGATCAAGTATTCATTACTTATACGTATATATGTAGATCGAATTAATTTGTCAGTATGTCATTCGTCGTACAAAATTGTAGGAGAATCTTCAAAGTGACTCGTTCTCCTTGTATAATGTTTGGATATACAATGTGTTGTTGTAGTTATTGTTAATTTAACTATTCCAATGGTTATTATCAACTAAACATACAACGCGCCACCTCGAACCATCGAAAAATTCATAATTTTGATGTATGAGTATTAGTAGGGACCGTTAAGCGGTCCCTAAATTCATAATAGGGACTGCTAAGCGGTCCCTAATTCGGTAGTAGCGACCGCTTAACGGTCCCTATTGTCACATTAGGGACCGCTTAATGGTCCCTACTAACATTCATACTTAAAAATCGATTTTTTATAAATGATCGACGGTTTAAGATCGCGATCCGTGTTAAAGACATGATGGGTACTTATGACCGTAGATTAGGATTTCATCGACGGTTGAGATTTGATTTGGTGAAAATTCAAATTTCCCCCACACTTCCGCCAAAAAATTTTGCCAAAAATTCAAAATTTTCGATTTTAGGGACCGTTAAGCGGTCCCTAATGCAAATTAGGGACCGTTAAGCGGTCCCTAATGCAAATTAGGGACCGCTTAACGGTCCCTATTGACAAATTAGGGACCGCTTAACGGTCCCTATTAATATTAATACTTAAAAATCGATTTTTTTTTATTGATGTTGTTGTGTTTGTGATTGTAAGCAACCAAACTCATTGTAATATATAAATTGAAATAATAAATGATTGCAAAACCAACCTTATAGTAGATTAATTGCGATTGATCGATTGATCGAGTTCAAGATATATTTCACAAATGTACAACTAATTAACTATCATTAGTTAGTTGTAATTGTTATCCGTGTTTATGATTTACGTCACAAACGTTAGCATAGATACGATTATGAGGCATAATCATTAGATCAAGTATTCATTACTTATACGTATATATGTAGATCGAATTAATTTGTCAGTATGTCATTCGTCGTACAAAATTGTAGGAGAATCTTCAAAGTGACTCGTTCTCCTTGTATAATGTTTGGATATACAATGTGTTGTTGTAGTTATTGTTAATTTAACTATTCCAATGGTTATTATCAACTAAACATACAACGCGCCACCTCGAACCATCGAAAAATTCATAATTTTGATGTATGAGTATTAGTAGGGACCGTTAAGCGGTCCCTAAATTCATAATAGGAACTGCTAAGCGGTCCCTAAATCGATAGTAGCGACCGCTTAACGGTCCCTATTGTCACATTAGGGACCGCTTAACGGTCCCTACTAATATTCATACTTAAAAATCAATTTTTTATAAATGATCGACGGTTTAAGATCGCGATCCGTGTTAAAGACATGATGGGTACTTATGACCGTAGATTAGGATTTAATCGACGGTTGAGATTTAATTTGGTGAAAATTCAAATTTCCCCCTCACTTCCGCCAAAATATTTTGCCAAAAATTCAAAATTTTCGATTTTAGGGACCGTTAAGCGGTCCCTAATGCAAATTAGGGACCGCTTAACGGTCCCTCTTGACAAATTATGGACCGCTTAACGGTCCCTACTAATATTCATACTTAAAAATCGATTTTTTTTTATTGATGTTGTTGTGTTTGTGATTGTAAGCAACCAAACTCATTGTAATATATAAATTGAAATAATAAATGATTGCAAAACCAACCTTATAGTAGATTAGTTGTGAAGTAATAGATTAATTGCGATTGATCGATTGATCGAGTTCAAGATATATTTCACAAATGTACAACTAATTAACTATCATTAGTTAGTTGTAATTGTTATCCGTGTTTATGATTTCCGTCACAAACGTTAGCATAGATACGATTATGAGGCATAATCATTAGATCAAGTATTCATTACTTATACGTATATATGTAGATCGAATTAATTTGTCAGTATGTCATTCGTCGTACAAAATTGTAGGAGAATCTTCAAAGTGACTCGTTCTCCTTGTATAATGTTTGGATATACAATGTGTTGTTGTAGTTATTGTTAATTTAACTATTCCAATGGTTATTATCAACTAAACATACAACGCGCCACCTCGAACCATCGAAAAATTCATAATTTTGATGTATGAGTATTAGTATGGACCGTTAAGCGGTCCCTAAATTCATAATAGGGACTGCTAAGCGGTCCCTAATTCGGTAGTAGCGACCGCTTAACGGTCCCTATTGTCACATTAGGGACCGCTTAATGGTCCCTACTAACATTCATACTTAAAAATCGATTTTTTATAAATGATCGACTGTTTAAGATCGCGATCCGTGTTAAAGACATGATGGGTACTTATGACCGTAGATTAGGATTTCATCGACGGTTGAGATTTGATTTGGTGAAAATTCAAATTTCCCCCTCACTTCCGCCAAATAATTTTGCCAAAAATTCAAAATTTTCGATTTTAGGGACCGTTAAGCGGTCCCTAATGCAAATTAGGGACCGCTTAACGGTCCCTATTGACAAATTAGGGACCGCTTAACGGTCCCTACTAATATTAATACTTAAAAATCGATTTTTTTTTATTGATGTTGTTGTGTTTGTGATTGTAAGCAACCAAACTCATTGTAATATATAAATTGAAATAATAAATGATTGCAAAACCAACCTTATAGTAGATTAGTTGTGAAGTAATAGATTAATTGCGATTGATCGATTGATCGAGTTCAAGACATATTTCACAAATGTACAACTAATTAACTATCATTAGTTAGTTGTAATTGTTATCCGTGTTTATGATTTACGTCACAAACGTTAGCATAGATACGATTATGAGGCATAATCATTAGATCAAGTATTCATTACTTATACGTATATATGTAGATCGAATTAATTTGTCAGTATGTCATTCGTCGTACAAAATTGTAGGAGAATCTTCAAAGTGACTCGTTCTCCTTGTATAATGTTTGGATATACAATGTGTTGTTGTAGTTATTGTTAATTTAACTATTGCAATGGTTATTATCAACTAAACATACAACGCGCCACCTCGAACCATCGAAAAATTCATAATTTTGATGTATGAGTATTAGTAGGGACCGTTAAGCGGTCCCTAAATTCATAATAGGGACTGCTAAGCGGTCCCTAATTCGGTAGTAGCGACCGCTTAACGGTCCCTATTGTCACATTAGGGACCGCTTAATGGTCCCTACTAACATTCATACTTAAAAATAGATTTTTTATAAATGATCGACTGTTTAAGATCGCGATCCGTGTTAAAGACATGATGGGTACTTATGACCGTAGATTAGGATTTCATCGACGGTTGAGATTTGATTTGGTGAAAATTCAAATTTCCCCCTCACTTCCGCCAATAAATATTGCCAAAAATTCAAAATTTTCGATTTTAGAGACCGTTAAGCGGTCCTTAATGCAAATTAGGGACCGCTTAACGGTCCCTATTGACAAATTAGGGACCGCTTAACGGTCCTTACTAATATTAATACTTAAAAATCGATTTTGTTTTATTGATGTTGTTGTGTTTGTGATTGTAAGCAACCAAACTCATTGTAATATATAAATTGAAATAATAAATGATTGCAAAACCAACCTTATAGTAGATTAGTTGTGAAGTAATAGATTAATTGCGATTGATCGATTGATCGAGTTCAAGATATATTTCACAAATGTACAACTAATTAACTATCATTAGTTAGTTGTAATTGTTATCCGTGTTTATGATTTACGTCACAAACGTTAGCATAGATACGATTATGAGGCATAATCATTAGATCAAGTATTCATTACTTATACGTATATATGTAGATCGAATTAATTTGTCAGTATGTCATTCGTCGTACAAAATTGTAGGAGAATCTTCAAAGTGACTCGTTCTCCTTGTATAATGTTTGGATATACAATGTGTTGTTATTGTTAATTTAACTATTCCAATGGTTATTATCAACTAAACATACAACGCGCCACCTCGAACCATCGAAAAATTCATAATTTTGATGTATGAGTATTAGTAGGGACCGTTAAGCGGTCCCTAAATTCATAATAGGGACTGCTAAGCGGTCCCTAATTCGGTAGTAGCGACCGCTTAACGGTCCCTATTGTCACATTAGGGACCGCTTAATGGTCCCTACTAACATTCATACTTAAAAATCGATTTTTTATAAATGATCGACGGTTTAAGATCGCGATCCGTGTTAAAGACATGATGGGTACTTATGACCGTAGATTAGGATTTCATCGACGGTTGAGATTTGATTTGGTGAAAATTCAAATTTCCCCCTCACTTCCGCCAAATAATTTTGCCAAAAATTCAAAATTTTCGATTTTAGGGACCGTTAAGCGGTCCCTAATGCAAATTAGGGACCGCTTAACGGTCCCTATTGACAAATTAGGGACCGCTTAACGGTCCCTACTAATATTAATACTTAAAAATCGATTTTTTTTTATTGATGTTGTTGTGTTTGTGATTGTAAGCAACCAAACTCATTGTAATATATAAATTGAAATAATAAATGATTGCAAAACCAACCTTATAGTAGATTAGTTGTGAAGTAATAGATTAATTGCGATTGATCGATTGATCGAGTTCAAGACATATTTCACAAATGTACAACTAATTAACTATCATTAGTTAGTTGTAATTGTTATCCGTGTTTATGATTTACGTCACAAACGTTAGCATAGATACGATTATGAGGCATAATCATTAGATCAAGTATTCATTACTTATACGTATATATGTAGATCGAATTAATTTGTCAGTATGTCATTCGTCGTACAAAATTGTAGGAGAATCTTCAAAGTGACTCGTTCTCCTTGTATAATGTTTGGATATACAATGTGTTGTTGTAGTTATTGTTAATTTAACTATTCCAATGGTTATTATCAACTAAACATACAACGCGCCACCTCGAACCATCGAAAATTTCATAATTTTGATGTATGAGTATTAGTAGGGACCGTTAAGCGGTCCCTAAATTCATAATAGGGACTGCTAAGCGGTCCATAATTCGGTAGTAGCGACCGCTTAACGGTCGCTATTGTCACATTAGAGACCGCTTAACGGTCCGTACTAATATTCATACTTAAAAATCGATTTTTTATAAATGATCGACGGTTTAAGATCGTGATCCGTGTTAAAGACATGATGGGTACTTATGACCGTAGATTAGGATTTCATCGACAGTTGAGATTTGATTTGGTGAAAATTCAAATTTCCCCCTCACTTCCGCCAAAACATTTTGCCAAAAATTTAAAATTTTCGATTTTAGGGACCGTTAAGCGGTCCCTAATGCAAATTAGGGACCGCTTAACGGTCCCTACTAATATTCATAGTTAAAAATCGATTTTTTTTATTGATGTTGTTGTGTTTGTGATTGTAAGAAACCAAACTTATTGTAATATATAAATTGAAATAATAAATGATTGCAAAACCAACCTTATAGTAGATTAGTTGTGAAGTAATAGATTAATTGCGATTGATCGATTGATCGAGTTCAAGACATATTTCACAAATGTACAACTAATTAACTATCATTAGTTAGTTGTAATTGTTATCCGTGTTTATGATTTACGTCACAAACGTTAGCATAGATACGATTATGAGGCATAATCATTAGATCAAGTATTCATTACTTATACGTATATATGTAGATCGAATTAATTTGTCAGTATGTCATTCGTCGTACAAAATTGTAGGAGAATCTTCAAAGTGACTCGTTCTCCTTGTATAATGTTTGGATATACAATGTGTTGTTGTAGTTATTGTTAATTTAACTATTCCAATGGTTATTATCAACTAAACATACAACGCGCCACCTCGAACCATCGAAAAATTCATAATTTTGATGTATGAGTATTAGTAGGGACCGTTAAGCGGTCCCTAAATTCATAATAGGGACTGCTAAGCGGTCCATAATTCGGTAGTAGCGACCGCTTAACGGTCCCTATTGTCACATTAGGGACCGCTTAACGGTCCGTACTAATATTCATACTTAAAAATCGATTTTTTATAAATGATCGACGGTTTAAGATCGTGATCCGTGTTAAAGACATGATGGGTACTTATGACCGTAGATTAGGATTTCATCGACGGTTGAGATTTGATTTGGTGAAAATTCAAATTTCCCCCTCACTTCCGCCAAAACATTTTGCCAAAAATTTAAAATTTTCGATTTTAGGGACCGTTAAGCGGTCCCTAATGCAAATTAGGGACCGCTTAACGGTCCCTATTGACAAATTAGGGACCGCTTAACGGTCCCTACTAATATTCATACTTAAAAATCGATTTTTTTTATTAATGTTGTTGTGTTTGTGATTGTAAGAAACCAAACTTATTGTAATATATAAATTGAAATAATAAATGATTGCAAAACCAACCTTATAGTAGATTAGTTGTGAAGTAATAGATTAATTGCGATTGATCGATTGATCGAGTTCAAGATATATTTCACAAATGTACAACTAATTAATTATCATTAGTTAGTTGTAATTGTTATCCGTGTTTATGATTTACTTCACAAACGTTAGCATAGATACGATTATGAGGCATAATCATTAGATCAAGTATTCATTACTTATACGTATATATGTAGATCGAATTAATTTGTCAGTATGTCATTCGTCGTACAAAATTGTAGGAGAATTTTCAAAGTGACTCGTTCTCCTTGTATAATGTTTGGATATACAATATGTTGTTGTAGTTATTGTTAATTTAACTATTCCAATGGTTATTATCAACTAAGAATACAACGCGCCACCTCGAACCATCGAAAATTTCTAAATTTTGATGTATGAGTATTAGTAGGGACCGTTAAGCGGTCCCTAAATTCATAATAGGGACTGCTAAGCGGTCCCTAAATCGGTAGTAGCGACCGCTTAACGGTCCCTATTGTCACATTAGGGACCGCTTAACGGTCCCTACTAATATTCATACTTAAAAATCGATTTTTTATAAATGATCGACGGTTTAAGATCGCGATCCGTGTTAAAGACATGATGGGTACTTATGACCGTAGATTAGGATTTAATCGACGGTTGAGATTTAATTTGGTGAAAATTCAAATTTCCCCCTCACTTCCGCCAAAAAATTTTGCCAAAAATTCAAAATTTTCGATTTTAGGGACCGTTAAGCGGTCCCTAATGCAAATTAGGGACCGCTTAACGGTCCCTCTTGACAAATTATGGACCGCTTAACGGTCCCTACTAATATTCATACTTAAAAATCGATTTTTTTTATTGATGTTGTTGTGTTTGTGATTGTAAACAATCAAACTCATTGTAATATATAAATTGAAATAATAAATGATTGCAAAACCAACCTTATAGTAGATTAGTTGTGAAGTAATAGATTAATTGCGATTGATCGATTGTTCGAGTTCAAGATATATTTCATAAACGTACAACTAATTAATTATCATTAGTTAGTTGTAATTGTTATCCGTGTTTATGATTTACTTCACAAACGTTAGCATAGATACGATTATGAGGCATAATCATTAGATCAAGTATTCATTACTTATACGTATATATGTAGATCGAATTAATTTGTCAGTATGTCATTCGTCGTACAAAATTGTAGGAGAATTTTCAAAGTGACTCGTTCTCCTTGTATAATGTTTGGATATACAATATGTTGTTGTAGTTATTGTTAATTTAACTATTCCAATGGTTATTATCAACTAAGAATACAACGCGCCACCTCGAACCATCGAAAATTTCTAAATTTTGATGTATGAGTATTAGTAGGGACCGTTAAGCGGTCCCTAAATTCATAATAGGGACTGCTAAGCGGTCCCTAATTCGGTAGTAGCGACCGCTTAACGGTCCCTATTGTCACATTAGGGACCGCTTAATGGTCCCTACTAACATTCATACTTAAAAATCGATTTTTTATAAATGATCGACGGTTTAAGATCGCGATCCGTGTTAAAGACATGATGGGTACTTATGACCGTAGATTAGGATTTCATCGACGGTTGAGATTTGATTTGGTGAAAATCAAATTTCCCCCTCACTTCCGCCAAAAAATTTTGCCAAAAATTCAAAATTTTCGATTTTAGGGACCGTTAAGCGGTCCCTAATGCAAATTAGGGACCGCTTAAGGGTCCCTATTGACAAATTAGGGACCGCTTAACGGTCCCTACTAATATTAATACTTAAAAATCGATTTTTTTTTATTGATGTTGTTGTGTTTGTGATTGTAAGCAACCAAACTCATTGTAATATATAAATTGAAATAATAAATGATTGCAAAACCAACCTTATAGTAGATTAGTTGTGAAGTAATAGATTAATTGCGATTGATCGATTGATCGAGTTCAAGATATATTTCACAAATGTACAACTAATTAACTATCATTAGTTAGTTGTAATTGTTATCCGTGTTTATGATTTACGTCACAAACGTTAGCATAGATACGATTATGAGGCATAATCATTAGATCAAGTATTCATTACTTATACGTATATATGTAGATCGAATTAATTTGTCAGTATGTCATTCGTCGTACAAAATTGTAGGAGAATCTTCAAAGTGACTCGTTCTCCTTGTATAATGTTTGGATATACAATGCGTTGTTGTAGTTATTGTTAATTTAACTATTCCAATGGTTATTATCAACAAAACATACAACGCGCCACCTCGAACAATCGAAAAATTCATAATTTTGATGTATGAGTATTAGTAGGGACCGTTAAGCGGTCCCTAAATTCATAATAGGAACTGCTAAGCGGTCCCTAATTCGGTAGTAGCGACCGCTTAACGGTCCCTATTGTCACATTAGGGACCGCTTAACGGTCCCTACTAATATTCATACTTAAAAATCGATTTTTTATAAATGATCAACGGTTTAAGATCGCGATATGTGTTAAAGACATGATGGGTACTTATGACCGTAGATTAGGATTTCATCGACGGTTGAGATTTGATTTGGTGAAAATTCAAATTTCCCCCTCACTTCCGCCAAAAACTTTTGCCAAAAATTCAAAATTTTCGATTTTAGGGACCGTTAAGCGGTCCCTAATGCAAATTAGGGACCGCTTAACGGTCCCTACTAATATTCATACTTAAAAATCGATTTTTTTTATTGATGTTGTTGTGTTTGTGATTGTAAGAAACCAAACTTATTGTAATATATAAATTGAAATAATAAATGATTGCAAAACCAACCTTATAGTAGATTAGTTGTGAAGTAATAGATTAATTGCGATTGATCGATTGATCGAGTTCAAGATATATTTCACAAATGTACAACTAATTAATTATCATTAGTTAGTTGTAATTGTTATCCGTGTTTATGATTAACTTCACAAACGTTAGCATAGATACGATTATGAGGCATAATCATTAGATCAAGTATTCATTACTTATACGTATATATGTAGATCGAATTAATTTGTCAGTATCTCATTCGTCGTACAAAATTGTAGGAGAATCTTCAAAGTGACTCGTTCTCCTTGTATAATGTTTGGATATACAATGTGTTGTTGTAGTTATTGTTAATTTAACTATTCCAATGGTTATTATCAACTAAACATACAACGCGCCACCTCGAACCATCGAAAAATTCATAATTTTGATGTATGCGTATTAGTAGGGACCGTTAAGCGGTCCCTAAATTCATAATAGGGACTGCTAAGCGGTCCCTAAATCGGTAGTAGCGACCGCTTAACGGTCCCTATTGTCACATTAGGGACCGCTTAACGGTCCCTACTAATATTCATACTTAAAAATCGATTTTTTATAAATGATCGACGGTTTAAGATCGCGATCCGTGTTAAAGACATGATGGGTACTTATGACCGTAGATTAGGATTTAATCGACGGTTGAGATTTAATTTGGTGAAAATTCAAATTTCCCCCTCACTTCCGCCAAAAAAATTTGCCAAAAATTCAAAATTTTCGATTTTAGGGACCGTTAAGCGGTCCCTAATGCAAATTAGGGACCGCTTAACGGTCCCTCTTGACAAATTATGGACCGCTTAACGGTCCCTACTAATATTCATACTTAAAAATCGATTTTTTTTATTGATGTTGTTGTGTTTGTGATTGTAAACAATCAAACTCATTGTAATATATAAATTGAAATAATAAATGATTGCAAAACCAACCTTATAGTAGATTAGTTGTGAAGTAATAGATTAATTGCGATTGATCGATTGTTCGAGTTCAAGATATATTTCATAAACGTACAACTAATTAATTATCATTAGTTAGTTGTAATTGTTATCCGTGTTTATGATTTACTTCACAAACGTTAGCATAGATACGATTATGAGGCATAATCATTAGATCAAGTATTCATTACTTATACGTATATATGTAGATCGAATTAATTTGTCAGTATGTCATTCGTCGTACAAAATTGTAGGAGAATTTTCAAAGTGACTCGTTCTCCTTGTATAATGTTTGGATATACAATGTGTTGTTGTAGTTATTGTTAATTTAACTATTCCAATGGTTATTATCAACTAAGAATACAACGCGCCACCTCGAACCATCGAAAATTTCTAAATTTTGATGTATGAGTATTAGTAGGGACCGTTAAGCGGTCCCTAAATTCATAATATGGACTGCTAAGCGGTCCCTAATTCGGTAGTAGCGACCGCTTAACGGTCCCTATTGTCACATTAGGGACCGCTTAATGGTCCCTACTAACATTCATACTTAAAAATCGATTTTTTATAAATGATCGACGGTTTAAGATCGCGATCCGTATTAAAGACATGATGGGTACTTATGACCGTAGATTAGGATTTCATCGACGGATGAGATTTGATTTGGTGAAAATTCAAATTTCCCCCTCACTTCCGCCAAAAAAATTTGCCAAAAATTGAAAATTTTCGATTTTAGGGACCGTTTAGCGGTCCCTAATGCAAATTAGGGACCGCTTAACGGTCCCTCTTGACAAATTATGGACCGCTTAACGGTCCCTACTAATATTCATACTTAAAAATCGATTTTTTTTGATTGATGTTGTTGTGTTTGTGATTGTAAGCAATCAAACTCATTGTAATATATAAATTGAAATAATAAATGATTGCAAAACCAACCTTATAGTAGATTAGTTATGAAGTAATAGATTAATTGCGATTGATCGATTGTTCGAGTTCAAGATATATTTCATAAACGTACAACTAATTAATTATCATTAGTTAGTTGTAATTGTTATCCGTGTTTATGATTTACTTCACAAACGTTAGCATAGATACGATTATGAGGCATAATCATTAGATCAAGTATTCATTACTTATACGTATATATGTAGATCGAATTAATTTGTCAGTATGTCATTCGTCGTACAAAATTGTAGGAGAATTTTCAAAGTGACTCGTTCTCCTTGTATAATGTTTGGATATACAATATGTTGTTGTAGTTATTGTTAATTTAACTATTCCAATGGTTATTATCAACTAAGAATACAACGCGCCACCTCGAACCATCGAAAATTTCTAAATTTTGATGTATGAGTATTAGTAGGGACCGTTAAGCGGTCCCTAAATTCATAATAGGGACTGCTAAGCGGTCCCTAATTCGGTAGTAGCGACCGCTTAACGGTCCCTATTGTCACATTAGGGACCGCTTAATGGTCCCTACTAACATTCATACTTAAAAATCGATTTTTTATAAATGATCGACGGTTTAAGATCGCGATCCGTGTTAAAGACATGATGGGTACTTATGACCGTAGATTAGGATTTCATCGACGGTTGAGATTTGATTTGGTGAAAATTCAAATTTCCCCCTCACTTCCGCCAAATAATTTTGCCAAAAATTCAAAATTTTCGATTTTAGGGACCGTTAAGCGGTCCCTAATGCAAATTAGGGACCGCTTAACGGTCCCTATTGACAAATTAGGGACCGCTTAACGGTCCCTACTAATATTAATACTTAAAAATCGATTTTTTTTTATTGATGTTGTTGTGTTTGTGATTGTAAGCAACCAAACTCATTGTAATATATAAATTGAAATAATAAATGATTGCAAAACCAACCTTATAGTAGATTAGTTGTGAAGTAATAGATTAATTGCGATTGATCGATTGATCGAGTTCAAGACATATTTCACAAATGTACAACTAATTAACTATCATTAGTTAGTTGTAATTGTTATCCGTGTTTATGATTTACGTCACAAACGTTAGCATAGATACGATTATGAGGCATAATCATTAGATCAAGTATTCATTACTTATACGTATATATGTAGATCGAATTAATTTGTCAGTATGTCATTCGTCGTACAAAATTGTAGGAGAATCTTCAAAGTGACTCGTTCTCCTTGTATAATGTTTGGATATACAATGCGTTGTTGTAGTTATTGTTAATTTAACTATTCCAATGGTTATTATCAACAAAACATACAACGCGCCACCTCGAACAATCGAAAAATTCATAATTTTGATGTATGAGTATTAGTAGGGACCGTTAAGCGGTCCCTAAATTCATAATAGGAACTGCTAAGCGGTCCCTAATTCGGTAGTAGCGACCGCTTAACGGTCCCTATTGTCACATTAGGGACCGCTTAACGGTCCCTACTAATATTCATACTTAAAAATCGATTTTTTATAAATGATCAACGGTTTAAGATCGCGATATGTGTTAAAGACATGATGGGTACTTATGACCGTAGATTAGGATTTCATCGACGGTTGAGATTTGATTTGGTGAAAATTCAAATTTCCCCCTCACTTCCGCCAAAAACTTTTGCCAAAAATTCAAAATTTTCGATTTTAGGGACCGTTAAGCGGTCCCTAATGCAAATTAGGGACCGCTTAACGGTCCCTACTAATATTCATACTTAAAAATCGATTTTTTTTATTGATGTTGTTGTGTTTGTGATTGTAAGAAACCAAACTTATTGTAATATATAAATTGAAATAATAAATGATTGCAAAACCAACCTTATAGTAGATTAGTTGTGAAGTAATAGATTAATTGCGATTGATCGATTGATCGAGTTCAAGATATATTTCACAAATGTACAACTAATTAATTATCATTAGTTAGTTGTAATTGTTATCCGTGTTTATGATTAACTTCACAAACGTTAGCATAGATACGATTATGAGGCATAATCATTAGATCAAGTATTCATTACTTATACGTATATATGTAGATCGAATTAATTTGTCAGTATCTCATTCGTCGTACAAAATTGTAGGAGAATCTTCAAAGTGACTCGTTCTCCTTGTATAATGTTTGGATATACAATGTGTTGTTGTAGTTATTGTTAATTTAACTATTCCAATGGTTATTATCAACTAAACATACAACGCGCCACCTCGAACCATCGAAAAATTCATAATTTTGATGTATGCGTATTAGTAGGGACCGTTAAGCGGTCCCTAAATTCATAATAGGGACTGCTAAGCGGTCCCTAAATCGGTAGTAGCGACCGCTTAACGGTCCCTATTGTCACATTAGGGACCGCTTAACGGTCCCTACTAATATTCATACTTAAAAATCGATTTTTTATAAATGATCGACGGTTTAAGATCGCGATCCGTGTTAAAGACATGATGGGTACTTATGACCGTAGATTAGGATTTAATCGACGGTTGAGATTTAATTTGGTGAAAATTCAAATTTCCCCCTCACTTCCGCCAAAAAAATTTGCCAAAAATTCAAAATTTTCGATTTTAGGGACCGTTAAGCGGTCCCTAATGCAAATTAGGGACCGCTTAACGGTCCCTCTTGACAAATTATGGACCGCTTAACGGTCCCTACTAATATTCATACTTAAAAATCGATTTTTTTTATTGATGTTGTTGTGTTTGTGATTGTAAACAATCAAACTCATTGTAATATATAAATTGAAATAATAAATGATTGCAAAACCAACCTTATAGTAGATTAGTTGTGAAGTAATAGATTAATTGCGATTGATCGATTGTTCGAGTTCAAGATATATTTCATAAACGTACAACTAATTAATTATCATTAGTTAGTTGTAATTGTTATCCGTGTTTATGATTTACTTCACAAACGTTAGCATAGATACGATTATGAGGCATAATCATTAGATCAAGTATTCATTACTTATACGTATATATGTAGATCGAATTAATTTGTCAGTATGTCATTCGTCGTACAAAATTGTAGGAGAATTTTCAAAGTGACTCGTTCTCCTTGTATAATGTTTGGATATACAATGTGTTGTTGTAGTTATTGTTAATTTAACTATTCCAATGGTTATTATCAACTAAGAATACAACGCGCCACCTCGAACCATCGAAAATTTCTAAATTTTGATGTATGAGTATTAGTAGGGACCGTTAAGCGGTCCCTAAATTCATAATATGGACTGCTAAGCGGTCCCTAATTCGGTAGTAGCGACCGCTTAACGGTCCCTATTGTCACATTAGGGACCGCTTAATGGTCCCTACTAACATTCATACTTAAAAATCGATTTTTTATAAATGATCGACGGTTTAAGATCGCGATCCGTATTAAAGACATGATGGGTACTTATGACCGTAGATTAGGATTTCATCGACGGATGAGATTTGATTTGGTGAAAATTCAAATTTCCCCCTCACTTCCGCCAAAAAAATTTGCCAAAAATTGAAAATTTTCGATTTTAGGGACCGTTTAGCGGTCCCTAATGCAAATTAGGGACCGCTTAACGGTCCCTCTTGACAAATTATGGACCGCTTAACGGTCCCTACTAATATTCATACTTAAAAATCGATTTTTTTTGATTGATGTTGTTGTGTTTGTGATTGTAAGCAATCAAACTCATTGTAATATATAAATTGAAATAATAAATGATTGCAAAACCAACCTTATAGTAGATTAGTTATGAAGTAATAGATTAATTGCGATTGATCGATTGTTCGAGTTCAAGATATATTTCATAAACGTACAACTAATTAATTATCATTAGTTAGTTGTAATTGTTATCCGTGTTTATGATTTACTTCACAAACGTTAGCATAGATACGATTATGAGGCATAATCATTAGATCAAGTATTCATTACTTATACGTATATATGTAGATCGAATTAATTTGTCAGTATGTCATTCGTCGTACAAAATTGTAGGAGAATTTTCAAAGTGACTCGTTCTCCTTGTATAATGTTTGGATATACAATATGTTGTTGTAGTTATTGTTAATTTAACTATTCCAATGGTTATTATCAACTAAGAATACAACGCGCCACCTCGAACCATCGAAAATTTCTAAATTTTGATGTATGAGTATTAGTAGGGACCGTTAAGCGGTCCCTAAATTCATAATAGGGACTGCTAAGCGGTCCCTAATTCGGTAGTAGCGACCGCTTAACGGTCCCTATTGTCACATTAGGGACCGCTTAATGGTCCCTACTAACATTCATACTTAAAAATCGATTTTTTATAAATGATCGACGGTTTAAGATCGCGATCCGTGTTAAAGACATGATGGGTACTTATGACCGTAGATTAGGATTTCATCGACGGTTGAGATTTGATTTGGTGAAAATTCAAATTTCCCCCTCACTTCCGCCAAATATTTTTGCCAAAAATTCAAAATTTTCGATTTTAGGGACCGTTAAGCGGTCCCTAATGCAAATTAGGGACCGCTTAACGGTCCCTATTGACAAATTAGGGACCGCTTAACGGTCCCTACTAATATTAATACTTAAAAATCGATTTTTTTTTATTGATGTTGTTGTGTTTGTGATTGTAAGCAACCAAACTCATTGTAATATATAAATTGAAATAATAAATGATTGCAAAACCAACCTTATAGTAGATTAGTTGTGAAGTAATAGATTAATTGCGATTGATCGATTGATCGAGTTCAAGACATATTTCACAAATGTACAACTAATTAACTATCATTAGTTAGTTGTAATTGTTATCCGTGTTTATGATTTACGTCACAAACGTTAGCATAGATACGATTATGAGGCATAATCATTAGATCAAGTATTCATTACTTATACGTATATATGTAGATCGAATTAATTTGTCAGTATGTCATTCGTCGTACAAAATTGTAGGAGAATCTTCAAAGTGACTCGTTCTCCTTGTATAATGTTTGGATATACAATGTGTTGTTGTAGTTATTGTTAATTTAACTATTGCAATGGTTATTATCAACTAAACATACAACGCGCCACCTCGAACCATCGAAAAATTCATAATTTTGATGTATGAGTATTAGTAGGGACCGTTAAGCGGTCCCTAAATTCATAATAGGGACTGCTAAGCGGTCCCTAATTCGGTAGTAGCGACCGCTTAACGGTCCCTATTGTCACATTAGGTACCGCTTAATGGTCCCTACTAACATTCATACTTAAAAATAGATTTTTTATAAATGATCGACTGTTTAAGATCGCGATCCGTGTTAAAGACATGATGGGTACTTATGACCGTAGATTAGGATTTCATCGACGGTTGAGATTTGATTTGGTGAAAATTCAAATTTCCCCCTCACTTCCGCCAATAAATATTGCCAAAAATTCAAAATTTTCGATTTTAGAGACCGTTAAGCGGTCCCTAATGCAAATTAGGGACCGCTTAACGGTCCCTATTGACAAATTAGGGACCGCTTAACGGTCCTTACTAATATTAATACTTAAAAATCGATTTTGTTTTATTGATGTTGTTGTGTTTGTGATTGTAAGCAACCAAACTCATTGTAATATATAAATTGAAATAATAAATGATTGCAAAACCAACCTTATAGTAGATTAGTTGTGAAGTAATAGATTAATTGCGATTGATCGATTGATCGAGTTCAAGATATATTTCACAAATGTACAACTAATTAACTATCATTAGTTAGTTGTAATTGTTATCCGTGTTTATGATTTACGTCACAAACGTTAGCATAGATACGATTATGAGGCATAATCATTAGATCAAGTATTCATTACTTATACGTATATATGTAGATCGAATTAATTTGTCAGTATGTCATTCGTCGTACAAAATTGTAGGAGAATCTTCAAAGTGACTCGTTCTCCTTGTATAATGTTTGGATATACAATGTGTTGTTATTGTTAATTTAACTATTCCAATGGTTATTATCAACTAAACATACAACGCGCCACCTCGAACCATCGAAAAATTCATAATTTTGATGTATGAGTATTAGTAGGGACCGTTAAGCGGTCCCTAAATTCATAATAGGGACTGCTAAGCGGTCCCTAATTCGGTAGTAGCGACCGCTTAACGGTCCCTATTGTCACATTAGGGACCGCTTAATGGTCCCTACTAACATTCATACTTAAAAATCGATTTTTTATAAATGATCGACTGTTTAAGATCGCGATCCGTGTTAAAGACATGATGGGTACTTATGACCGTAGATTAGGATTTCATCGACGGTTGAGATTTGATTTGGTGAAAATTCAAATTTCCCCCTCACTTCCGCCAAATAATTTTGCCAAAAATTCAAAATTTTCGATTTTAGGGACCGTTAAGCGGTCCCTAATGCAAATTAGGGACCGCTTAACGGTCCCTATTGACAAATTAGGGACCGCTTAACGGTCCCTACTAATATTAATACTTAAAAATCGATTTTTTTTATTGATGTTGTTGTGTTTGTGATTGTAAGCAACCAAACTCATTGTAATATATAAATTGAAATAATAAATGATTGCAAAACCAACCTTATAGTAGATTAGTTGTGAAATAATAGATTAATTGCGATTGATCGATTGATCGAGTTCAAGACATATTTCACAAATGTACAACTAATTAACTATCATTAGTTAGTTGTAATTGTTATCCGTGTTTATGATTTACGTCACAAACGTTAGCATAGATACGATTATGAGGCATAATCATTAGATCAAGTATTCATTACTTATACGTATATATGTAGATCGAATTAATTTGTCAGTATGTCATTCGTCGTACAAAATTGTAGGAGAATCTTCAAAGTGACTCGTTCTCCTTGTATAATGTTTGGATATACAATGTGTTGTTGTAGTTATTGTTAATTTAACTATTCCAATGGTTATTATCAACTAAACATACAACGCGCCACCTCGAACCATCGAAAAATTCATAATTTTGATGTATGAGTATTAGTAGGGACCGTTAAGCGGTCCCTAAATTCATAATAGGGACTGCTAAGCGGTCCATAATTCGGTAGTAGCGACCGCTTAACGGTCGCTATTGTCACATTAGAGACCGCTTAACGGTCCGTACTAATATTCATACTTAAAAATCGATTTTTTATAAATGATCGACGGTTTAAGATCGTGATCCGTGTTAAAGACATGATGGGTACTTATGACCGTAGATTAGGATTTCATCGACGGTTGAGATTTGATTTGGTGAAAATTCAAATTTCCCCCTCACTTCCGCCAAAACATTTTGCCAAAAATTTAAAATTTTCGATTTTAGGGACCGTTAAGCGGTCCCTAATGCAAATTAGGGACCGCTTAACGGTCCCTACTAATATTCATAGTTAAAAATCGATTTTTTTTATTGATGTTGTTGTGTTTGTGATTGTAAGAAACCAAACTTATTGTAATATATAAATTGAAATAATAAATGATTGCAAAACCAACCTTATAGTAGATTAGTTGTGAAGTAATAGATTAATTGCGATTGATCGATTGATCGAGTTCAAGACATATTTCACAAATGTACAACTAATTAACTATCATTAGTTAGTTGTAATTGTTATCCGTGTTTATGATTTACGTCACAAACGTTAGCATAGATACGATTATGAGGCATAATCATTAGATCAAGTATTCATTACTTATACGTATATATGTAGATCGAATTAATTTGTCAGTATGTCATTCGTCGTACAAAATTGTAGGAGAATCTTCAAAGTGACTCGTTCTCCTTGTATAATGTTTGGATATACAATGTGTTGTTGTAGTTATTGTTAATTTAACTATTCCAATGGTTATTATCAACTAAACATACAACGCGCCACCTCGAACCATCGAAAAATTCATAATTTTGATGTATGAGTATTAGTAGGGACCGTTAAGCGGTCCCTAAATTCATAATAGGGACTGCTAAGCGGTCCATAATTCGGTAGTAGCGACCGCTTAACGGTCCCTATTGTCACATTAGGGACCGCTTAACGGTCCGTACTAATATTCATACTTAAAAATAGATTTTTTATAAATGATCGACGGTTTAAGATCGTGATCCGTGTTAAAGACATGATGGGTACTTATGACCGTAGATTAGGATTTCATCGACGGTTGAGATTTGATTTGGTGAAAATTCAAATTTCCCCCTCACTTCCGCCAAAACATTTTGCCAAAAATTTAAAATTTTCGATTTTAGGGACCGTTAAGCGGTCCCTAATGCAAATTAGGGACCGCTTAACGGTCCCTATTGACAAATTAGGGACCGCTTAACGGTCCCTACTAATATTCATACTTAAAAATCGATTTTTTTTATTAATGTTGTTGTGTTTGTGATTGTAAGAAACCAAACTTATTGTAATATATAAATTGAAATAATAAATGATTGCAAAACCAACCTTATAGTAGATTAGTTGTGAAGTAATAGATTAATTGCGATTGATCGATTGATCGAGTTCAAGATATATTTCACAAATGTACAACTAATTAATTATCATTAGTTAGTTGTAATTGTTATCCGTGTTTATGATTTACGTCACAAACGTTAGCATAGATACGATTATGAGGCATAATCATTAGATCAAGTATTCATTACTTATACGTATATATGTAGATCGAATTAATTTGTCAGTATGTCATTCGTCGTACAAAATTGTAGGAGAATTTTCAAAGTGACTCGTTCTCCTTGTATAATGTTTGGATATACAATATGTTGTTGTAGTTATTGTTAATTTAACTATTCCAATGGTTATTATCAACTAAGAATACAACGCGCCACCTCGAACCATCGAAAATTTCTAAATTTTGATGTATGAGTATTAGTAGGGACCGTTAAGCGGTCCCTAAATTCATAATAGGGACTGCTAAGCGGTCCCTAAATCGGTAGTAGCGACCGCTTAACGGTCCCTATTGTCACATTAGGGACCGCTTAACGGTCCCTACTAATATTCATACTTAAAAATCGATTTTTTATAAATGATCGACGGTTTAAGATCGCGATCCGTGTTAAAGACATGATGGGTACTTATGACCGTAGATTAGGATTTAATCGACGGTTGAGATTTAATTTGGTGAAAATTCAAATTTCCCCCTCACTTCCGCCAAAAAATTTTGCCAAAAATTCAAAATTTTCGATTTTAGGGACCGTTAAGCGGTCCCTAATGCAAATTAGGGACCGCTTAACGGTCCCTCTTGACAAATTATGGACCGCTTAACGGTCCCTACTAATATTCATACTTAAAAATCGATTTTTTTTATTGATGTTGTTGTGTTTGTGATTGTAAACAATCAAACTCATTGTAATATATAAATTGAAATAATAAATGATTGCAAAACCAACCTTATAGTAGATTAGTTGTGAAGTAATAGATTAATTGCGATTGATCGATTGTTCGAGTTCAAGATATATTTCATAAACGTACAACTAATTAATTATCATTAGTTAGTTGTAATTGTTATCCGTGTTTATGATTTACTTCACAAACGTTAGCATAGATACGATTATGAGGCATAATCATTAGATCAAGTATTCATTACTTATACGTATATATGTAGATCGAATTAATTTGTCAGTATGTCATTCGTCGTACAAAATTGTAGGAGAATTTTCAAAGTGACTCGTTCTCCTTGTATAATGTTTGGATATACAATATGTTGTTGTAGTTATTGTTAATTTAACTATTCCAATGGTTATTATCAACTAAGAATACAACGCGCCACCTCGAACCATCGAAAATTTCTAAATTTTGATGTATGAGTATTAGTAGGGACCGTTAAGCGGTCCCTAAATTCATAATAGGGACTGCTAAGCGGTCCCTAATTCGGTAGTAGCGACCGCTTAACGGTCCCTATTGTCACATTAGGGACCGCTTAATGGTCCCTACTAACATTCATACTTAAAAATCGATTTTTTATAAATGATCGACGGTTTAAGATCGCGATCCGTGTTAAAGACATGATGGGTACTTATGACCGTAGATTAGGATTTCATCGACGGTTGAGATTTGATTTGGTGAAAATCAAATTTCCCCCTCACTTCCGCCAAAAAATTTTGCCAAAAATTCAAAATTTTCGATTTTAGGGACCGTTAAGCGGTCCCTAATGCAAATTAGGGACCGCTTAACGGTCCCTATTGACAAATTAGGGACCGCTTAACGGTCCCTACTAATATTAATACTTAAAAATCGATTTTTTTTTATTGATGTTGTTGTGTTTGTGATTGTAAGCAACCAAACTCATTGTAATATATAAATTGAAATAATAAATGATTGCAAAACCAACCTTATAGTAGATTAGTTGTGAAGTAATAGATTAATTGCGATTGATCGATTGATCGAGTTCAAGATATATTTCACAAATGTACAACTAATTAACTATCATTAGTTAGTTGTAATTGTTATCCGTGTTTATGATTTACGTCACAAACGTTAGCATAGATACGATTATGAGGCATAATCATTAGATCAAGTATTCATTACTTATACGTATATATGTAGATCGAATTAATTTGTCAGTATGTCATTCGTCGTACAAAATTGTAGGAGAATCTTCAAAGTGACTCGTTCTCCTTGTATAATGTTTGGATATACAATGCGTTGTTGTAGTTATTGTTAATTTAACTATTCCAATGGTTATTATCAACAAAACATACAACGCGCCACCTCGAACAATCGAAAAATTCATAATTTTGATGTATGAGTATTAGTAGGGACCGTTAAGCGGTCCCTAAATTCATAATAGGGACTGCTAAGCGGTCCCTAATTCGGTAGTAGCGACCGCTTAACGGTCCCTATTGTCACATTAGGGACCGCTTAACGGTCCCTACTAATATTCATACTTAAAAATCGATTTTTTATAAATGATCAACGGTTTAAGATCGCGATATGTGTTAAAGACATGATGGGTACTTATGACCGTAGATTAGGATTTCATCGACGGTTGAGATTTGATTTGGTGAAAATTCAAATTTCCCCCTCACTTCCGCCAAAAACTTTTGCCAAAAATTCAAAATTTTCGATTTTAGGGACCGTTAAGCGGTCCCTAATGCAAATTAGGGACCGCTTAACGGTCCCTACTAATATTCATACTTAAAAATCGATTTTTTTTATTGATGTTGTTGTGTTTGTGATTGTAAGAAACCAAACTTATTGTAATATATAAATTGAAATAATAAATGATTGCAAAACCAACCTTATAGTAGATTAGTTGTGAAGTAATAGATTAATTGCGATTGATCGATTGATCGAGTTCAAGATATATTTCACAAATGTACAACTAATTAATTATCATTAGTTAGTTGTAATTGTTATCCGTGTTTATGATTAACTTCACAAACGTTAGCATAGATACGATTATGAGGCATAATCATTAGATCAAGTATTCATTACTTATACGTATATATGTAGATCGAATTAATTTGTCAGTATCTCATTCGTCGTACAAAATTGTAGGAGAATCTTCAAAGTGACTCGTTCTCCTTGTATAATGTTTGGATATACAATGTGTTGTTGTAGTTATTGTTAATTTAACTATTCCAATGGTTATTATCAACTAAACATACAACGCGCCACCTCGAACCATCGAAAAATTCATAATTTTGATGTATGCGTATTAGTAGGGACCGTTAAGCGGTCCCTAAATTCATAATAGGGACTGCTAAGCGGTCCCTAAATCGGTAGTAGCGACCGCTTAACGGTCCCTATTGTCACATTAGGGACCGCTTAACGGTCCCTACTAATATTCATACTTAAAAATCGATTTTTTATAAATGATCGACGGTTTAAGATCGCGATCCGTGTTAAAGACATGATGGGTACTTATGACCGTAGATTAGGATTTAATCGACGGTTGAGATTTAATTTGGTGAAAATTCAAATTTCCCCCTCACTTCCGCCAAAAAATTTTGCCAAAAATTCAAAATTTTCGATTTTAGGGACCGTTAAGCGGTCCCTAATGCAAATTAGGGACCGCTTAACGGTCCCTCTTGACAAATTATGGACCGCTTAACGGTCCCTACTAATATTCATACTTAAAAATCGATTTTTTTTATTGATGTTGTTGTGTTTGTGATTGTAAACAATCAAACTCATTGTAATATATAAATTGAAATAATAAATGATTGCAAAACCAACCTTATAGTAGATTAGTTGTGAAGTAATAGATTAATTGCGATTGATCGATTGTTCGAGTTCAAGATATATTTCATAAACGTACAACTAATTAATTATCATTAGTTAGTTGTAATTGTTATCCGTGTTTATGATTTACTTCACAAACGTTAGCATAGATACGATTATGAGGCATAATCATTAGATCAAGTATTCATTACTTATACGTATATATGTAGATCGAATTAATTTGTCAGTATGTCATTCGTCGTACAAAATTGTAGGAGAATTTTCAAAGTGACTCGTTCTCCTTGTATAATGTTTGGATATACAATGTGTTGTTGTAGTTATTGTTAATTTAACTATTCCAATGGTTATTATCAACTAAGAATACAACGCGCCACCTCGAACCATCGAAAATTTCTAAATTTTGATGTATGAGTATTAGTAGGGACCGTTAAGCGGTCCCTAAATTCATAATATGGACTGCTAAGCGGTCCCTAATTCGGTAGTAGCGACCGCTTAACGGTCCCTATTGTCACATTAGGGACCGCTTAATGGTCCCTACTAACATTCATACTTAAAAATCGATTTTTTATAAATGATCGACGGTTTAAGATCGCGATCCGTATTAAAGACATGATGGGTACTTATGACCGTAGATTAGGATTTCATCGACGGTTGAGATTTGATTTGGTGAAAATTCAAATTTCCCCCTCACTTCCGCCAAAAAAATTTGCCAAAAATTGAAAATTTTCGATTTTAGGGACCGTTTAGCGGTCCCTAATGCAAATTAGGGACCGCTTAACGGTCCCTCTTGACAAATTATGGACCGCTTAACGGTCCCTACTAATATTCATACTTAAAAATCGATTTTTTTTGATTGATGTTGTTGTGTTTGTGATTGTAAGCAATCAAACTCATTGTAATATATAAATTGAAATAATAAATGATTGCAAAACCAACCTTATAGTAGATTAGTTGTGAAGTAATAGATTAATTGCGATTGATCGATTGTTCGAGTTCAAGATATATTTCATAAACGTACAACTAATTAATTATCATTAGTTAGTTGTAATTGTTATCCGTGTTTATGATTTACTTCACAAACGTTAGCATAGATACGATTATGAGGCATAATCATTAGATCAAGTATTCATTACTTATACGTATATATGTAGATCGAATTAATTTGTCAGTATGTCATTCGTCGTACAAAATTGTAGGAGAATTTTCAAAGTGACTCGTTCTCCTTGTATAATGTTTGGATATACAATGTGTTGTTGTAGTTTTTGTTAATTTAACTATTCCAATGGTTATTATCAACTAAGAATACAACGCGCCACCTCGAACCATCGAAAATTTCTAAATTTTGATGTATGAGTATTAGTAGGGACCGTTAAGCGGTCCCTAAATTCATAATAGGGACTGCTAAGCGGTCCCTAATTCGGTAGTAGCGACCGCTTAACGGTCCCTATTGTCACATTAGGGACCGCTTAATGGTCCCTACTAACATTCATACTTAAAAATCGATTTTTTATAAATGATCGACGGTTTAAGATCGCGATCCGTATTAAAGACATGATGGGTACTTATGACCGTAGATTAGGATTTCATCGACGGTTGAGATTTGATTTGGTGAAAATTCAAATTTCCCCCTCACTTCCGCCAAAAAAATTTGCCAAAAATTGAAAATTTTCGATTTTAGGGACCGTTTAGCGGTCCCTAATGCAAATTAGGGACCGCTTAACGGTCCCTCTTGACAAATTATGGACCGCTTAACGGTCCCTACTAATATTCATACTTAAAAATCGATTTTTTTTGATTGATGTTGTTGTGTTTGTGATTGTAAGCAATCAAACTCATTGTAATATATAAATTGAAATAATAAATGATTGCAAAACCAACCTTATAGTAGATTAGTTGTGAAGTAATAGATTAATTGCGATTGATCGATTGTTCGAGTTCAAGATATATTTCATAAACGTACAACTAATTAATTATCATTAGTTAGTTGTAATTGTTATCCGTGTTTATGATTTACTTCACAAACAATAGCATAGATACGATTATGAGGCATAATCATTAGATCAAGTATTCATTACTTATACGTATATATGTAGATCGAATTAATTTGTCAGTATGTCATTCGTCGTACAAAATTGTAGGAGAATTTTCAAAGTGACTCGTTCTCCTTGTATAATGTTTGGATATACAATGTGTTGTTGTAGTTATTGTTAATTTAACTATTCCAATGGTTATTATCAACTAAGAATACAACGCGCCACCTCGAACCATCGAAAATTTCTAAATTTTGATGTATGAGTATTAGTAGGGATCGTTAAGCGGTCCCTAAATTCATAATAGGGACTGCTAAGCGGTCCCTAATTCGGTAGTAGCGACCGCTTAACGGTCCCTATTGTCACATTAGGGACCGCTTAATGGTCCCTACTAACATTCATACTTAAAAATCGATTTTTTATAAATGATCGACGGTTTAAGATCGCGATCCGTATTAAAGACATGATGGGTACTTATGACCGTAGATTAGGATTTCATCGACGGTTGAGATTTGATTTGGTGAAAATTCAAATTTCCCCCTCACTTCCGCCAAAAAAATTTGCCAAAAATTGAAAATTTTCGATTTTAGGGACCGTTAAGCGGTCCCTAATGCAAATTAGGGACCGCTTAACGGTCCCTCTTGACAAATTATGGACCGCTTAACGGTCCCTACTAATATTCATACTTAAAAATCGATTTTTTTTTATTGATGTTGTTGTGTTTGTGATTGTAAGCAACCAAACTCATTGTAATATATAAATTGAAATAATAAATGATTGCAAAACCAACCTTATAGTAGATTAGTTGTGAAGTAATAGATTAATTGCGATTGATCGATTGATCGAGTTCAAGATATATTTCACAAACGTACAACTAATTAATTATCATTAGTTAGTTGTAATTGTTATCCGTGTTTATGATTTACTTCACAAACGTTAGCATAGATACGATTATGAGGCATAATCATTAGATCAAGTATTCATTACTTATACGTATATATGTAGATCGAATTAATTTGTCAGTATGTCATTCGTCGTACAAAATTGTAGGAGAATTTTCACAGTGACTCGTTCTCCTTGTATAATGTTTGGATATACCATGTGTTGTTGTAGTTATTGTTAATTTAACTATTCCAATGGTTATTATCAACTAAGAATACAACGCGCCACCTCGAACCATCGAAAATTTCATAATTTTGATGTATAAGTATTAGTAGGGACCGTTAAGCGGTCCCTAAATTCATAATAGGGACTGCTAAGCGGTCCCTAATTCGGTAGTAGCGACCGCTTAACGGTCCCTATTATCACATTAGGGACCGCTTAACGGTCCCTACTAATATTCATACTTAAAAATCGATTTTTTTTATAAATGATCGACGGTTTAAGATCGCGATCCGTGTTAAAGACATGATGGATACTTATGACCGTAGATTAGGATTTCATCGACGGTTGAGATTTGATTTGGTGAAAATTCAAATTTTCCCCTCACTTCCGCCAAAAAATTTTGCCAAAAATTCAAAATTTTCGATTTTAGGGACCGTTAAGCGGTCCCTAATGCAAATTAGGGACCGCTTAACGGTCCCTATTGACAAATTAGTGACCGTTTAACGGTCCATATTGACAAATTAGGGACCGCTTAACGGTCCCTACTAATATTCATTCTTAAAAATTGATTTTTTTTATTGATGTTGTTGTGTTTGTGATTGTAAGCAACCAAACTCATTGTAATATATAAATTGAAGTAATAAATGATTGCAAAACCAACTTTATAGTAGATTAGTTGTGAAGTAATAGATTAATTGCGATTGATCGAGTTATTAACGTTAAAGATATATTGATCGATTTTTTAATTGTTATCCGTGTTTATGATTTACTTCACAATCACAATAATTTACGTTCATGACATGAGTTGGACCTAATAATAGTTAAAAACCTGTTTCAATACAATAATTTCCAAATCGCTAGCTAATCACAAACCTGTATATTCAAACACAATCACAATCAAAATTCAAAACACAATCATATTCATAACGCGATAATAAAAAAAAATTGACATGAGTTTTACCTAATAATAGTTAAAAACCCGTTTTAACACAATAATTTCCAAATCACTAGCTAATCACAAACCTGTATATCCAAACACAATCACAATCAAAATTAAAAACACAATCATATCAATAACGCGATAATCAAAAAAAAATTGACATGAGTTGGACCTAATAATAGTTAAAAACCTGTTTCAACACAATAATTTTCATATCACTAGCTAATCACAAACCTGTATATCCAAACACAATCACAATCACAATTCAAAACATAATCATATCCATAACGCCATAATCAAAACTAAGTCCAAAACAAATCACAATCGCTAATTATAAGTACAATTATAGTATCATAATCTCAAACAAAATACAAACAACTAACACCCACCCGATCACTGAGCCAAGTCATCATGACCCCCCTCATCATCAACGTCCCCATCATCACCGTCCCCAACATATCCGTCCCCAACATCACCCCCTCATCATCTCCAGAAAGTCCACCCTCAACATCGCTAGGCGGATACTCGACCCCCTCATCACCAGAACTCTCCCACAATCTATACATTTCATCTAGGTTCTCCTCACCATCAACACCGGCCTCGGGATCCTCATCACCATCAACACCATCACAATCACTATACCACTCATCAGCCTCAAATCAGCGACCGCTTAACGGTCGCTGATTTATTTATACCCTTAAATCAGCGACCGCTTAACAGTCGCTGATTTATTTAGGGCCGAATTAGGGTAAATTCGACCCTAAAATGGGCCCACATTTCGGCCCAACTGTGTGGCCCAGAATTTTTGAACGGCCTAGCGACTGCTACGCAGTCGCTGCCTGTCCATAGGACAACAGCGACTGCTTAGCGGTCGCAAATAGGCCCACGTTTTGGTCCAACTCGGGCCAAAATGTGTGGCCCAGTATTTTTGAACGAGGTAGCGACTGCTAAGCAGTCGCAAATAATCTAGCGACTGCTTAGCGGTCGCTGGTGTGATTTGGCGACCGCTAAGCAGTCGTTGTTGGCTTCGGCAGTCGTTGAAGAGGAGCGACTGCTTGGCAGTCGCTAATTTTCGGTCCCTAATGACCCCTTTTTCTTGTAGTGACGTTCATTTATCTTTCTTTTTTATTCTTTAAAAATTGAAATAATTTGTACGCGGACCCCGTGTGTGTCAAATTACTAGTAATCTAGGTTGCACGGATACGGATACGAGTATTGGTATCCGCTGGATACAGATACGTGGATATGATTTTTTTTAAAATTTACAAGATACGATACGTATGCTTTGTGTGTTGTTTTTATTTTGGTTGGAAATAGTTGGTTTTCACGATTTTATATTTAAGTTTCAGAAAAAATATTACAATTTGGTTTTTGTTGGCACTTTTCTAGTTTAAGAAAACTACCACACTAATCTTATAAATTACTTATACGTATCGGATACTTCTCGGATACGCTTCACAGCGTATCCGATACGTGTATCCGTCTTTTTTAATTATTTTTAATGCATGATACGCCACGTGACGTATCCGATACATATCCAAAGAGTATCCGGAGAGTATCGGTATTCGATACGTATCCGACACTGACCGGCCATTTTTTTGGAGTATCATCATAGCTAGTAATAAATAAAAATATATACCACGCACGCGTCATAACCGTCAAGCAAGTTTCTGATAAATTAGATTCATATATCAATCTGTTACATATCTAGCTCACTTTTTTCCCATTTTCATAAACATAAGTTCCTCCAAATTAATTCTTAAATCATTTTAATACAACATAAATATATATCATAATACACCATTATTTATTCAACTCTTTTGGATTGAATTAGGAACATCGCACCTCCTTCGCACCTCTCCCTTCCTCCCAGTCTTCACATGAAGAATGCTAACCTTCGACATCGCACGTGCGAAGGCTTCGAAAAACGTCGTTTGGTTCGCCGCATACAAATCCACATACGGCTTGGTTCTTGGATCCGAAGCCATAGCCTGATCCGAGGAGAGCAACGAAACCCCATTCTGCACATTAACAAAGTACATGTTATCAAATTTACTCGGGCTCATGGGGTCGAAAAACGCCGCCATTGATGGATCATTCTTATAGTTCGCGCATAGCTTCTTCAGCCCGGCAGCATACTCCGGGTTCATCGTAGGATCACTCTGGTCGAAAATCCTGTTTGCGAATTCAGAGCAGTGCGCGAATCCGATTGTGTGTGCACCTGTGAGCGCCACCATTTCTTGGACATTAAAACTCTTAGAGGCGAATATGTCGATGATTCTTGAGATAGTCATGTTAGGTCGCGCCACGTGTCCTTCAACGTCTGTTGCATGCGACGTAAAGCTGTCTTTACGGCCAAGGCGTACGGGGTAGTATGGCCCACCGACCATGGACACGAGGTCTCGTGTGGCCTCAGCAAGAATGTCGGCGCATGAGACGATCCCGGGGCATGTGAGCTCGAGCTTTGTCTTTGCGCGAATGATGAGGTCAAAGGCATCGCCGGGGAGGGCCTTGTTTATGTCTTGGTCGCGTTCTGCGAGGCCGTTGTGAGGGTTGGAGGTGAGGAGGAGGGAGGCATCGCATCCGCCAACAACGCAGTCGTGGAAGAAGAGGCGGATGGTACCGGCTGCTGTGCTAGGGATGGACAATTGCTTGTCTACCACGGTATCTTGGACGATTCTGGCAAAGTCGGGGCAGGTTTGTTTGTAGTAATCGATGCTGAGCTTCGACTCCACCATGGGAGGAAGAAGTGGGAAGAGGAGGAGGAGGGGGAGGAGGAGTGGTGACGCCATTTTAAGTGGCGGTTGGTGGAGATCAGAATAGGTGGTGATTACGAAATGCCCTTTTTGGTTTTTTGAATATATGTATAGTTTCTTTATTAGTTGTGATGTTAAGAAACAGAGAGTTGCAATGGTTGTGATTGTCGGGTGATTTTGGTGGATGGGAGGGATTAAAGGGAGGGATGATGGGAGAAGAAAATTTTGATGGTTGGTTTGTATTGGGATTGATTTTGTGTTTGACATTGAGATAGTTTTCATCCCACAACCTTGGAGTTATTGATGCTTGGTGTTTCTCGCACCGCGACTTTCACTCCCCATCTATCACTTAAAATATATTTTGGCCAATTGCATGTTTGAGTAGAAATTAATGATTTAAATAAAATACAATTTTGGCGAGGAGTTTCCTATTTAATCTTGCGAAAAAACATCAAACCCGGACATTTTATATCATTTGCAGTTTACGTACAAGTTTATTTTTTGGCAACTTGTTCCCCAACTTATGCAACTTGCTAATCTAGCGATTGAAAATTTTGACACGACAACAAATCCTATAGTAAAAATGTGAATCATGGAACTCTTCGCACACTTTGCAAAGATTGGGGTGGCAAGTTGCCAGAAAATCGAGTTATGCGCAAAATGGGTCATCTCCCAAGGGGTTTGATGCTTTGTTGCAAGATTTTTCTATTTCTATTTCCTATTCCATTCTTATCTCAGTCATAAAATGACTTGTGGCATGCAGAGGTCCACATTAATTAATCTTTTGAAGATTCTTGCCTCTTTATTTGTTCTCCTTAATTATCTGTAATTAGAAATCTTGGTGAATTTGTTTTGAGAACCACCAATTGAGTTTATTTATTAGTTTCAGTTAAGTCCTATTGGATTTCGAAAAATTTGGAGCTGGAATATAGTTAAGTTTTCAGAAGAAAAAACAAGTATTCTTGATATAAAAGAAGAGAGCTAGTTTGGACGGGATGCAAGTTCAGTAAGGAGATGTTTAGTAATATTTAATTGTTTCAGCAAATGTGATATCTTATGATTTATGTTTTTAAATAGTTAACAAACTTGAAAGGGATATATAGAGACAAATTAATTTGTACTATAGCTTATGCTATATAATAGATAGTTACTTTATGTATGCAACATTTACTATTACATAATATTTTATTCTATATATATATATATATATATTTATACATATATATATGTATATATATGTGGATATGTATATGTATATAATGGCCGTCTAAGTATATTAGAAATTGAAATTGAAACATTACATTGTATTATTGTCATCTTAAACATATCTAACCAAAAAAGGATAGATACCATTGATTGTATTTTCAACGAGATTTATGTTTCACTACTGATAAATATCTATTTTGATTGGTGAAACCTATACTTTTTTAGTTGTAAATTAGTTTTATGTAATTAAAAGATATTAATATTCGAATTGTATTGTCTCACGATTTGCAGAAGATTAATACTACTTAAAAAGAGAAAATTAACAATGTTACATATATTTTCATTGCTTTTATGCATGCATGCACGTACGTGCATATGGATGTTCCAATTTTATCTTTATATTCACATACTTTATGCTAAAAATAAGCTTATGAAAAAATAATTTTGACACACGAGTTGTATTTTGATAAAATAAATAAATAAACTCATTTGGTGGTTCTCAAAATAAAATACCAAAGGTTCTCAAAATAAATTCACCAAGATTTGTAATTATAGATAATAAAGGGAAACAAGTAAAGAGGCAAGAATCTTTGAGAGATTAATTAATGTGGACCTCAGCATGCCTCATTGAGGGAAAAGAGAAAGGAATAGGAAATGGGAATAGAAAAATCTTACTCGATGCTTTGTCTACTTTAATTTGTTGTCGATTTTTATAAGAAACATATTAAAATATGAGGTGCGTACATAGTTGAATATACGATATTTTTTCTTTGAAAATGTAATAATAAACACTACAAGAAAAATGATTTTAGCTAGGACCATTGACTACGGATGGTGTAGGCAATGGTGGTTTTGCCATTGGCTACGAAAAATCCGAAGCCCTTGGTCATTTTTTGGATTTAAAAAAAAATAAGTAAAACTCATTGGCGACGGATATATCCCATCGCTCTTAACAATTGGTCAAAGGCAACGGGTTCCCGTCGCCCATAGTCCACTAACATTAATATATATATATATATATATATATATATATATATTGGCTACGGCTAAAATCCATAGCCAATAATATAGGCGACGGGCTAAGCCCGTCGCCCATAGCCAACGGCGACGGACGTATGGTTATGGTGTCGCCCGCCCATCGCCTTTATTTTGGGCGCCAAAAATGGATGTCTGACGCCTTTATTCGCTAAAAATGGATGTTTGACGCCTTTATTCGCTTTTGTTCTGCTTATGAAGGTCGACCTTATTGTTGGATGTCTGACGTCTTGTTGGAAAAATACAAACTATATTGGGAGGAAGAGGACACAAAGAAGATCTCTAACCAAGCGTCAAAGAACAGAAATGCAAACAAGATCCACACGGGTAGCAACTCTGCATCTTCAACGTATACTGGTGGATCAATTAGCGCCGATGAGCATTCACAAAGAAAGGTACATTAATTACGAGTTATTAGTTTTGAAATTATTGCATTAAGTCTATATTATATTATATTATTGATTATGTCTTTCAAAATATCGTTGTTATTTCAATAGGGAGAAGAAATTTCATGAGGCGTACATGTGGACTCGAGTGGCTAAGGGTCCAAGGGGCGAGCCATTGAATATTTGGTTGAACGCGAAAGATAAGCCCTTTTGGGTAAGTATATCGTTACATACCCTTGACACTTATTTTGTACCTTATTTGTGTTGTACATGTCTGTTATATATGAACTATTATTATTGGAAATGTGTAGGAGAGATATTGCAACATACTAAAAAGTGAATATGGGCTCGTTGAAGCTGATTGGCCAAGAGAGAGGATTCTGGCTTCTGTACAGGAAGCAAATGGGAAAAAGACAAAGAAGGGGAGATATAGGGTCCTGCCTAGCGGTGCTGTTCCTGTAGCACACAACATTGCGTCAGGAAGGGTGTCCAATGGAGAGAGGATAAGGACTATTAGGCTGGAAAAACAAGTGAATGAGCAGATGGCCGAACAAGCAAAACTCTTAAAAGAGACACAAGAACTAGTGCGTGCCCAAAACCAACGATTGGCTAATATGGAGAAAAGACTTGATCAAGAACGCCAAGAGTATTGGAGTCAAAACTTAAATGGTGGAAGCTCATCTGGACAGCCCTATGTGGGTCAAGGGACTAAAAAGCAAACTTTCGGGGAAAAAATGTAATTAATCGAAAGTCGTAAAACAAACCCGATTCCATTTCTTCTTTCAACAAACACTTCTAAACTATTTATTAGTATGTTTTCATGAATTACATAAAAAATAAAATTTCAAAAGACAATAAACAAACTTTTGTGGAAAATGTAATTAATCAAAAATTGAATAAAAATACACACAAAATACTAAAAATGAAAAAAAAATGGAATACGCCTTACCTACAAATTTTTCGTAGGCAAAAACTATTGGCTACGGAGTGTTCCGTAGGCAAAGATTATTGGTACGGATTGTTCCGTAGCCAATAACTATTCTATTGGCTAAGGAATATTTCGTAGCCAAAGGTTATTGGCTACGGAATATTCCGTAGCTAATAACTATTTTCGTAACCAAATTATTGGCTATAGATTGTTCCATAGCCTAAGACTATTGCCTAAGGATTATTCCGTAGCCAATAGTCTTGGTTTATTTTATAAATACCTCAACCCTTCCATTTATAAACATATTCCTACCTCTCTCTTATAATTCCTACATTCCACCATAAGCTCTTCCTATAATTCCTACAATTCAATATTTAAATTAAGTTTTCAATTCATATACTTTCCAAGATATTTATCCTTCTTTAAAAAAATTATATTTACTACATTACCACTTAATAATTCTAAAATTATATCAATATACAAATATTTATCCAATAAATATATTACATAATTAATCTTGTAATCATTAGTTAATTAGTTTAAATATATTTCATTATGTATAATTCAAAAATATTAAAAATTGTTTTTAATTTTTATTTATATTTACGAATATTATTGGCGACAGATGTATCTGTCGCCAATAATATCTTTTTTTTAAAAAGAGTATTGGCGACGAAATATTCCGTCGCCAATAATAATTGGAAAACCGTTAAAAAAATCAATTGCTACGGTAAGTTCCCTAGCCAATAACCTTTGTCTATGGAACTTTACGTAGCCAATAGCTATTGGCTACGGAACTTTTCGTAGCCAATAGTATAAGGGCATTTTTGTCTTCCGTTATTGGCTATGGAAGATCCGTAGCCAATAGTCATTGGCTACGGCCATCCGTAGCCAATGACTATTGCCTACAAAAAGGCTTCCACTACGGGCATTGGCAACGGATACCCGTAGCTAATGACCATTAGCTACGAAAAATGAGGTTTTTGCTACGGATTTAATCCTAGCCATAAACCCTTTTCTTGTAGTGAAATAAACAAGAACATGAGGTATTATATAAACACCATTTTAAGTAGTGTCACTGGCGTCTCCTACAAATTTCGTAACAAATGAACACATTTATATATATATTACTTAATCCATTAACTTTTTGTGTGCCTCGGTTTTTGTCCTTCCCATTCCAAATACAGCTTGTATATTGACCGCGTAAAAATTATCCATAAATTAGAAAACTAACGAACAATATGTTGTTTATTATGGTGGTTGTTGTTGTTGTATTGGAGAATTTTACACGTAACGTGGAAGATGCACGGAGTAATTCTGAAAGTGCACGTGTTGCAGTGAAACTTTAGTCCAGCATTCTGGTAATAAATGTTAGCTCAAAATTAAATATAACACACAACATTGTCTGATTAGTATTATATATTTAGTTTTACCTTTATTCATGATCTTATCTAGTTCCACGAGTTGCAGTTATCTTTGGTGTATTTCAGGATATCAGATGATCTAAGTTTCAAGAGGATTAAGCATCAAGAAAGAAGATAGAGCAGAAGATGATTATGATAAAGATGAAAGATCTTTTGAAGATAATCACAAGAAATATTTCAAGACTATCCAAAGAATCAAGGAACGATCAATTGTATCTATCACGTCTTTGGGAATAAACGTGTGAACTCTATATGAAGGGTGATCGACATCAAGCTGAAATATAAGACTAGAGCATAATATTTTGAGTGAATAAAAACATTAGAGTAGGTGATCCTTGTTTTGTTGAGTTTTTATCTAACAAATGAAGCTATAATCTCTATAGCTTGTAGTGGGTTAGGTAAGTATGATCGGTTTCCTCGCTCAGTTTGACTAGAATACAATTGTTCTTGTCGCAACATTTCAAATTAACACAACGTGTGAATTAAAAAGAGTAAAAATCTCGTTCTACGCATTTACAAGTTCGATTAGAACATGGACTAGCAATTCTATTATTTTATTATGTCGGCTAAGCATAGTGTTAAAATTGTGGAGCCTGAACTGTGAAGACATTGTCTGTAAATTAAAGACTAGGTTCTAACAACAGAGTAGAACGTGAAAATGGAAGAGAAGACAAATGGGGGCAAGTGATACACAGTGCAGCACCTGAAATGTTGCACCACTCAGGCGAATAGCGCAAGTTGCGCTGCCCATGAATGTTTTTTCACGATAGGACCAGAGACCGACGCGAGTCGCGCTGCTTAATGCGTTATGGCGCAGGTGCCGCGCAAGTCACGCGTCTATCGCGCAGGTGCGAAAAGCCTAGTTTTTGGCTTATCTTTATTTTGACTCCCCAATTCGCTTCAATAACTATTTATATGATGTGTGAGGTGTGTGAATAGTTGTAAAAAACCAGAGAGAGAAAGAAATAAGAGAGAAAACACTCTAAGAGTAAGTGTTAGAGATTGATATGTATTTGTGAGAGACGATTGTTGTATTTTATTTGTAATCACAAATTGCTCATCATCATCATAGTGGAAATCTGTCTTGGATCGCGGGCAGAGGTAGACGTAGACGAAGTGGGTATACAAATTGTGTGTTGTGTGCTGTTATCGTTTTATTGCTTTTCGTCTTTGGAGTATGACTCTGTCTTGTTGCTATCAAATATCCACTTCGCAACACTATTCGAATTAGTGAAAATTCTAGTGAGAAAATTAAAAGCTTTATTTTTAATGAATCATGGTTCCAAAGTGTGTTCTCACAAGAATCTTCATCTCGGTAGTCATTTTTGTAAGCATGTATGTAAAATGAAGGCTTTTGATCTTTCTTTACTATTCAGAATAGAATGGCGAGGTGGAAAGGTGGCACTCTTTATTAGGGGTTTCCTTATTTATACAGTGGCTAAATCTCTAGCTCTATATTTAAAAAAATCCTTCCAACATCGATTGTCAATAAACTTGATAGCATGATGATGTGGGAAGAAGTAAAAAGAAACATGTCCTTGCCCTCAAAAGTTGAAGTCAAATTTCCCTCCCAAAAGGAGGCTTCTGTTTTTGGAGAATGAAAGATCAAGACATTGCTCTTATTTCAAAATTAACTTGGATTTGTTAATATTCATGAAAGAAGCCATAGTCTTACAAAAGAATGAATATCAAAAGTACCTAGAGCTTACAAGAGAAAGAATATATATATATATATATATATATATATATATACAAGACAACTAAAATACTAAAAGGACTACGACTAGTAATATACAAATATATTAATACGCTAACCCCCCCCCCCCCCCCCGAACTCGAGAAGGTACTGCAATAAGTAATGAGAGTTTGCCAACAAATAAGTTGTGTCACTGAGTCGTATATGCGTTCGTAAAGAAGTCAACTAACTGCATCGAAGACGAGATAAATGGTAGAGAGTTACATGGCAATCAATCTCTATGTGTTTTGTACGCTCATGAATAATAGAGTTATGAGCAATCTGAATAGCACTTTTGTTATCACAATACATGGGTGTGGTGGATGCATGACAACAACACCCCCATATCACCTAACAGTCGTTGTAACCAAACAAGTTTAGTTATGGCGGAAGCCATAGCTCGATACTCTGCCTCGGTAGAAGAGCGAGAAACAACATCTTGTTTCTTGCTTTTCCAAGAGATGAGAGAATCACCTAGAAAAATACAGTATCCAGTGGTAGATTTTCGATCGGATGGATCCCTAGTCCAGTATACATCCATATATGCTCAAAGTTCTAAGGAAGAACTCGAAGGAAACAATAGACTCTGATAGATAGTACCTCAAAGATAACGAAGAATGCGAGTAACAACAGCCCAATAATCAGAGGTAGGTGCAGCAACAAACTGGCTAACAACATGGCATGCATAAGCAATATCCGGTCGGGTAATAGTCAAGTATAACAAACTACCAACAATAGACCTGTACAAAGTGGGATCCGGAAGAAGTGTGCCGCCAGTGGGAGTGTAATGAACATTTACCTCTAAAGGAGTAGCAGCAATACGAGTGTCTGTAAGACAGGCTCGCTCTAATATATCCGAAGTATACTTGGACCGAGACAAAAGATAGCCCTTTGGAGATGAGGCGACTTCAATACCTAAAAAGTAACGAAGAGGGCCTAAAACCTTCATATCAAACAAACGAGATAAGGTGTGTTTCAACACCTTGATACCCTCAACATCATCACCTGTAATAATCATATCATCAATATACAGTAAAAGCACTATGCGACCAGCAAAACATTTAACAAATAAGTCTAAATCATTAGGACTAGAGAAGAAGCCAAGAGAGAAAATAGCTGCGGGAAACTTCTCAAACCAAGCTCTTGGAGCTTGCTTAAGCCCATATAATGCTTTCTTAAGTCTACACACCTGCCCTTTTTCATGAGAAACACCTGGAGGAGGTGTCATGTACACTTTCTCATGTAAATCACCATTCAAGAAAGCATTTTTTACATTCATATGTGAAATATACCAATGTCGTATTGATGCAACTGCAATAAGAACTCTGACATATGTCATCTTAGCAACAGGAGCAAAGGTCTCCTCATAATCCATGCCATATTGTTGAGCAAATACTTTTGCCACTAGATGAGCCTTATATCGCTCAATTGAACCATCATCTTGGGTTTTAATTTTATAGACCCATTGAGAACTAATTTACTTTTTCCCTAGTGGAAGAGGAATCAAGTCCCAAGTGTGGTTTTTTTCAACATTGATAGTTCATCAGCCACAGCCTCTTGCCAAACAGTATCTTGTGCCATTTAGAATAAGAGGTAGGCTCACAAAGAAGCCAAACAGATGCCAAAAAAAAACAAAAAACTGAGAATAACAAGAGTAAATGAAATCACGCAATTGAGTAGACTTACGAGTACGCCTGGGATACCGCTCTTGAGTTGGATACGAAATCGTAAGAGACGGGAAGGAGGGGGCGACTCTTCACCAGCACCCAAGTCATCTCCATCACCATCACCAATATTGTCATCCCCAACAACATTACCAATGCCAATATTCTCACCAGTTGGGTCATTAGTTCCAATATCATAACCATCAAGAGTAAATGGGTCAATATGAATAATATCATACCGTGTCATATTATGGGAGCTCTTGGGAATGGAAAAATATGGAATGTGCTCAATAAAGTGAACATGACGAGAAACATAGCATTCTGGATCATAACACAAATAACCGTTCTAACCATTCCCATATCACAAAAAGACACATATTGCAACACGTGAAGACAACATAGTTCGCTCAACATGTGGACGAAGAACAAAACACGTGGACCCAAAAACTCGAAAATGAGAAGGAGTTTTACCAAATAACTTAGCATATGGAGAGAGACTTGCGTTCATAGGAGTTGGAACTCTATTTATGATATAAATAGCAATGAGAACTGCTTCTCCCCATTACTCACTAGGTACACTAGCAGACAAAAGCATAGAACGTGTCGTTTCAACAATATGCCTATGTTTTCTTTCAGCCACAGTACCATCCCTAAGAAAAATGTCAGAGAGTGCCTTACTTGTATATTCCCCACCCAAATCAGATCTAAAAAATTTAATGACTTTAGAGTGTTCAGTTTTCACATAGGCAACAAAGTGAGCATAAATGTCAATGAATTTGGAACGGTTTTCATCAAGTAAACCCAAGAATAAAGAGTATAGTCATCAATGAAAGAAACATAATATCGTGACCCCCCCCCCCCCTCCCCCCCCCCCCCCCCCCCTTTGTAGGAGCAGGAGCAGGTCCTCAAACATCAGAATGAATTAAATCAAATGGTGCAAAAGAACTGGATGTACTATGATTAAATGGTTTTGCAGATTACTTCACAAGTTTACATCCACTACAATTAGAAATATCATGAGACTGCAAGTCTCCCAAAACACCACTATTACGTAAAAACCTCAAACAAGATCCAGATACATGATCTAGTCTATAGTGCCATATGTAAAATTTCGAAGAAGAAGAATTCAAATGAAAGGTAGATAGATCAATACTCGTAGCTGCAAACCGACCATCAACCTTCATGCCATCCAAAATATAAAGTCCCCCCTCCATACTTCTAGTCCCAAGTATTCTCTTTGATTTTGGATATTGCACATAACAAGAAGTAGAGTAAAAGTGAACATCAAGACCACGATCACACAATTGACCAACAGAAATAAGATTCATAACCAATTTAGTAATATAATAAACAGCAGGTAGTGAGAGATTTTATGTTTGAATTGTACCAATGCGTATTACTGGCATAGGAGTGCTATCAGCAGACATAACACATGTAGATGGTAACACATGAGACATAGATACAAATTAGTTGTGATCAGGAGACATGTGATGAGATGCTCCAAAATTCAATACCTATAAGGACGAGTTTCTAACTGATGTGGATGGAGCAGACAGAACATATGGTTGAGACTAGTTTTTGTTTTTCTGAAGAAGGTTCTGCAAAAGATTAACCAGAGATGTGTTGTTTGACAAAGATAACTCGACAAAAGTTGGATCCAAGGTAGGCATGACAACATCTGTATTAGGCTGCCCTCCAAAATGAAAATTCTGTGAATTTGAAGGTTTGTCACTTACCTTCTTTCCATATTCATGTTGTGGTTTGCCTTTCTGGTGCAATAAAGGACACTGATTCTTCTAATGACCCTTTTCATGATAATAGCGACACTTATCCTTGTCATGACTCTTTTGTTTAGATCGGTTATGACTATGATGAGTAGCCAAAACAGTACCAACATTAGTGGACTTTTGTATTTGAGTCTTGAGGCAGGTTTCTTCAGCCAACAATTCATGCACAACTGAATCAACTGAAGGCAAAGGAGTACGGTGCATAATTGATCCATGGATGTGTTCATACTTCAGAGCGGAGATTATACAATAGTTGAACCAAACGTTGGTGTTCCCTCCTTTCAGTATACGGATCAAATTCTATTCTGTCATAGCCAACTGATCCCAAAAATTTGTCATCTCAGAATAAAACTCTTGAATACTTCGATCGCCCTGTGTAAGAGCACGAATTTCTCCTTCAAATTGATATTGAACAGCAAAGTTGGACCTCACATACAACCTCTCCAAATGGTCCCAAACTTCTTTCGCGTTATCAAACTTAACTAACTGAATACCAATCTTATGCTCAACATAATTGTTAATCCAAGTAATAATACTAGAATTATTGGTATCCCTCACATCCAATAACTCAACAAAATTAGCATCATATGCCTTAGGAGCAACCAAAACACCAAAAATATAATTACACATCTTCTTCCCTTTTGAAAAGTTTTTCATAACAAAACTCCAATACTCATAGTTTTTCCAATCAAAACGAACATTAATCGCCTGCAACGAATCATTCCCTCCCGCCATGATAACAAAAATTGAAGTGTAGCAATACACAAAGCAAGACTAACCCAAAAACAAAATTGGGGCAACAAATCGAACGAAAATTATACCAAATCAAAATCAAAATTAATACACCAATAAGTTTAGAAAGTGCAACGGATTACCAGAAACTAGTAGCAATACGAAGACGAAAAACCCAAAGTGAGTTCGATCGGTGTGGCGTCGTGTTTGTCTACCAGTTGGGTCAGAGATTTGGCTCTGATACCATGTTAACATTCATGAAATAAGCTATAGTCTTACAAGACAAAAGAGAATATTACAAAAGAATAAATATCAAAAGTACATAAAGCTTACAAGAGAAAGAATATGTATACAAGACAACTAAAAGACTAAAAAAACTAAACTACCCTTAAAACTAGTAATATACAAATATATAATATGCTAACAGGATTAATGTGAAAGGTGAACCTTAGCTATGGATCAATCTTATACGTGCCAGCTATATAAAAAATCAGAATTTTCTCTCAATGTAGCTGAAGTATGTTTCGTGGATAGCCAAGGATATATTTTAATGTCGTGATATTATCGAGCTTGGTGCGAGTTCCCAATTACTATTAACTAAAACTTAAATACAAGGGAGGATCAGTGGATTTCTAATGTTGTTCACAATTTCCCTCTGCAGCAACATGGGCAATATTGATTCTAGCTATAACAATGTTCGATTAGGTGAAAATGTTTAGTGGATGCTATCCCAACGAGAGTGAAGCTTAATTTGATTTTTCGAATTGATGATTTGTTGTGTCAGGAAAACGAATCGGTCGACTACATCTTCCTAAGATGTCACATCTCTGAATTAGTGTGGTGCTCTTCAAAGTGGGGATTAAACCTTTCTCATTTTAATATAGCTCGTTCTCTAGTTGGAGTCTGTTTGTCCTTGATTGGCCGTGTCTAAGCATACTGAGCAATTCGATTCTAGTGTTACATAGAGTTCAGTATAGAAACTTCGCAACTTCGTTGTTCACAATATTTAATAAAATCGACCTCCCCTGGTTTACAACCTCAATTGCAAAGGAAGTAGATGAACATCAATATTATGTTTGTTTTCATGCTGATCAGTGTACATTATTAATTCGCTCCACCATTCGTTGGTTTCAGCCAAAGAAAGGGTCGATTAAAAGTGATTCTAATGCATCATTCAAAATAGGTGGAGGTTCTTCGGTAGTGGCGGAGCCACTGGGGTGCGTGTGGGGGCAGCCGCACCCCACAACATTTTGCCAATTTTTTTTTTAATACTACTCTTAGTTAGTCTATATAGATATATATATATAATATAGGTAGTCTGTTATAATATAGTTAGTCCATATAGTTAGTCTATATAGTTAGTCTATTATAATATTATTAGTCTATATAGTTAGTCTTTTATAATATATATATATATATGTATAAGAGGTGAACCGTGAACTTTTTAGTACTTAAAAAAAAAAACTTGGCCATACAAATAAACTAAAGCCCACTAGTTAAAGATTATAGGCCAAAAAGTTGATTATAATAAAGAGATAAAAGCATCAAAGTCATCTGAACTATACACATTTTTTCGACTCATCCCTTAAACAAAATCAAAGCCTACTTTTTGTCATAAACTGTAAAACACATATGAGTCGTGTAGGGGATATTCCGGCAAAAAATAGCCAAAAATACACTTAATAGGCAAATCGCGTTTTAGCCGGAATATGCCCGGTTCGAGGTGTTTTTTGCCTACTTTTGGTCATCAACTACCAAAATACATCTAGTACAACACATATGAGTCGAGTAGGGGGAAATACTACAGCCAAGAATGGCCAAAAATAGCCGAAATACTTCGACCGAGGAATATTCCGTCCAAAAATAGCCAAAAACTCGGGCAGGGACATGCATAGTTTAAGGGAAAAATGCTTATTAATTTTATTTAAGGAGCAAGTCGTAAAAACGTGTATAGTTCAGGGGGCTTGATGCTTTTATCCCTTTTATTTATGCCATGATATTCTAGATATTAACTTTGAAAATTTGACTGTTTCATTAACTTGATCAGTGATCTATTATGCAGTTTTTCTTGAACTTGATATTATAATTATATAGTTTTTAACTAAGGTGGAAAAAATATATAGTGCAATCTCGCCCCCCCCCCCCCCCCCCTTATTTCGAATCCTGGCTCCGCCCCTGTTCTTCGGGCACCATTTGGAAAAATGAAAAATGGTTCAGTTTTATTAGCTTTTCCTGAAAAATTCCAATGCTTTAGATGTGCTTGCTGCTGAAATTCGTGCAATTTGGAAAGCTACCGTCTTGGCAAATAACTACAAATCGATAAGATCACTTTTGTCGGACAGTCTTGAAGCCATTAATCAAATTACATCAACAAACTTGCCGATATTTTGGTGGTCAAAGTCTTATGTTATTTACATTTGAAAATTTTAATCCGGTTGGCCAAAGTGTAAATTCAAAATACTTCTAGGACTAACAATTTCATGCGGCACATAATTTAGTTGATTGGGCTCGTAACCAAGTGTGTTCATAAAAACGGTGCTTCTATAAATATTTTTTGTGATGGAGACTTCTTGTTAGCTACCCTATCATTTTTATTAACACGATATGATTCATTCCCAATGTTAGGGCCGATTACTAAAGTCTCATGGGCTTAATAACGATCGGCCCAACCCGCGTATTGATAATGTTTTGTTTAATCATTAGGTTAGACTTAGATGGTAATTATCTTGATGTTATTCTTGCATATCCATTCTGATATTATTTCCATCTCTTACTTATCCCCTTATTATGAATGTGGACATATATACGGCTGTTATCTAACAAGATATGACGGGATCTCTCGGAATAAGGCAAGTAAATATAATCGGGTTGCAACATGCATATCAGACGACCTTATCAATAAGGAAGGAAGATATTCAAAGGATTGCGACAGAAGATACGAGCAAGATTATGCCACGCCTATATAAGGAGAAGACTCGAGACATGCACAAGACATTTTGAAGAAGATATTTGAGAGTCAGTCATGTATCGAGTCAAAGCTTTCAAGAAGCACTAAGTCAGAGGGTCTCTGGAGTAGCTTAGTGTGTTCTTTGAGTCAATCGAGTATTCCGAAAATAGTTAAGTGATAGGTGTTGCAACTGCAAATATTAGAGGGAGTCTAAGATTTGGGTTGATATAAAACCTACGTTGTAAATCTTAAGTGGGATACTGTTTGAGTCAAACATTTGGGTGCAAACCCCGTGGACTATGATCATTTGGACCGAACCACGTTAAAACTCTTTGTGTTCTTTATTGTTTATGTTTTACTGTTTTTCGTCAGTTGCAACAGTCAAACTGTGTTTAAACAGTAAAGTTCATATGTCTGTCTTACTTACGAATACAGTTGCAACTACTGTTAAGTGTGACTGTGTTCAACAACAAGTAACATAGACCTAAGATCTTACAAGTGGTATCAGAGCGGGTCACTATATTACATAGTGTAGATTCTGGATCAAAGATCTTTGTTTTGTCTTATTTAAGTGATCTATGGAGGAAATGAGGGAAGGTCTGTCGACCATAAAACCCCCAATGATGATGGCCACAAATTATTCCTACTGGAAGAATCGCATGCGAAACTTCATTAAATAGCAGGATCAAAAGGCATGGAAAAGCATCCTAAAAGGGTGTACCCCGCCAACCGACGACCAGGGAAGGGTGAAGTCAGAACTTGAATGGACCGACGCGGAAGAACTCCTTGCAAATTATAATTCTACTGCATTGAACATTATCTTAGTGGCAGTAGATTATGACCAATACAAGAGTATTTCCAAGTGTGAAGTTGTAAAAGATGCTTGGAAGGCTATTAAAAATGCTCATCAAGGAAATGTTAAAGTTCGTGCATCCAAGTTGCAAATGCTAAATGACCAATTCAACTTCATTCGGATGGAAGAATCAGACACCATTGCTCAATTCCACTCGCGACTCAGGCACCTAACGAGTGAAGCCACCATCCTTGGAGCTGACTTCCCTGAATCCGAAATTGTGTTGAAACTGTTGGGGTCACTTCCAAGAAGATTTGATATGAAGGTCTCAGCCATTGAAGAGGCAAAAGACATTAACACATTGCCCCTAGCCGACCTCATGGGGTCTCTTACCGCTTGGGAAATGAAGCTCAAAAGAGAAGGAGAACTGTCTCCAAAGGAGTCGCATTACAAGCTAGCCTCCCACAGAGCAGTTCCAACTTGGAATTGGTTCAATCTCTAGCTCTTCTCACAAAAAGGTTCAACAAGATGAACAAAAACTGGAACAAAGGTAATAACTATAACCCTGCTGCAAGTCCATCTGATAATTTTAAAAAACCTTCCGCTGCTAATAGACTTGACAACAAAAGGTCAATGAAAGGTATTCAATGCAGGGAATGCCAAGGCTTTGGCCACATCAGGGCAGACTATGCGAACCTTCTGGAGAAAAACAAGAATCATGCGCTACTTGCATGGAGCGACGACGAATCAGAGGAAAGTGAAGAAGAGTCGGAAGAAGTGTCTGATGCCGCATTTTCATCCTTCATCCCATTTGCAAGAGCAAACATGGGGGTTGCAATTTAGAATTTTGTGGAATCCAACTCAGACTCACCAGACAGCGATGGAGAAGAGCCCGCAAACGACCTGGAGTCTATTAATAAAAGGAATTCTGAATTAGAGGCGCAACTGAAAATCGCATCCGTGTTTGGCAATCCTGTCAGAATGAAGAACAAGATACTAGAGCTTGAAAGGAGAGTACTTGCTCTCACAAGGGAAAGAGATCTTCTCTCCATTGATCTCGACACAGCGATCAAGGCACACAAGGCTGTGGAAGATGTGTGTGATCTAACTCAGAAGGAACTGGATTAACTTGTCAAGAATGTGAAGTTGCTTACTCCTGGAACAAAAAACCTCGAGAAGGTGCTGGATACTCAGAAAGTCGCAACTGGAAAAACTGGGGTAGGATTCGTTGATACTGACAGTCTCAAGTTCGCAGGGGACACCAAAATCACCATTTCCAAGAAAAGGCGAGTGCCCAAGGGAGTTGAAATCCCTCTTGACTACACCCAGGTGCAACCGCATCAGGTATACAATAGTCATAACTCACACTATCATGCTTCTTCAACTAACCCTGTCAACAGATTTCCAAGAGGACGCTTTGTCCCAACATGTCACCATTGTGGAGTCCTAGGGCACATTCGACCCTACTGCTACCAACTCTGGGAATCCAGGAACTCATCTCATCATAAGACTGTTACAGTAATTAAGAAGAAGAAAATGATCCGAAGGAAGAGGAAGAAGACCAAGAAGATTGCAACTCCTATTGCAACTAGACTACCAATGAAACAAGTTTGGGTTGAAAAACCACCCAAAACACTTCCTTGTCTTACGGTTTGCAATTCCACATCTCAAAGATCATCCTTCTCTAACACATGGTTCTTTGATACTGGTTGTTCTAGACACATGACAGGAGATAGGAGCATCCTAAGTAACTTCGTTCACGAACGAAGAGGTGACGTAGTTTTTGGAGACGGAAACCGAGGAAAAATCCTAGGAAAAGGAACACTAAAAGTTAAAGGTCTTCCAAAACTTAGAGATGTATTTTATGTTGATGGACTACATGCTAATCTAATCAGTATAAGTCAATTGTGTGATGATGACATGTTTGTACGTTTTACTAAAGATGAATGTGAGGTTGTTGATCAATTTCAAAACAGGGTCTTGCAGGGTCTTAGGAGCACATAAAACTGCTATACTATGATAAATTGTAAAGCTGTTTTTCGACCTCTAACGTGCAACTTAAGTACATAGTCTCTGGCGGATCTCCAGCACCAAAGACTTGGGCATATCAACTATAAGTCTCTGGCTCACCTTTTCAACAATCAAGTAGTAAGAGGATTATCCAAACTTGGTCCCAAATCACCCGGGATATGCGGATCGTGTCTTGAAGGAAAACAGAAGAAGGTCAGTCATGCTGTGTTGCAACACATTCCATCTGTAAGAATACTTGAACTCCTTCATATGGATCTTGTAGGACCAATTTAGAAGGAAAGCATTTCAGGTAAACGCTACATATTTGTGTGTGTTGATGATTTCTCACGTTTCACTTGGGTCGAATTTCTAAAAGAAAAAAATGAGTCGTTTGTGGTTTTCAAAAACCTTTGCAACACTGTTGCAACTGAAAAAGACTTGTCTGTCAAAAGAATTCGAAGTGACCATGGGAAAGAATTTGAAAATTCTAGCTTTAACAACTTCTGCTCCGACAAGGGGATTTCCCACGAATTCTCATCACCCATAACACCACAACAGAACGGTGTGGTGGAATGAAAGAACAGGACATTGGTTGAAATGGGAAGAGTTATGTTGAACTCAAAGAAACTTGCACTTAAGTTCTGGGCCGAGGCAGTAAACACAGTGTGTTATGTCATTAACCGGGTTTACCTACGACCAGGTACAACTAAAATTGCATAAGAACTCTGGAAAGGTAAACGCCCGAATGTTCAACATTTTCATATCTTTGGTTGTGCTTGTTATGTACTAAATGATAGAGAATCTAGAGGAAAGTTTCAAACCAAGTCCGACTTAGGAATCTTTGTAGGGTACTCTCGCAATAGTCACTCCAATCGCGTGTTCAATATGCGTACCCAAACTATTGTCGAATCATCTAACGTTGAATTTGATGATTACAGGGACTTTGCGTCAACATCCTCGGAGGATAAGATCACAGAGCTGCTTGACTCAGAAGCAGAAGAGGAAGAACAACGGACTAACATCTCCAGGAACTCAGTTCCAGTTGCAACCGACCAGGTTGAACCACCAGTTGCAACTATCGTGGAAGAAGAGATAGCAACTGACCCACCATCAGAGACAAATGGAAGAACTGAACAACTGGAAGCACCACCTCACATTAAGCGAAACCATCCTCCCGAAGCTGTCATTGGTGAGATCAGCGATGGGATTCGCACACGAGATCAACCTCAAAAAAGGTATGACCAGATGGTGCGGTTCGTCAGTTACACCTCCAAAATTGAACCCAAGAATGTCAAGGAAGCACTGCTTGAAGAAGCATGGATTTAAGCCATGCAGGAGGAACTGAATCAGTTCGAGAGGAATGATGTGTGGCAACTAGTTCCTAGACCAGCAGATGTCAATGTAATTGGTACTAAGTGGATTTTAAAGAACAAGACTGATGAGCTGGGAAACATTGTCAGAAACAAAGCAAGACTTGTTGCTCAAGGCTACACACAAGTCGAGGGAGTTGACTATGATGATACATTTGCCCCAATTGCAAGACCGGAATCAATTCGACTCTTACTGGCTGTTGCATGCGTCTTACGCTTTAAATTGTTTCAGATGGATGTTAAGAGTGCGTTCTTGAATGGATATCTTAACGAAGAAGTCTTCATGGAACAACCTAAAGGATTCACTGATCCCCATTGTCCAAATCATGTGTTGAAACTCAACAGAGCACTTTATGGGTTGAAACAGGCACCTCGTGCCTGGTATGAAAGACTCACTATCCATCTCATTGACAAAGGATACACTAGAGGGAGTGTTGATCGCACATTATTTTACAAACACTTTGATTCAGACATTCTGATTGCACAAATCTATGTTGATGACATTGTGTTTGGCTCTACCTCCACAAGAGAGTTACAACAGTTTATTTCTGTCATGAAAAACGAATTTGAAATGAGCATGGTTGGTGAACTAACATACTTTCTTGGGTTGCAGGTAAAACAGCATGATGATGGAATTTTTATCTCACAGTCCAAATATGCCAAGAATTTGATCAAGCGCTTTGGACTTGAGCACGCGAAGCCTATGAAGTATCCTATGAAATCAACCGACCGACTCAGCAAGGATGACAGCTGCACCTCAGTAGATCCGAGCCTCTATAGAAGTATGATAGGTAGTTTGTTGTACCTCACAGCCAGTCGACCAGACATCTGTTTTAGTGTTGGCGTTTGTGCAAGATATCAGTCCAACCCAAAGGAGTTGCATCTGAAGGCTGTCAAACGAATCATTCGATACATATCAGGTACAACTGACTTTGGTCTTAGTTATAACTTTAACAATAACCTCTCTCTGACAGGTTACAGTGATGTCGACTAGGCAGGATGTGTTGATGACAGGAAAAGCACTACATGAGGGTGTTTCTATCTGGGGACCAACTTGGTGTCATGGTTTAGTAAGAAGCAACACTCAATTACTCTTTCCACTACTGAGGCAGAATACATAGCTGCTGGCAGCTGTTGCACCCAGCTAGTCTGGATGAAGCACATGTTGGAGGATTACGGTATCACTCAGAATAAAATTCTTCTCTATTGTGATAATACCAGTGCCATTAACATTTCAAAGAATCATGTTCAACACTCACGCACTAAACACATTGATATAAGGTACCACTATATCAGGGAACTTGTTGAGGCTAAGACTGTCGAACTTCATCATGTGTGTACTGATCTTCAACTTGCAGACATCTTCACAAAGGCTCTGGATGTTACACGTTTTGAGCACCTTCGTAAGTCGTTGGGGCTCTGCCTTATGTGAATGGCAACAGGGACACTGTTGCCACTAAGAGTGATGGTTCTAATCTTACTTATTCATTCCATTGATGAACTCTCCTCTTAGCAATATTTGTTTTTGTTCTCTCCTCAGTTCAAGCTTACTCAATATCCATGAATCAAAAGGATGGGGAACAAATCTCTATGCCATGTATGGAAAATGTTAAGCATACTATATCTAGCTAGCCTCAAAGGCTTGTAGTTGCGACTGGAAAAAGCTACCTGACCTAAAAGTAACAAGTGTGAAAGCTATCAATTCTTATCTCACGCTTCTTCTCATTGGAAAGACCTACCTTGTTCAAAAATGAGTCAGCGTGAAAGCTACCAGTTGTGTGTTTCTTTTTGTTGTTGCGACTGAGGAGATAACATTAACTGCTTCCTTTGGGGACTTAGTTAGGATCTGGTTTTAGTAAGTAACTTTTGGTAACTAATCCCTCTTGGAGCTCTTTGTCGTTGCTTTTCAATTCTATTTAATTATGCAGCCCTAACTTCCTCACAACTCTGTTTCTTCTCGTGTAACATTAGGAAAGTTTGAAAGATTGTTGCATATGGGGATCTTACCCTGATTATGGTAACACCGCGTTAGCCTTCTCACTTCCTGGTTTTGTGCTATCAAGTATCTTTGGATAAGTTTCCTTTGCGTTTTTCGTGTGCAGGGAAAGTTCCCCTCTCTATTTTTGCTAGGGTTTCGCAGTTCTTAATTGCTATTTAAGGGATATCTCTTCTCTGTCATCTCATTAATTCACCTAACCTTCTCACCGTCTCTCTAGTTGCTTCTCTCTTCTTTTTCTCTCTCTTTCATAGGATGGGTGGCTCTCTCAAGCGATCAGCGAACCTTTCCCCCAACTCTGACGAACCCATCCACATGGATCCCCTTCAATCAATCCCTCCATCACCACCATCATCTGTTCAGGACCCTGATCTTCCCAGAACTATTTTTCTGGCTACTTGAAGAGGACTCTGGTTGAGAAGAGGCCTCTTGAAGAAAACTCCTATGCCGACACAGATGTCCTGGACACCCTCGTCAACCGCGGCTGGCTGGTAGCAACTCGGAAAGCCGGCAGCTACTCCAAAGTGTTGGTTCAGGAATTTTATGCCAATCTGACCTCTCAGCTAGATGCAGAAGGCTCTCTCCAGCGGCACATGGTCTATGTGTGACAAAACGTGTGTCCTTTCACCCCCGCCATCATCTCCGCTGCCCTGGGTGTCCCTGAGGTCGACACAAAGACTGTGTCCGAGCTACGACTAGAGACGAGCATGAACAAAGTTGCAACTAAGCTCACTGGTGGCCGCATTCGCTCTTGGCCGCCCGGCCAGCTCGTTACCAGCGCTCTCACCCCCAGGTACAACTTTCTTTTCCGTATTTTGGTTTGTCATTGGTTGCCCTGCACCCACGTCTCCTCCATGCATGCCGATGTTTCCAGCATCCTTTTTCGTATTGGGACTGGCGTAAAAATTGTTCTTGGGAAGCTCATCTTTGAGCGTATTTATCGAGAAGCCTTTCGTGATACTCCTCTTTCCCTTGGGTTTCCGTCGCTCATCTACCGCATCCTCACCTCCCAAGTCCCGGCCCTCAAGGCCAAACCAGTTGAGCTCACCAGCGTGCAACCCATGCGCGCCAGCCCCAAAGTGGTGAACAAACCAGAGCCGTCCCCGGGACCCACTGGGGGACAGTCCAAAAGGGGAACCGGTCTTCCAGACGCAACTGCCAGTCTGGACGGAGTGCACATGGAGCTTGCCCGTCTCAACAACCTGGTCGAGACTCTGAGCCAATCACACGAGGCCATGAGCACCTCCCTTGCGCTAATGGACTCCAAAGTGGACCGCATGATTGCTCTGGTCCACCCTGGTAGCACCTCTGGCACCCCTCGATTTCGTATGTCAAAAAGGGGGAGAATCCATCAGGCAGGGGGAGTTCATGTTTGTTTTTTTAAATTTGAACAGTTGGATTTTGTTTACGGATGGTTGCACCGATGTTGCAACCAGTTTTGAACTATTTGCACCTTTTATTATGAACTCCTTTATATCTGTTAAATGCTTACTCTTTTGCAGATAAGGTCTGTTAGATACTTACTCTCTATGCAGATAAATGATTTTGACAAAACAAATCAAAGGGGGGGATTGTTAGGGTCGATTACTAAAGTCTCATGGGCTTAATGACGTTTGGCCCAACCCGCGTATTGATAATGTTTTGTTTAATCATTAGGTTAGACTTAGATGGTAATTATCTTGATGTTATTCTTGCATATCCATTCTGATATTATTTCTATCTCTTACTTATCCCCTTATTATGAATGTGGACATATATACGGCTGTTATCTAACAAGATATGACAGGATCTCTCGGAATAAGTCAAGTAAATATAATCGGGTTGCAACCTGCATATCATACGACCTTATCAATAAGGAAGGAAGATATTCAAAGGATTGCGACGGAAGATACGAGTAAGATTCTGCCATGCCTATATAAGGAGAAGACTCGAGACATGCACAAGACACTTTGAAGAAGATATTTGAGAGTCAGTCCTGTATCGAGTCAAAGCTTTCAAGAAGCACTAAGTCAGAGGGTCTCTGGAGTAGCTTAGTGTGTTCTTTGAGTCAATCGAGTATTCCGAAAATAGTTAAGTGATAGGTGTTGCAACTGCAAATATTAGAGGGAGTCTAAGATTTGGGTTGATATAAAACCTACGTTGTAAATCTTAAGTAGGATACTGTTTGAGTCAAACATTTGGGTGCAAACCCCGTGGACTATGACCATTTGGACCGAACCACGTTAAAACTCTTTGTGTTCTTTATTGTTTATGTTTTACTGTCTTTCGTCAGTTGCAACAGTCAAACTGTGTTTAAACAGTAAAGTTCATATGTATGTCTTACTTACGAATACAGTTGCAACTACTGTCAAGTGTGACTGTGTTCAACAACAAGTAACATAGACCTAAGATCTTTCACCCAAAAATAAAACTAAGCATAGTGGTCATGAACTAAAATTTGGATTCTGGTAGACAATCTGTTAGTACAATTGAAAATTAATTTGCACCCCATGAATGTTCTTCTATCCAAACATGTGAGATAACTGATAAATAGAGCATCCAATAGTAATCCAATCAAGACTTCAGTCCCAAGAATCTAAAATTTAAAAACTGCATAAATCTTTCTTGAAGTGAAACGATTATGGAAAGAAACTGAATTGAAGGAGTGGAATAGATGTAAGAAAATAATCCATAATATCGATCTTCATAAGGAAGTTGCCAAAGTTATTACACATATTTAAAGGATCTACCTAGTAATTGATTACAAGAAAAAGAACATATATATGTAATTAGCTAATATAATGCAAATATTTCTTCTCATATATCTCAACTTATCTTTCAATAAAGTTTCAATAGAACAACTCCCATTTTTTATGCTAAATGTCAATCATTCTAATACCTACATTATCTAATACAGAAATTTAAAAAATAAACTATTATTATTATGGACATACTAAAAATTCAACAAGTTGGGATAAAAGTCAAAACATCAGGACAAATATTAAAATGCCAACAATAATTTTTCAATTTTGTAAACTACAAAGCATTAATGTAAGAGAAATTTACTGACATTTTTAAAAAAAAAAAAAAGTGCAAGAACCTTAATTCTTTTCAATCCATGAACAAATGCTTACAGCACTTAAGCACAATAGCACAATCTGTATTCGGGTCTCCAGCCGGTTAAGTCCCACTTCAAAGCTGCTGATCTTGTCCGAATCCATAAGGAACAATGCAATAATTTCCATAATCAAAACCATTATTGTTCCCCTGATTCTGGTTCACCAACTCCGCCGTCATATTCTCCAAAGAATATCCTCCCACGTCCATATTCGTAACCGCGGCAGCAGGTGGCGGTGGTGCGGGCAATGAACTCGTGTTATGTATAAGCATCAAATCATCCGCCCTCAACGTTACGTTCTTCACCAATTCTTCCATTGCCATCGCATACTGCTCCAGCTCCTCAAGTTCCAGTCCATCCACAGCCTCGTCCCACCAAAATCCGACACCACCACCATATCCCTCGGACGCCCTTTTGGCCTCCTCGATAATCTCCTTTCGCTTCTTCTCAATCTCTAACTCCTTGCAAACGTCGGAATAATGCCTATTGTAGTCACGTGTTTTCGGTGTGGGACAATTGTTCGCCTCAGTACTATCATCAGATGCGCCATTGAGGAAGCGGTCCACGATGGAATCCGCCGTGGGGTGGCCAAAGGCGAACACACGCTTGCCATGCGAGTGGACGATGATTGCCATTTCAGCCCCGCTGAGGATGCATAGCTCGCTCGCTTTCTTGAAAAGCCCAACGCGGCGTTTCGAGAAGGTGACTTGTCGATTGCTTAAGTTTTCGATTTTCTTGATTTCAATCTTTTTTCGGCCTTGAGTTGTTTTCTTCACCATGCTCGTCTTATCCTTCATGATCATCATTTCACTCTCTTACAACAGTTAATTCGAAAATGATAACTTGATATTCACACGTTTAGCATAAGGTTCTACGACGTGTATGTATACTAGTGCTATGGATGCAACAAAATCTACTGAGAAAGGAAACTCAATAAAAATGAATGAAGACAATTGGATAAAGTAATATGATTTAAGGAATCTTAGTCTGTTTACTTAATTGAAGTGATCTTAATTTTGATTACTATGGTAAATCCAATTATTAATTGTCTGGACACAACAATTAATTAACTAATGAAGAGATTTTCCCTTAGTTTCCTTTTTAATTAAAGAATCTTTTTTGTTCCTTTTTTTTTTTTTTTTGAAATAGAATCTTTTTGGTTATTAGTCTTCCAATTTAGAGTTAAAGTATTAACCGTGTCTAATAATAATAATTTTCAAATACACAGAAACGCCTTCTCTTGGCATGCACTAGAATTTGGGTTAGTATGCTGGACAGCTCGACGACAAATGCTAACTCAATTTTGTAATTGACAAGATCAACCACTTCGAGAAATTATAAAAAAAAAAATATATGTTAAGAGAAAAGATTCTAAATCATCAGGCTTAATTAATTTCTATGATTATTGAACAAGTTACCTTTGGATAATTCAAAAATTGCAATAAGTCGTTTATTTGAAATATACACAACCATGGGACATTTGGATCTCTATTTGGTTTTTCACTATTTGGAGCATTTGGAATTGTAGAAATAAAGCTCAATTCAAGGGAGAGCGGTTAGATATTCAAGATATTTGTGAATCGATCAAGATTAAAACATGGTCTTGGATTAAGGCGACTAGGAAGGATTTTGTGCGTTTTCTTTTGTCGATTGGTATAACTCCCCAATGCACTGCTTGTAATCTTGACATTTTGGTGTACATCTTGTACCCTTTCTCAATGAAAATTTTCTTTTATTGATCAAAAAAAAAAAAAACACAACCATGGGTTTATCCAGAATTCAAAATGTGATGGGCTAACGACTTACACAAAGAATAATTTTTTAGCTTTATATAAGTAAAAATGAATTTTAAATTAATAACAACCTATATAAAAGCATAAAATGCGCCATCACAAAATGAAATTAAATTGATTACTTACCATCAATATAAGCAATAAAAGTACTAATGAAATTGTATCCTTCGGTTTCTCATGGTATTAGACTCATTAAATATCGAATGATAATAGCATAATATTAATATATACATACATATATACTAAATATATACTAATTTCAAGTACTATAATATTAATTTATACTAAAATCGAGTATTGTACAATTAAAAGATTTTGCTATTGTTATAGATTAGCCAGTTGTGTTTGATATGGTTATTATGGTCATATGTGAATGATATTGGATTTGAATGTTTGATTGTTGCTATTTGATATCATAGTTGGTGTATTTATTTTAAGGGATAATTACAGTTACACCCCCTGAGGTTTGTTGTGATTACAAAGACCTTCCTTGAGGTTTGGGTAATTGCATTGACCTCCCCTCTAATAAGCAATTATAAGGATGATTATAATTACACCCACTAAGGTTTGGTATAATTACAAAGACCTCCCATCTAACAAGTAATTGTAAATGCATTTCCAATTTTGCCCTGAATCAATTCTTGTTTTAAATTTAAATGTCTTACTGAAAATACTTGATATTTTATTTAGTTTCAAGAGCTTCAATGTAATATTAGTTAAACCAATTACTAGACAAAAAGTATTAAATGATATACTAAGCTAATTTTATTCATTCTCACATATATCTAACTTTGTTACTCATTATTTCTTGACCAAAAAAAAATCTTATTTGTGCGAGAATAAATGATAAACACTTATGTCATAGTGGTAGAAAATATTAATTGTAATTTTATATTATAAAATAAATTCTTTAATAATTAATATTTTTAAATGTAGTTTGAAAGACATTCCTAACAATTATTTAAAAGTGGATAACTACATTTAAAAATGTATGTTTTATTAAAGAAATAATGTTGTAATATAAAATTACAATCAATATTTTCTACCACTATAACATAAGTGTTTATCTTTTATTCTCGCATCAATATGTTTTTCTCGTCAAGACATATTGAAAAATTAAATTAAATATTTTTTTGATAAGAGCAATAAAATTAAATATATGTGGAATAATTAAAAATTAATTTAATGTATTTTTTAATACTTTTTATTCTGCAATTAATTTATTTAATATTACATGCAAGTTCTTTAAATTAAATAAATATTAAGTATTTTCAACAAGGTATTTAAACTCATTTAAACAATATAATTGGTGAAGGGCAATGTTGAAAATGCATATACAATTACTAGAGGAGAAGTCATTGTAATTATCCAAACCTGAGGGGAGGTCTTTGTAATTACACCAAACCTCAGGAGGTGTAATTGTAATCAGCCTTTATAATTGAGGGGATGTCATTGTAATTACTCAAACCTCAGGGGAGGTCTTTGTAATTACACCAAACCTCAGGGGTGTAACTGTAATTATCCCTTATTTTAATTAATTGACATTGGAATATTCTATTTCATAATTTGGCTTGTTTTCTAAGTTTTAAAATATGAAAAATGAATTACATGGGGTATTCATAACTCATCCCGCACACAGGTTGGTGCCCGCATGTGTGTAGGGCTGTGCAAAAATAATCGGATCGATCGAATCGGGTGAAAATCGATCGAATGATCCGATCCGAGGATCGGATCGAATATTTGATCCGACTTTTAATTTTTGCCTTAGGATCGAACCCCCATTTGATTCGATCCTCGATTTTAGAGGCTGAGAATCGGATCAGATCGAATACTCATCTTATTGTTTAAAAATAAATAAATATATAATAGTATATATAATATTATATTTTTTATCTATAAAACTGAGCCTATTAATGCTACTAAGATATTTCTATATATAATGTTAATATTATATTTTTATATATACACATACCTAGCATCTTTTTCTTGGTCCATTTGAAGGCCACGTTTTTGTCTTTGAGAAACATATACAATTGTAAATTTGTAACACCTTTCTCTCACCATATGAAAGTAAATTTTGTAATTCAGTAACTCTGTTTGAATATTGTGGTTGGTCCCATTGATATTAAATTAAATAAGAAAAAAAAAGGATCGAAATCGAATCGAATCGGATCGAAATCGAATGATTTTGGATCTAATAGGATCGTTTTAAATTGATTCGATTTCGATCCTCATTTCTCCAGGATCGAAATCGACTTTCAGCCTCGATTTGATCCGATTCTATCTGATCCGATCCAAATGCACACCCCTACATGTGTGCACCTATTTTGTGTGGGAATGAATAAAAGTAGCAAAATCACACTTTCGTTGGCACGGGTACTCGCTTGTTGGGGTGCCAATTCCATGCTCATTCCTATTGACAGCTCGCTTGGAGTTCAACCAAATCAATGAAGAGCAAAAGTGAGCCCTTACAAAACCATTGAGGAAATTATGGTAGTCTGTATGTTGATGCAATATCTTGAGAAATTAAGGGTAAGACGTTTTCAATTATTTAATAGAATATCCTCTTATATATCCAAATAAATGGAAAATTTGTTAAACTCTTCATTTTTCGTTGCGTTGATCCTTAAAAACAAAAGCTCTATGAGTATCGCGATCAATATCGTATGCCTAAATTACTATCGAATAGTCTGAGCCAAATAAAAAAACCTATCTTTTTTCACATGGCATGCAACATTTCATCGTGACATGCACCCTTATTTGCTTAGAGCAACTCGAAGAGATCCGCCTTAAGAAGGTTTTGTAGTCATTTAAGATAAAAAAAAAACAAAAAAAAGTGGGGGATGGAGGAGGAATGGGAGAGAGGTATATCACACCCCCCTCCCCCCCCCCCCCCCCCCCCCCGGCCAACTCAGAATGACTGATTGAGAACAACATATTCATTAGTGATACTATTAGAGACTTATGAGAGTGAGGGGACTCTTGCGTAAAATAGAATTTTGCTAGTTTTGGTCCTTTATGTATAACACTCTGCAATTTCAATCATTTATATATACCCTGCTCAATTTTAGTCATTTATGTATATATCGGGCTCAATTTTGGTCCTCCATCCAAATTAATTTTATTTTGTTTCAAAAGACGTCACGTGCGAGTCACGTGACACCTGAAATCGGTCACATTATTATTTTTATTTATGCTTAACTTAAAATTTTAAGAAAATGATAGATTCATTAACAAAAAATGAGAGTGGTCACCAGTAAGATGAGATGTACGAGCCCATTTTTACCACTAAACTTTATAAAAAAAAAAAAAAAAGTAAATAGGTTTTCTCTTTCAGATTTCTATAGCTACAAATGATCAAATGCGCTAATGTGTTGATTGTGTGTATCAATATTGAAATATAAAAATAAAAAAGTGTGATAGCCATCGTGTGTGAGGCTATGCATTTAGTAATCACTTCAAAAATTTAAATAAATAAAACAAGCGTGTATATCCCAAGTTGAAACCATTAATATAAGATACATGTACTCTTTATAATGCAAAATCTCAATTCATAATTTATGACGGGGTGAGGGAGGGAGGCGGGTTGTTAAAGAATCTACATTTTTCTTAAATTTTAAGGTTAACATAGACATAAATATATAACAAGACCCGTATCAAACATCACATGACTCGCACGTGACGTCTTTTGACAAAAATTAAAATTAATTTGGCTGGAGGACCAAAATTGAGCGCAATGTATACATAAAGGACTAAAATTGAGCAAGGTATATATAAAGGACTAAAACTGCAGAGTGGTATACATAAAGGACCAAAACTGCCAAGAAACATGCGTAAAATGCCTGAACGATATTTAGGAGCAAGTCTTCTTGTTCCCTCCGACAAATTTTCGATCATCAAAAGAATTGAGTACGGAGCTACCTTATAGGTTAAGCGCTACTTAGTTCTAGCTTCTTGTTTATCTCCTGCTATAAAAAATGTGCTTCTATCTCTGTGAGTAGTAAAATCATCTATGTTTGTAAAAATTTGAAATCAATGAGAAGTTGAAGCGCCCATAGAATCTCAAGTGGTTATTATAATTACCTTATATTGTAAAAGACTGCTTATTGTCTGTTGTTTCTTTGTTCTCCACGTACTACGTGGTTTCCAATGTAAAGTAGTAATACATAACCAATAATACTTATCATTGTTTGTGTACAACTTGCCAATTCACTATCACATAATACTTTAAGGTGATACTCAATTGACGATGGATAAAAGTTACCTTTACTAGTTGCATCATTTATGTATCTTAACACCATATTGGTTGAGGCTAAACGGGAATTTGTTGGATTGGGCATGAATTGAGGCAAGCACTGTATTATATAGCTCAAGACAAGCCTTATTTTAGTTAAGTATAACAACCTACCAACTAATCTTCTATAAATTGAAGGATCAATGAGGTACGAATAATGGGATTCCTTCAAATTTCCTTCAGTTTAATTAAAGAATCCATAGGTGTGGTATTACATCCATACCCCAAATAGTCAGTTCAAAAATAATATCAAGTGCATACTTTTTTTGGCAAAAATTTACGGATTTGGCTGATTAGCTACCTTAATGCACATATATCACTTTTAGTGAATTTTCCAAAGATCCGTTTTAGTGAATTTTTCACAACAAACTTTTTTAAGTTGTTGATTGAAGCTAAGTCATTACCAGTGATGAGTGTCCAAAATATTAAACGTTCGTATCCTTTTTACTTGATCTTCTATCCAACTTCAAACCATTTCTACTGTTATATGCCTTGTTTTCTTATTTTATAGTTTGAGTCAAGTCAAGGCAAAAAGACGACGTTGGAGGGGACAATGGACCAAGGAAGGATGAATTGAGCTCGTAGATGAAAAAAAAAGGTGAAAAAATAAATGTTTGTCACACGCCACTTGTGTCATACCATGCGCTAGACATGCTTGAAACGTTGCCCTAATTTACGACACTAGCTGCCACTTGACGAGTCATAGTGAACGCAGGTTCAGGCGCTACTCGTACTCAAACATCAGAGCCAAACGTTACATTTGCAAAGTGTAGGCACTAGCAGCGTTTACACATGCTTGGTAGGTGTGCGACTTGAATGGCGATTGCTAAAACCCTATGGCCACACATTTGTGAAAGAAGAAGTAGAAATATAAGGGTATTTACTTGTCAAAAAAGCGTAGAATGAGCTGACGCATAGAGAATCTGCGAGAAAACAAAAAAATTATAATAAATCATCATTTACTGCCATAACTTTAGTATTAGAGTCATAAGTCAAGATCTTTGGAGAAGAGGCGAACCAAGGAGATTTGAAGATCATGAACATTGATGTTCCACCAGATACAATATTTTTTTTAAATCTTTTGTTTTTAATTAGGGTGTGTGATAAGCGTCTCCATTGCGTGATTTAAGTATATGCCTACTTATGCTTTTGAATACATATGATGGCGTATTTACTTGTTTTAGTATTGTTTTGTGTTTTCTTAGGTATTTATGGAGTCGAGACAAAACAAGACCAAAAATGGATATTTTGGGCGACAATTGGTCAAGACACTATTTCGAGATATTCAAGTGCTATGGGAGCTGGCACTACAAAAAGGTGAAATCCCGAACATATCGCGATTTAAGAGAAGACACCAGAAGCACGTAGAGAGAAAATCAGAATGCAGTGCGATCAGCACCGCATCACAGGGGTGGCGCGCGATTAGGAGGGCACATTGCGCAGGGGTCGCGAAATTAGAGAAACTTGGGATGAAAGTCAAAAATCCTAAAACGCAGCCCAGAGCAAAGAAAAATATAAATAGGAAGCCACATTCAGCAGTCAGGGCAAGAACTTTCACAATGTTTTTCACCACTTTCACCCACTTTCCGACAGAGAAACCTGAGAATTTGTCACTAGAGAGAAAATACCATCAAAACCTTATTCTATTTTAGTTGAGTCATTGTTAGAGATAAAATAGTTTGTGAAGAAGTGGATAACAAAAGGGAGTATGAAGAGGGTCAAGCAACAACGCTCCACCGAATCTGAGAAGCTTTTCTTTATATTTTTACTTTGTCTATAATATTTACTTCTTTATTGATTGTCTAACTCATGACTATGAGGAGCTAACATATTTGTTGTTTAGAGTATGGGAGTAACTCTGATTTATGAATATGTTTATTTGCTTTACTTGGTGTGTTTGATGTTCTTGAATGTCTAGATTATAATAGTTACTTATGCTTTGTGACTAACCTTACTCTCGCTGGTATAAAACGGAAGCACCCGTGCGGGGTCGCATGGGGTGTAGAAAGGTAAGGATAGTAATATACATATATATATATATATATGTATATATATGCGATTTGTGACTTTGGATTTGCTAAAGCAACTGGACTGATTCGTTAACAAGGTAGGTTATTAAAGACTCCTTAGTTTAATTTTTTATTTGCTTCCATTAGTTTAATTGTCTTAATTGCTTTAATTGTTTTCTTGCATTCAAAACCAAAAACCCAAAAAGATATTTCATTATTGTTCTTGCATCCTTAGATTAATTTTCATTGCATTCTAGTTTAAGCATTCTTGGCATAAAAGGCATTCAAAATAGCGTGATATGAGCAATGGCAGAGCTAGGCATTCTGTTGATAAGATAAACCGTCGTCTGGAGTGCAAATGACCAAAAAGAGTTAGGCAATTTAGCACGACATAAAAGAGCACGACCAGTTTCAACAATATGACGATGACGGCGTTCAGAAATTCTATTTTGTTGAGGTGTGTGAGGTATCATTGTAAGCCAACTAATACATGACTTGGCAAGCAAGTTTTTAAGAGCCACGAATTCCCCTCCAATATCACTGTAAGACATTTTGATTTGATGAAATAATAGTTTTTCCACCAATGGTTTAAAGTGAGTGAACACCTTATGTTAGCAGGTTTGGAATAATACCCGATTAACTGAATTATTTGTGAGTTCGGAACGCCGTTATCCGTGGTTCGAAGAGAGTAAATAACTATTTTGGAAAATTACGAGAATAGCCTGCCTTTATTCACTGAACTTCTCACTCCCGAAGATCATAAGTATGACCTTATGCTTTTTTCCGAGTGAATTTTGTGTGCACAGTATGTCTTCTTCTCCCCCTCCTTTTTCTCCTTTTTCCCCTCCTTTTATATAGGATTTCTTGTAAGGTGCATGGGAGGGTACTTTTGAGTCACTATGCATGTGTTACAAGTGTAATGTTGCATGTGTTACAAGTGTCCTTCTATAAGATAAGGTATATCTTGTTGATAAGGCGCTGACTAGGCTGATCTTTATCTTGTCCGATGGCTTCAAGGAGTTCTGAGGGGTTGCTTCTTCTGTTTTCTTTTCTCCGAGGGACTGGATTTCATGAGGAGGTTCACTAGTTGAAGTGAAGTGGGTGTTCGAGGAGGTTTACGCTCCGGGGGCAGTCATTTTCTTATTGTCTTCTTTGGTAAGGTTCTCCGAGAGGCAGATTTGCTTCTTCCTGTTCGTGAGGTGGGCTCCGAGGGCATCAATATGCAAGTAAGGTTGTGCTCTTGCGTCTGGATCTCCGTAGTATAGGTTCCGAGCGTTTCTTGTCGTCATTAGAGTAGTGGTCCCTTCGGGAACAATTCTCCGAGGGCTTCTTGGCCTTGGCTGAGTAACTTTCTTGGCTCGGGCCTTTGGGGTAAGTGACTTTGATGATTTGTGCTTTGAGTAAGGCGTTGTTTTGTGAATTTAGCCTTCGGGGTGATGATTTCGAGGGCTTTGGGAGTGTTCAGCAAGGAAGTATTCTCGTACAGTGGTCCCTCTTGGCGCAGTGATGGATATCAGAGTCATGTGGATCCATCGGGGTTTACTCTTTTTCCGATGCCACGTTGATATCTTATTTTTATTCATCTTGAATTTCCAAGGGACGCTTTGGTGCCCACTCGGACGTCACGTCGTACCATAATCGGGTATGTGAGATCCGAGGGGTTCTAGTATCTCTTCGGGTGCCACGTCATACCATCGTAGGGTATGTGACATACGAGAGTATTCGTGACGATAGTATCGTCTTTGGGATTAATCCCTAATTTAAGGGTTAATCTTTTGTTTAACTCGTATAATCCCTTATTTATTTTTTAGGGTTAACACCTTAAGAACTTGCGATTTTGAAACCAAAGGAAAAAACCACAATATCGACTAAACAAGTCCACAAAATCAATGTAGTAGCAAAAACCATCAAGAGAGGGTTCAGTGGGTCCCCAGACATCTGCATAAATATAATGAAGTGGATGTAACGTAGTAAACAACGAAGTCTCAAATGGTAAATGGTGAGGCTTGCTAGAGTGGCAAGAATCACAAAACAATTCCTTGCAGAGGTTATAGTGCCCACATGTAAATTAAAAACATAAATTAAAGATATACTAGTCTTGATAGCAAAATGACCAAAATGTGAGTGCCACATATGGGACGACGTCCGACTCCAAGAGTAGCAAAGGGAGCGGCCGATTGCATGTAGTAGGAAGGAGGTCGGATGTGGTAGACGCCATTACTATAAATTCCCTTCGTCGGAAGTTACCCCGTGACCCTTAACAATGAAATAGTCAGGAAAAAACTCCATAGATACATTATTATCCCGTGTGAATTGGTGTACAAACAAACAAAACGTGCGAGAAGGAAAGGAAATCTTAGACGAACCAACATGTGTAATTTCCATACCGTGACCATCGGCAATTTGAACCTCATCGGTTCCATCATACTAGGAGTGGAACATGAAGTTGTTGATGTCATTGGTCATATTGTGCGAGGCACCAGAATCAACAAGCCAGGAGCCTTGTCGGGGGCGCGACTAAGATGGAAGAGTATGTGCGGTGTTGGGGTGGGCATGATGGAACTTATATAATAGAACCTCGAAGTGGTATGGCCATAGAGACCACAAATCTAACATTGTACATTGCTAAATGATGAGTTCGAATCATTATTAGATCACGGGTGAGGGTTACCTCGTTCACGATTGCGGAATTAACGACCACGGTTTTGGTGATGACCGCGGTCGCGGTTGCCATTGTTCCGAGAGTGTGAGTATGGGGTGCCGGTACTGTTGGTTGACTTGTGGGACGTAGTGTTTGTGGTGACAACAAGCGATGATTTGTTATTGTCAAGGCGGCGCAAGTAGGCCTCGTGGGATACAAGAGCACTGTGGGGTTCCACAAAGGAAAGAGAGTGCTCACAGAGTCACATGAAGGTAGCGACATCACAGTATGATGCTCTAAGTCCATGGATAACGTAAAGCATCATGTCATCTTCGTGAAGTGGCCGGTCAATTAAGATTATTTCATCAACCTTTACCTGGATGTAAGTGAGAAAGGCCTTAATGAATATGGTGCCTAAAGGCGGAGTAAAGGTCTTTCTTTAGCGTCATAACTCTGGTACGGTTGGGACGTGCAAAGTTGTGCATGAGATTAACCCATGCGACAACGAAAGTTCTAGCGAAATTGATGAGTGAAAGGAGATCATCCGATATTGCACCGACAAAATCTCCAAGAAAAAGCGAGTCATGTTGAAACCAGGGATGTACGACTCGTGGTCGGACAGATCAGGGCGGCGATACGTGCCTTGAAGTTAGCCAAGAAAATTCAACTCGTTGAGTTGGGAAACAACTTGTAGACGCCATGACAAGTAATTTGATGTGGTGAGCTTGATAGGAAAGTGATGATGAGTGGTAACATGGATGAGAGACGTAGGTGTCGTGAGGGCAGCGGTATGAGGCCGTGAGGGCTGTGATTGTTAACGGCGATGTGGTCACCATTGTTGGTGCTGGAGTGGGCGGTAGAGTCAGCGGATATGGCGGCGGAGGGTGTAATATTAGGTTAGATCGATGCAGGATCGAGTGATCTTATTTAGGTAAATCATGATACCATGTAAATACTTAAAAGGCTTCCTATTTTATTGTTTAATGAGATTACAAAGAGTACAATAATTTATACAAGAGTCTTGCTACAAGATAAGAAAAGACAATTCCATCTAAAATATTTACAAGATATAAAACATATAATACAACCCCTTAAACTAGGAAGGAGAATCTGTAGGAGTTGAGCCCTTAATAAAATATGTCTCGTGATGACCCTAGTTGAGTAATTAGGCTCAACTTTTATGAATAATCGAGATAAATGACCAGGAACAAAATGAATTCATCTAGAAGACTTTTAAAGGTGAAGATCTTTAATAATACACGTAATTAACCTGCACCGATTATCTTTTTGTGATGCATAGAAGATTGTTTCATGAAGAAGATATTAATTTTACATCTATCTAGGATATAACAACATATGTCTCTCTTCTTGGGAGTTTAGGTCTCTTTCCTTAAGAGTGCATTCATCTTTCCGACAAGGCCTTCTTCGATCTTGGCGACCTCTCGTAAAAAGCGTTGGCGGCATCAACTACGTTTCCTTGTTCTCGATTTTGTTGTTGTTTAGTGGTGACATCCACAACTCTAGGGTTCTGCTCGTTTTTTTTTTTTTTTTTTTGCTTTTTTCTCTCTTTTTTCCTTAGGGTTTTCATCCGTGTCTTTTTCTCGTTTCTTTCGTCCTTTTCGAGTTTATGTATTTCTTTGTGCTTTGTTTGCTTGTGTCACAGGTTGTTGGAGGTAGGGTATCGTTCAAACCTTGGCTGTTGCGACCGTAACTCACCGTAATACTTCTTCCGTTTGTTAGAACGTGGATATCATGGATACAGTTGGTAATCAATTGCAAAAAAGTCTATCTCTTTCCAAATTCAAAGAATCTACTCACCTTATTCCGGACTCATCCTAGCAGAACACGAACACGTCCTCTGAATTGGTGCTTGTTGGGAGAATATTGACGAGATGAAGTTACAATTTTATTGCTTTCTGCACTATGATCAAGACTTTGTTTAACGCACGCAACGGAATTGAGATTACCAGAATTACTGATGATCGGCTCTTGTTCCGATTTTTCCATGTTCTTGATAAGAAAAACGTGTTGGTTGGGTGCCCTTGGTCTTTCCACAAACAAGTTTTAATCCTTCGTGACCTTGAACTTGAGGAGAATCTGGGGACTATTAGCTTAATTTTTTGTAGCTTCTATGTCTGCATATATAATATCTCGTTCGTACGCCAGACTAAAGAAGTTACTACTTTCATTGGACAGAAGCTCGGCCTTCTTGAAGAGGTTGACATGTCAGGATAATGGGGTGTTAGCATGCGGGTTCGGGTGAAATTGGATATCACTAAGCCATTAAGTAGATTCCTGAAAATATGCACGTCGGGCGGGCATGAGCAGACTGTTTCTTATAAATATGGACGTCTCTCAAGTTTTTCGTATTTTATGGTGTTCTGGGCCATATAATGACAAATTGCGATGATCGTTATAGTGTTTCTGGCGCAATTGATGAGACAAACTTGCCATATGGTACTTGGTTATGAGAATCTAATCGTCGAGAGGATACACGACAACGTTTCTCGGATAGGGGCCAACAGCGTGGCCAATATACGAGTGGGTCGAATGATGAATATGAGCAAAATTGGGAGACTCGGGTTTGTAATTTCGATCAGTCATGGAACATAAATAAGCAGTTGAGTGCTTCACAATAGTCGCACCAATCTCATGAGGGTGCTTTTGCTCAAACTGAGAAATGCGGGTTGGCGGATCCGAATGAGGCAAAAAGAATTCAAGCTTGTCCTGAGGCAAGTGTTTCAGAATCCACGAATTCTATGGACTCCACCATTGTCCCTTCTCATGCAGAAGATCATGCAGCAAAGGAGATAAGAAAAGCACGTATCCAATAGGGGGGCTCTGGAATTAAAGAGACAAGAGAGTGCACAAGTGCATGTTAAAAAGAGTCCAGATGAGGTATTGGAGGATGAACAGATTGGGAAAAAACATAAAGGGGTATTGTTATATCCAAAAATGTGGCGGCGACTGTAGAGAAGACCTGCATATCCCAATAAATATCCTCAGTTGGAACTGTCAGGGCTTGGGGAACCCATGGACAGTTCGGGAGTTAAGAAATTTATTTTTTCATTTTCACCCCCTCTTATGTTCCTATCAGAAACTAAATCCCGCAAGGGGAAAATACAGGTGTTGAAGCGACAACTTGATCTTTTTGGTGTTTCAGTTGAGGCAAGAGGCTCTTCTGTGGGATAAAGCACTGGTTGTTTGGTTAGTTAGTGTGTCAGCAAATCATACTGATGTGGTAATTTCAGATAATGCGGGACTCGGGGAGTGGCGATTTACTGATCTGTATGGGGAGCCCGACACAGCTCAGCGAACTAATACGTGGAACCTTTTGAGGCGGCTTAGGATGGAGTCGCACCAACCGTGTATTTGTGAGGATGACTTTAATGAAATATTGGGGTACGTGGATAAAAATATTGGTCCTCCTCGTCTGAAATGGCAAATATGTAATTTTTGAAATGCGTCAGTGGATACGGGACTAAGTGAGTTGATGTACAAGGGTCCATGATTTACTTGGTGCAATAGGAGGCCTCATCCTCATACCGTGTGGATTTGAATTGATCGTGCATGATATGATACGGAATGGCGAGAGTTGTTTCCTGATGTGATTGCAGAACACGTCCCTCTAACTCACTCGGATCACTCGGCCATTGTGGTGGACTTACGGCCACATAATTTTCAGGAGACGGGACGTGGTGCTGCTCGGCGATATAGATTCGAGACAACTTGGAGGAAGAAGACTGGTTGCGAGGCGGCTATTAAACAGCTTTGGACAAAATTTGAGGGCGGTGCGAATGGCCAGAATCTGGTGAAAATATTAGAGGGCTGCAAGTTGGGACTTATGAAGTGGAATAACGTTGACAGGGCGGAGATGCGTAAGATGGTTAAAAAATCGAAAGAACGAATTTTGGCCTTAAGGAATGGAATGATTTCGAATGTATCCAAGATAGAGGAGAGGGAACTTGCGGGTCAGTTTGAGGCTTTATACGCATCCAAGGAGCTTTATTGGAAGCAATGGGCTAAGGTTCATTAGTTAAGGGAGGGAGAGCGGGATATTGCTTACTTTCATAACCGAGCTAGTGAACGTAGAAAAAAGAATGAGATTAAAGGGTTGAAGGATGATGCGGGTGTGATTTGTAGTACTCCGGGGGAAACAGAATCGATTGCAATTGATTACTTTAAAAATATTTACTCATCCTCGAATCGATCAGAGAATGATATTGAGGAAGTCTTATGAGATGTCGGCGTGCACGTCAGCCCTGAGGTGAATGAACGCCTTCTCCAACCTTTCTCTGGCAATGAGGTATTAAAAGCCCTTAAAGATATGTGTCCTCTTAAATCTCCCGGGCTTGATGGCTTTTCTGTTTTATTTTATCCAAAATTTTGGAATGTTGTGAAATAACATGTCATTGCTTTTACCCTTGCTTATCTCAATAATCGTGTCTTTAATGATGAGATAAACTTTACTCATATTGTCTTGATCCCTAAATGTACTAACCCTGATATTATGACACAGTTCCGTCATATAAGCCTTAGTAATGTGAGCTTCAATATTGCATCCAAGGCCATTGCTAATCGCTTGAACCCTTTCTTGAATACTATAATTTCTCCTTATCAATCGACATTCGTGCCCGGTCAACTTATTACTGATAATATCCTTGTAGCCTTTGAACTGAACCGTTTTCTTAAAAATAAGAGAACAGGGAAGTGTGGCCAGATGACGCTGAAGCTTGATATGAGTAAGGCATACGACCGAGTCGAGGGGTCCTTCTTGGAAAATCTAATGAATTAGATTGGGTTTTTCTTCTCAGTTTGTTTCTCTTATTATGATGGGGGTGCACACTGTTTCATATGATATGCCTATTTAGGGGAGAGAGTCTTCTGCTTTTTTACCCGAAAGGGGTATTCATCAAGGGGATCATATTTGTTCTTGTTTGTTTCTGAGATTTTTTCAGTTATTATTTTGAATGCGGAGACTATGGGGTTGATTAGGGGGTGGCAATTTGTCGCGGTGCGCCAAAGATTTCTCACTTTTTATTCGCAGATGATACTCTCATGTTTTGTGACGCTACACATGATTCGGTAACTGAAATTTGTAGGCTACTGCATACCTACGAGATAGCCTTGGGGAAAAATCATCTAGGAAAAACTAGTTGTAGTTATGAGCAAAAGTGTTAATCCGGAGGTGGCGGTCAAAATTAGAGGTATTTTGGGTGTGGTTGTATTAGAGAGATAAGAGGAATATTTGGGGTTGCCTTCTGTGGTGGGGAAATCAAACAAGGAGTTGTTTGTGTATCTTCGGGAACACGTGTGATAGAGGGCACAGGGTTTTAAAGGAAAAACATTGTTGAGTGATGGTAAAGAGATTATGATTAAGTCAGTTATGCAAGCGATTTCGATATTTGCTATGAGTTGCTTCCGCCTCCCTGACTCACTTATTAACGAAATTGAGGCAATTATTAATAATTTTTGTTGGGGCAGTGGGGATAAGAACAAGATTCATTGGATTGCTTGGGATAAATTATGTTGTCGCAAGGAGGAGGGTGGAATGGGGTTCCGAAACTTGAAGGCTTTTAACATGGCGCTTCTCACTAAATAAGCATGGCAAATATTCCAAAACCCCGAGAGCCTTGTGAGCCATATTTATAAGGCCAAGTACTTTCCAACGTGTTTGCTTTTAGATGCAAGGGTTGGGAGCAATCCGTCATTTTCTTGGCGATGCATATGGGAAACTATTTCGGTCCTTAAGCGAGGGATGCGATGGAGATTTGGGAACGATGAACTTATTTTGGTTTGGGGTGATGAATGGTTATCTCGGTCCAGCTTCTTTCGGGTACTAACTTCGCGGGGTGTTGATGTACCATTCACTCAGGTTTGCAACCTCATTGATCCGACTGGTTGGTGGGATGTACAGCTTTTACATAATCATCTGCGGGAAATTGATGTGAGGGAAATTTTGTCCTTACCCCTTGGAGGTTCGGCACATGTGGATTCACAAATATGGCACTACGAGCGGCACGGGAGATTTTTGGTTAGGAGTGTGTATCACGTTATCATGACGCAAGGGTTGGTTCTGCGTCGGCGGAAGAGTGGTGCCTCATCATCGACTCATAAGGCATGGAAGATTATTTGGCAAGTTCGTTGTGCGAGTAAGATTAAGATTTTTCTATGGAGAGCTTGTTTGAATATTCTGCCAACACTGAGTAATTTGAAGAAGCGGCGGATTTGTGAGGAAACTACGTGCGTGAATTGTAAAAATGGAGTGGAGCATACTCGACATGTTCTATTCGAGTGTCATGTTGCGCGCCAAGCCTGGGCCCTAGAAAATGTTTTGCTCTCACTCCTGATTCGGGGAAACGAAGATTTGGTGGATTGGGTTGTTCGAGTTTCAAAGTCGAAGTCATCGGAAGCCGCTAGCCTTGCCATCACGTTATGCTGGGGACTTTGGGGTAATAGGAATATTGTTCTCGTCGGGGAGAGGGCAAGGAATTTGGACGACATTGCAGCCTTTGCCATCATAGTTGCGAATGCATAGCGTGATGCAAACGTGGGACATGTGAGTCGGGGGATGCAGAACGTATGGAATGCACCACCTACGGGAGTTGTTAAATTCAACTTTGACGGGGGTGCTTTGAGGAAGACAATGAAATCGGCGTTGGTGTGGTTGCACGTGGCTCGCAAGGGACGACGATTGCATGGGTTCAACGAAGGTTGGAGGCAAAGCCCTCTGCTGTTTGTGCCGAGGCAATTACAATGTGTTGGGCAGTCCGAATAGCCGTTGGCATGCAATGGTCGAAGGTTATGTTTGAGGGGGGTTGCCTCACTGTAATTCACGATATTATCTATCGAGGACCGGGTGACGCCCTGCAAACTAATACTATTGCCCACATCTTTCGACTCCTTGACCTTCAGGATGATTGCTCGTTTCATTGGATTGGTCGCGAGGCTAACGGAATAACTCATAACTTGGCGCGTAGTGCAATTGCTAACACGGAGGTTCCTAATCCTCTCTTTTTTGCTAATTTGTAATTTGGGGTGTTAGTTGTTTTTGAGTTTTGCTCTTTTTGATTCGTTGTGTTGGACACTAAGTTTGACGTCCTTTGTACATCGTGGTTTTAATAATATATTTCTCTTTAAAAAAAAGATTGTTTCATGTTGCTTAATTACATTGTATGTGTTTTTTATCAAAAAAAAAATTTAAAAATCCTTTATGGATATATAAATGATTACAGATTAAAATTCTTCTATAAAACGAGTAGAACCCGAAAGATTAAAAAACTTCATTAACATCTCGTTTCTATCCAGTTCCAGATTTGTTTGTTTGTTTCGAGGGAATGAAAATGAGTATGAATGATTCCACCAAAATATATATGAGGTGTGTCTTCGGTGACTGAAGTAAAAAAAAAAAAATATATTACAAGTTAATACAAGCTAAAATAGTACAAGGTGGAAGGTTTAATGACACATTATGTTACATAACTATCTGTGCTTTATACTCATAATTATGTAATCCAACAATGAAAATCAAAATAACTATGTGCTTTATTTAATAAATGGAGAAGTTTGAAAACTCTTTGTAAGGAGGTTAAGCATGACAGAATTGAAAAAGAAAAACGATTTAAGTTTTCGGGCTCCATTATCTAGACGAATTAATCAGAGTGATCCATCCAACTGGAGTATGGCTGTATTTCACAGAGCTAGTCTGTCCCAACGTACAACTTTGGGTACATGCGTGAATGCTTTGAACTTGGATAGAAGATAACTGAAATATAATATATTTAACAAAAATGGGATTTTGAAACATCACTTTCGCAAGAAAAAAGCAAATTAGAATCGTTCCTTTTACCCTTTTAAGACATTAAATCTCGTCGTCCGGGCTCAGAGTTCAAATCATGGCTCATAAACTAGTATTTCTGATATATTTAAGTAAATATTGTTGAATACACAACAAGTAAAATTCATTTCATCATACGTTTAACATATGATATTGAATGTAATACATAAAATGTAGCTATAATTCTTTGTATACGAAATATTGTAATCGCAAAGTTTAGACATACTTAAAACCAAAAAAAAAACGATAAAAGCATCAAGTCCCTAACCTATGGGTTCTTTTTGACATTGCTCTGGCCCCTTCTTTTTTAACCTATGGGCTATTTTTGACTTGCGCAAATTATACGAGATAATCAGAAATCCTTTTCGGATTCACCTTCATCCGATGCAATAAGATAGATTGGTTTTTATTTCTTTCCTTGTATTTAGATTTTGTGTAGTTATCCTTTTCTTGGACACTAAGTCATCTCATGTATAAATATGTGATGTAATTCACATTGTAACTTAAGCAAATAAATATACAAGTTATATTTTCTACATGGTATCATGTAGCCCTAAATAATCACACGATTCTATTTCTCATTTTTTCGATCCGCCTCCAAACCCTAATCCGCCATGTCTACCGTCACTCACTCTGACAGACACAACTCTGACGATGGCAATTATGTCATGTCCAAACACTGATCCGACGTCCCACCATTCACCATCGCCCCTTCTCTTCCCATAATCACCTCACCTTACGCCTCAATCCCACAAACTACATCTCATGGTGATTCCAAATCGTCTCAACCCTTTGCGGACACAATTTCCTCGGATACTCTTTGGTTCCAACAGGACCAATTGATTATCTCCGCTCTTATTGGCTCCATGGAACCGGAGATAATCCCCCTGATTCATTGTGCCAAAACCTCCTCCGAGCCAAGGTTCTCTTGATGGTCCCTTTACACGTTGCAATCGCACATGAATCATGGCTTTGAAAGATGCTCCGATCAACTCAACTCCTCTCTTCATAATTGTTCAGTCAGAGAATACCTTACGAACATCAAGTCCAAAGTTAACGAGATCGCCATGCTCGACTGCCCACCAATCCAGACGACATCACGTAGTATGTCCTCAACTGCCTCGGCTCCAACTATAGGGATATCGCCACCTCCATTCGCCTTCGTGAGCAATCACGTTCACCTTTGCTGAGCTCCACAATGCTTTCGTCACTCATTAGTCGTACATCAAACGATTTGAGGTTGACACTACAGCCCTCGTTGCAACCGCCAACACCGTGACACCCAGGTCGGGCTGCGGCTCTCCCTTTTCTCGTTGCTCCTCATCCAGGGGTGCACTTTGTTTTGTGGCAATCGTAGTCAAATTCAGGGTCGAGGTAGGCGGCCTTCTGGTCATGTTTCACCTGGCTTTACTAACGACTCTCAGGCCTCTGGTGAACCGGTTATTTGTCCGTTCTGCAGCAAACCTAATCATGTCGACTCCCACTGTAAAAAATTGCAAATACTACTCAATCCAACCGCCAATGCTGCCCACACTCCACCCGCAGCCAAAAATCGCTCTCCATCTCTATCATGGATGGTTGATTATGGCGCCTCTCATCATATTACGAGGGATCTCAATAACCTCGACTACCACTCTAAATATGATAGTATGGATGAGGTTCAGTTAACTGATGGAAACAGTATGCCTATTATCCACACTTGTTCGTCTATCATTTTGTTTCCTTCTCGCAACTTCTCTTTCATTAATGTGCTTTGTGTCTCGTCGTCTCATCACAATTTATTATATGTCCACCGTTTTACTAAAGATAACGATGTCTCTTTAGAATCCTTTCCCGATTAGGTTCATGTTAAGGTCGGGCTTCAGGGGGAAAACTAGCGACAGGACCATGCACTAATGGGACGAATCATATCCGTCCTCCTTTGTACTATCTCAGAAATTCGAAAAAGTTCCTGAATCTTGGTGTTCGGACGTGTGCCTCCACTTGGCACTCACGTCTCGGGCATCTTGCTACAAAGACAAGTTCCTTTTTTTGATATCTAGTTTTGATTTGCCATTTTTGAATAAGTCCTCTGCGAAGGACAGTTTTTGTTACTCGTGTTAAGCAAGTAAATCGCATTGTTTTCCCTTTTTGATAGTTCTTTTGTTGCGTCGCATCCTTTGCACTATATTTTTGTCGATGTTTGGGGCCCCACTGAAACTTCTGTCGATGGGTTTCACTATTTTTTTATAGTTGATTTGTCTAGTCGTTACTGCTAGTTGTTTCCTATGTCTGCTAAGTCACAAGTACATGCTATCTTTTGTCAATTCAAAACACTTGTGGAAAAACAGTTTCGACACAATATCATTAACTTCAACAATGATAATAGCGGCGAGTTTGTTGCTCTAAAACATTTTTTTGTCAAATCTGGCATAAGCTGGCTAACTACTGCGCCCCACACGCCCCAACAAAATGGCATGGTTGAATGTTGCCGCCGTTAAATCACTGAAAAAGGTCGCGCTACTTCATCGCGCCAGCTTACCTAGCACTTATTGGAGTTGTGTTTTTCAGGCCGCCATGTAAATTAATTGGCTCCCTTAATCTGAAATCCTCTTCGAATTCACCTTCATCCGACGCGATACAATAGATTATTTTTTATCTCTGTACTTGTATTTAAATTTTGTCTAGTTATCCTTTTCTTGGACGCTAAGTCTTATCATGTATAAATATGTGATGTAATTATCATTATAACTTAAGCCAACAAATATACAAGTTATATTTTCTACACGAATCACCCCGTCCCAATTTTCTAGCCAAAAATTGACGAACTATTCTATTTAGGTTCATCCACAAGACCAACACATGCCATCCGCGAGCGTATTTTTAAAAAAAAATGCTTGAAAATCAATGGCCAAACAGGCCCTAATAATATAAGATGACGAGTGTTTATTTAAAGATAAGAACAGTTACTTGCTGTGGGAAATGAATACCTTATCAGTTTTGAAGATTTTAAAAATAAAAATAAAAAGAAAAAAGGATAAATTAAAAGATACATTATTACTAATATAAATTAAAACACGTGGTATAATTGTCACTGGAAGAAGCCACTATAAATTGGAAGCATTGGAAGAAATTAGAAACGTACTAAAATTCCTTTGAACACTGTGTGTTTTACTTTTTTACAAGGAGAATTTAATGGAAATTACTGCCGCTCGTCTGCTTCTTCTGTCCATGCTCTTGCTCTTCTGCATTGCTCATGTACGTAATTTGTAGTTATACCTATTTTGATTACCACACATTAACTTATTGAATAATTGCACGTTATTTCTATTGTTTCATGAATTATACTAACAATGATTTAAATATATATATATATATATATATATTCCAGGTGTCATCTGACGTTGAAACTGATGATGAAGTAGCAACATCGGTTAACTCCATTTACCTTCTGTGTCCTATCTCCTGGGTTAATTTACTGTACTATTTGGTCTAATTAATTAACTTATTTCTTTTCAACTTTTAGGTGGCGAAAGGTGCTAATAGAAGGCTTTTACCATTTGTTGGTACGCCTCTGTTTCTCTTGCACTGCCCTACTATTACTACTCTACTTGAAAAATTATTCTACCTATTTGTAAAACTTATTTACCCCATTCAGGAGGAGTTAATATTTTTTTTTTGTTTGAAAGAACAGTAAGCAGGAAATTAAAAGAAATTAGAGAGAAGAAAGAATCGAGAAGGGATCCTTGCTGATTTCTCAAAATCGAAAGAGATTGTTTGCTAATTAAACATAATATATCTTATCCTTAGTTAGACATAATATATGCCAAACACCCCTAGATACGCCCCGGACCCTGAGTATGAGAACACGCTAAAGATAACACGTAAATATTTTTCAACACTTAAGATCATGGATCAAAGTCTTTTATTTTCCACGAAAAGTGCCTAAACGTTTCCAGTTCTAGCTCTAGCGAAACGAAACACACAAGTATTCTCAGAGATATTTGCAACTATAACTTTTGTGAATTTTCCAAAACTTGTCGAAAAGATGTTGAAACATGGCGAAAAGTTTTTAATATTTGACAGACCGAACCATACTGTAGAAACTAAACTTTGATCCATGCTTAACATTATGTAGTTAATTGAAGAGCTTGTGTGCAGATACAACCTTATATGTATGATCATCAACCTTATATGTTCGGTTTCTAATATTATAGTTTTCGTGGATGCACGCAGTATAACCTTATATGTATGATCATCAAGTTAAGTCATTAATTAAGAGCAAATAGGTGTCGATTCACTTTTGTCCGTCAACGAAAGCAGAGAAAATTGTAGACTGGCCTGATTTACATCTTACTCTGAACAGTTTATAAATTAAATGAGCTAGATACAAAATTAGACTTAATTAATAATTAATTTAAGAAAATCCAAATAGTATGTGAAGTTAAGGTTTTTTTTAATTCATTTTTTAATATCTTTGGATTGAAATCGAAGTATTTGGTATGCATTCATTTGATATGATAGTGCACTTTTGGCTCATTTTTAAAACAGATTCACATTTGGTTTTAAAAATCAAATCAATCAAACCTCAAGTTTTAAAAATATACTATAACAAGTATTAACAACAATACTATTGAGAAACACTCACACTTAGCTGAAAACACGAACTGCATGCAGCTGACAACTTCACGTAAAAATTGTTGTCAACTTACACACTGATAAGAACCGAAATTAATCCTTATTCGAGAAAGGATAAAAACTCCAAATTTAAGATAAAAGAGACTTTGATAATTGATTTCCTGAAATCTGAATTACAAAACAAGACTTAAATAGAGAAATTGCGTTTTCGCTTGAAAAATGGTATCACTTGTCGAAAACGGGCTCCGTTGACAAAAAAAATCCCGATAAAAATAGAAAAATTGCGTTTTCACCATCCAAACGTTGAAATTTGGCAAAAATCACATCGCCAGAAGACTTTAGTCTTATGTTTTGCTTAAATGGTCGTTTTCGCTTGAAAAAATGGTATCACTTGTCGAAAACGGGCTCCGTTGACAAAAAAAATCCTGATAAAAATAGAAAAAATGCATTTTCACCATCCAAACGTTGGAATTTGGCAAAAATCACGTCGCCGTAAAACTTTAGTCTTACGTTTTGCTTAAATGGTCGTTTTCGCTTGAAAAAGTGGTATCATTTGTCGAAAACGGGCTCCGTAAACCAAAAAAATTCCGATAAAAATAGAAAAATGATGTTTTCACCATCCAAACGTTGGAATTTGGCAAAAACCACGTCGCCGTAAGACTTTTGTCTTACGTTTTGGTCAAATGGTCATTTCCGCTTAAAAAAGTGGTATTACTTGTCGAAAACGAACTCTGTTGACAAAAGAAATCCCGATAAAAATAGAAAAACGACGTTTTCACCCTCCAAATGTTGGAATTTGGCCAAAATCACGTCGGCGTAAGAATTTTGTCTTACGTTATGCTTCGATTACCGTTTTCATTCGAAAAAGTAGTATCACTTGTCGAAAACTAGTTACTAAAAATATACAATACATTTTTTTGTGAATTTTACGTGTATCGTGTATCTTTTTTGGTAAATTTCGGCCGTAGTGTGCGTTTTAGGTATAGTGCGTATTTTTTCATGAATTTTGGGTGTAGTGTGTGTTTTTTGTGTAGTGTATATTTTTTTACGTAAATTGAGTTTTTAAAAAACAATAGAGATCTGCTTTGGGTTGATATTTAAGTTGACTTTCGATCTGCTTCGGGTTGAAATAGATCTCAACTCAACCTAGTTGAGCTGGGATACTTCTCAACCTTATATGGATCCAGTTCTATAAATTTGGATCAAATATAGATGATCCACATAACTAGATCCATATTGCCACCCCTAGATACATAGTTGCCTTAGATCTTGGTTGTCGTTAGCACTAACTTTAGCTTGTATCACTTGTAGCATGTCAATATAGAGGATTGATCCCTCATAGATCTGGGTCAGAGGTTTGGAGGGGGCCATGGGTTTTGAAAGTGCACAGTTAAATCCGCATACAAGATTTAAGGAGATTGGAATATCGAGTAAGACAAAAAAAAATAACTTCTTTAGAAAACTAACATTCAACAGAAAGCTTTAGCTTTGGGTTTTGGGTGGAGAGCAATAAGCAACAGAATACCCACCATCAGTGATCTTTCTCGATGGGGAATGACAATCACGAACAATACTTATTGTGTGTTCTGTGAATCGGGGTGTGACGGAGTGGAACACTTCTTTTTTAGATGTCACTTCGTCTTTGTTGTGTGGATGGAAATCTATAAATGGTTTGCACTACAAGGTTGCAGGGTCTTTTGCAACCGCAAATGCGGTTGCAAAAGGCCCATTTTCGGTTGCAAATAGTCATTTGCAACCGCGATGCGGTTGCAGATGACGAGGTCTCGTAAAGCCTCGGTTACCTGTCATCCGCGACCGCATCGCGGTTGCAGATGCTCATCTGCGACCAGGTAATTTGCAACCGCGTTGCGGTTGCAGATTCTGCAACCGGGAAGCAGTTGCAAATTTTGCAACCGCAATGCGGTTGCAGATTATATTCAAACCATTTGCAACCGCGTTGCGGTTGCAAATGACCTGCGAACGAAAATAAAAAAAAAAAAACAATAATATTCCGGTAATTTACCGAAATATTATTGGTTTTTGTTAAAATTACAAATAGATAATGGAAGCAAATCATTATAGTGAATATACAAGAACAAATGTAATTAAATAACGAAAAACAATGAATCAAATGAAATGAAAAATGAAAAAAAGTTGAACAAAAAAACATAAAGAAGAAGAGAAATAAAAAAGCAAAAAATGAAGTGTTAGGAGTTATTTGTTTTGGATTTGAAAAAGAAAAGAAGAGAAGTGTTGGTGTTTTTTAATTTTTTGGATTTGGAAAAGAAAAGAAGAAAAGTGTTGGTTTGTTTTTTATTTTTTGGATTTGGAAAAAAAAGAGAAGTGTTGGTGATTTTTTGGATTTGAAAAAAGAAGAGGAGTGTTGGTGATTTTTTGGATTTGGAAAAAGAAGAGAAGTGTTGGTGATTTTTTGGATTTGGAAAATGAAGAGAAGTGTTGGTGGGTATATATAAAAAAAGGGGTGAAATTTTGAATTTTAGTGAAAATTCAAATTCCCCCCCCCCCCCTAGGCCGCCCAAATTTTCAAAATTTTTGAAGCATTTGCAACCCCAAAGCGGTTGCTGAAAGTTTTACAAATTTAAAAAAATAGTATCTGCAACCGCAGTGCGGTTGCTGATTTTGCAACCGCATTGCGGTTGCAGATGCTCAACTAGTATTTGCAACCGGAATGCGGTTGCAAATACTAGCTTTTGCAACCGCGATGCGGTTGCAATAGACACTTTCTGCAACCGCAGTGCGGTTGCAAAAAATATTAATACATTTAAATCGCAATTTTATGGGACTTTCTCATTGCGTTTTTGATTTTTAACAACAAACTTCAATGCTACATGTGATATAAACTAATAAATGGTTACAAAACAAGTAATTGAGGAATGAAAGAGTAGATTGAATCTGAAATGATCGAATGAGTTATTAGACCATGCATGAACATATTGTATGTTCTATTTACTACTCATCATTATATTTCTTCTTGTCCCACATATATAACGCTTGAAATTGTTATGAGATATTGAAATTATGGTTGTTTTTATAATTATTAGGATAGTTATCAACTAAACTAACAACATGGTACCTCAAATCATCAAAAAAAGTCATTTTGAAGTATGAATATTTTCAGCAACCGCATTGCGGTTGCAGATACTAGCTTTTGCAACCGCAATGCGGTTGCAATAGACACTTTCTGCAACCGCAGTGCGGTTGCAAAAAATATTAATACATTTAAATCGCAATCTTATGGGACTTTCTCATTGTGTTTCTGATTTTTAACAACAAACTTCAATGCTACATATGATATAAACTAATAAATGGTTACAAAACAAGTAATTGAGGAATGAAAGAGTAGATTGAATCTAAAATGATCGAATGAGTTATTAGACCATGCATGAACATATTGTATGTTCTATTTACTACTCATCATCATATTTCTTCTTGTCCCACATATATAACGCTTGAAATTGTTATGAAATATTGAAATTATGGTTGTTTTTATAATTATTAGGATAGTTATCAACTAAACTAACAACATGGTACCTCAAATCATCAAAAAAAGTCATTTTGAAGTATGAATATTTTCAGCAACCGCATTGCGGTTGCAGATACTAGCTTTTGCAACCGCAGTGCGGTTGCTAATTTTGCAACCGCATTGCGGTTGCAGATGCTTAACTAGTATTTGCAACCGCAATGCGGTTGCTGATTCTGCAACCGCAGTGCGGTTGCTGATTTTGCAACCGCATTGCGGTTGCAGATGCTCAATGGACATTCAGGGACCGCGTTGCGGTCCCTGAATGGTTTTTGCAACCGCAAAGCAGTTGCAAAATTTGCAACCGCAATGCGGTTGCAAAAGCCGGTCGCTGAATGGTTTTTGCAACCGCGTTGGGGTTGCAAATTTTGCAACCGCTTTGCGGTTGCAAAATTTGCGGTCCCAAAACGGCCTCAAATCTTGTAGTGTTGGCTTTTAATTTTTCCTTCCCAATAACCTCAGCAGTCATTTCGAACAAGATCATTTTTTTCTTTTTCCTTTCAAAAGTGGGCGTAAAGAATGGGGGGTTGTTTGGTTCGTTGCTCTTTGGGTTATTTGGCGCCGAAGAAACGGGGCTCTATTCAATGGCGAGAAGGCGGATCTTACAAATGTTTTGGATATATTTAAGTTAAAATATTGGGGATGGATTAAGGCTAAAAAAAAGTGGGGTTTTGTTACTCTATTTCTTATTGGTGTAATCCTCCAATTTCTTGTTTGGTAATTTGTACTCTCTGTAACTTTTGTGTTGAGCACTCTTTGTACTCAACAAACTTTTTAGTAAATTTACTTTGCCTATCAAAAAAAATATGGAAATATCTAGAACAGAAGAATGTGGTGGTATTCAATAATGAAGGATGGGATGGGCAGAAAAGTGCTCCAAGAGTTGGTGTTGATTGAAGCATATAGCTAGAAAAGATTTTATATTTCATTGTTTTAATGATTGGTGTTCAAACCCTGAAATCTGTTTGGGAACGTGAATGATTTTGGCTTGGCCGGTTCTTATTGGAATATGTCTTGTACGCGCAACCTTTTCCTGAAATAAAATCACTTCCTGTTGTTGATTAAGAGAAAAAAGAAAATAGCAATGTTATCAATTTCGCCTCATCAAAGGTCTGGTAGAGCTAAAGATAGCCTGAAATAAGTCAACTACAACATGTTCCACGTCTCGGCCTCCTCACCGCACACCCTGCACTATCCTAGACATGATGTGTAGTTCCTTTATACTTGATTTTCAAGATGCTTCTAAAATTATTGAAAACTTCAGACCAATTTCGACCGGGCTAATTCAGGCTTGGGCAGTCGATCCAATTAAAAGTCACTCATAAGAATCACTCTCAAGTCTCAAGTTTTACTCACGTGTTCTAACAAAAAAAAAAAGTTTTACTCACGCGTAAATTTACAATTTAGAAAAGTTAGGTTTGGCCGGTCCAACTAACACCTTTTGTACGTATAGTCACTCACATGTGACATGTTTGAGTCGTATGCATTTTGTTTTCGTAATGCCTGGTGTCATAAGTCAATCGTCACTCTGTCTTACGTAAGGACCTGCGCCTTTTATTTATCTTTATATGACTATGTGATCACGACTCCTGTATTCACGCAAGGGACAAAAATTAATTGAAAACTACTACTTCATCTAGTTAGCTCCTAAAATTGTGAAGAAATTATTTCCTTACTCTGTATTTATTTTTGTTGTAAATTGAAAGATACGTAAACTGTAGCTTTCTTAGAAACTTGATATGACAAAAAAAAAAAATAGCCACTATTAACGGATAGCAAGTTAATGAGAAAACAGAAATATAGCTTATTGCTACTTTAATACATGAACGGTAAAATTTGCGCATCATAGTGCTAGCCAGCTTAGAGAAAAACACATATCTGAATCGGAGGAAAATGCATAAAACCCGCATGTGGTTTCGAAAATCTGCACGAAACCTACTTGTGGTTTAAAATCTGCACAAAACCCCTTGTGGTTTTAAAAATCATGTACGAAATTCTCATTCCGTACAACTCCGTTAGAGAGTGATGTACACTCACTCTATACGAGAGTGGGCTTAACTTTTGAATTTTTTTCCCTATTAAAATGTTTATTTTACCCTTTAGGATGTTTAGCACGAAACCCCATGTAGTTTGAAAACCTGCACGGAACCCCCATGTGATTTCAAAACTTGCACGGAACCCCTTGTGGTTTGAAAAACTTGCACGAAATTCCCTTTTTAATTTATTTTTTATAAGATGTGTATATTTTTATTTTTTTACAAAAAATACATAATAAAATATTTATTATTTTTTCGATATTCTTTTACAAAAAAAATATTTTTACAAATATAAATTTATTTATAAAATACATAACATTCAATATATCATTTAATAACAAATAAAGTAAGGGTAATTTAGTTATTTCACTAATAAGTTAATGGAGTTAGTTAAAACTTAACAGATGAGGACTTTGTGCAAAGTTTTTGAAACCATGAGGGGTTTAGTGCAGTTTTTAAACCACAAGGGGGCTTGGTGCAAGTTTTTAAAACCACAGGGGATTTTATGCATTTATCCCATCTGAATTGGGGAAAATTGTAAAATCTGAATCCTTATGTTATAATGTTAGTGCACCTCTGTCTTTTTTTAGTTACATATGAAACCATTAGTTACATGTCAACAAAACCTGCATCTTCATACAACTTCGGATCCTGTAGTAGTTAGGTCACATTATTGAATATTGGATGACGCCAGAGACGATTGTCATCCTACTGTAAGAAAGATTTCATAATTAATATCGGGGGCATAAGATCGTGACTGGTGATGTTTCTAAGCCGTTACATCATGAAAATTCAATACCTAACTCGGAAACACAAAAGCAATATAATAAAATAGTGTGTCATTTACTAAAAAAATAGTAAAAAAAAAAAAAAAACACGAGGGTGAGGTTCGGGTGATTATATATTGAACGCAAAAAAAAATGGACAGACAAAAAGAGCAACGATTACAAATATCAGGAACGTGCCTATTCAAAAGTCGTTGTTTTTGTTTTTGATTTCTTTTACTTTTGGGGATAATTTAGATATTTTAGTACTTATGCTGCTGCCCATCTTGACTTAATGACTGTAAATATGAGCTTGAATGAGTAAATTACTAAATTTTATAAATTAATGGTGCGAGGCAACAAACTACCTCTGGAAATTGGATGAAGAAGCATGCATTACAGAAAAAATGTGGTCACCCTTCGTTTCTCTTCGTTTGTAATTTAGATTTTTTTTTCTTTGGAATAATGAGCAATTTTGTACTGATGTGAGAGATATGTATCAACAACACAAGAAGATGCATGACTTCAGGTAAACTTTCAAATGGGACCTAAAAATATGTGAAACATTTATTGTGAATAGTTAATACACGTGACAAATGATTTCCCGTTAAAATTTAGATACCACTTACAAAATATTACTATGATGTGCAAGACTGTTTAGTCGTGAGTGAATCTACACCCACGTGTAACTGATTAGTCAATTATGAACAATATTTAACCTAAAACGTAAATACTACCTAAAACGTAAATACTAACTAACACTCTAACAGTTAAAATAAAATCACATCCTTGGTCAAAATGTACGCCTACACCAATACTAGACGGTACACAGCTCACGTTGCCTATAAAATGAGATCCAACAGTGAAGTTCCACTCAATTCACAACTTCATTTATAAGTTCTTCCTGTCTGAATTATAAGAAGAGGTTGTTTCATCTAATATGGAGAAAATAGATGAATCATTAGTTCGAACACCCCATGTTATACTCCTTCCGTACCCTAGCCAAGGCCACATAAACCCTCTACTCCAATTCGCCAAACGCCTCGTCTCCAAAGGTGTCAAGGCCACATTAGCCACCACCAGCTACACCGTCAAGTCCATCCAATCAGCCAATGTTGCGGTGGAGCCATTCTCTGATGGATTCGACCAAGGCGGCTTTGCTCAAGCACAAAATGAAGACAACTATCTTCGATCCTTAAGAGAAAATGGGTCCAAAACTCTGTCACAGCTTATCAAGAAGTGCCAAACTACTAGCTTACCAGTTACTTGCATAATCTATGACTCGTTTTTCCCTTGGGCCCTTGATGTTGCCAAGGAACACGGCATATTTGGGGCGTCATTTTTCACCAACTCAGCCACAGTCTGTGCAATATTCAGTCACATACATGACGGGACACTTACATTGCCAGTGAAAGTGGAAGATGAGCCCTTAGTGTTGCCAGGTTTGCCACCATTGAACTCATGTGATGTGCCAGGATTCATTAAGGCAACTGAAAGCTACCCCGCATACTTGGCTATGAAATTAAGTCAATTCTCAAACTTAGAAAAGGCTGATTTCGTATTCGGTAACAGCTTCGAGGAATTAGAAGGCCAGGTAGACTCGAGTTTTAGAATTTTACATGAAAAGTAGTTTTTGTAGTCTGACCAACCATTGTGAAGATAAATTCGTCTAACTTATTTACTTTGTATATGATAAAAGGAGGCAAAAAGTGTATCAAAGTCATGGCCAGCAAAACTGATAGGGCCAATGGTACCATCAGCATACATAGACGGAAGAATTGAAGAAGATAAAGGATATGGAGCCAGTTTATGGAAACCAATGAGTGAACAATGCAAAACTTGGCTCAACACCAGGCCACATAAATCAGTAGTTTACATATCATTTGGCAGCATGGTCTCGCTAACCCCGAAACAGATGGAAGAGATAGCATTTGCACTATTACACAGCAACTCATTTTTTCTCTGGGTCGTGAGGGAATCCGAACACCACAATCTCCCATCAGGATTTCTTAAATCAATGGCAGGAAAGGGCCTGATGGTGTCATGGTGCAATCAGCTTGAGATACTGAATCATCCATCTATTGGTTGCTTTGTAACGCATTGTGGGTGGAACTCGACGCTTGAAGGGCTGTCCCTCGGGGTGCCAATGGTGGCAATACCACAATGGTCAGATCAAATGACCGATGCAAAGTTTGTGGAGGAGATATGGGAGGTGGGGGTAAGGGCTAAGGAGGATGAGTATGGAATTGTGAGGAGAGAGGAGGTTTTGCTGTGTTTGGAAGAAGTGATGGGAAAAGGGGCACGGGGAGACGAATTGCAGAGAAATGCTAGAAAATGGAGAGAGTTGGCTAAGGAAGCAATGGATGAAGGAGGCAGTTCAGATAAAAGTATAGATGAATTTGTAGAACAGTTGAATACTACAAGCAGAACAGGAGAGCCAGTGCATCGAAGCAATAATGTTTAATGTAGGAAAATAAACCATTGAATATGTTTTATAATTTGTGGTGTGGTCTATGGCAAATAAAGTTCTGGACAAACTAATTGTTCAGGCATGTCTTACAAGAATAATATCTTCCTAGAGAAATTATATCTATAGATGATTAAATCTCCACTGATTTTATGAAGACAGCGTCGACAGCTAGCAGAAAAACTAATCAACTACAATAATAAGAAACAGAAAACATTGGTAGAAAGCATATACACGAGAAGCAATGGATTTATTTTGACATCATAATCATTAGCCAATTCTTCTTTGTTGCGGTTCCCCGATCAGTAGTTGACTTCAACATATGCACAAAAAAGGACTGGAAATTTTGATATCTGTTAAAACACAGGCTCCATGGTAAAAATTAAGACCCATGTCAGGCGTGCATAGAAAATAATACAAATCCCGACCACACAAACCAAACGAGGGTTACGAGGGTGGGGGAGGGCGAGAAGTGGTCTGATCCCACCATTTCTTGGCAATAGCCATAGCACAAGCCTCGGCTGTCAGGAAGGGCATTATGAACTCCAGATGAGGGCCGAGCTTCTGACTGTAAATAATTTAACTTAACTTACGAGTAGCTATGACACAACTTGCTGCATGGATGGATCATCTCGTCTACTGAGGCCCGCTGCGAGAATGAACAATGACTGTAAGAAGCCACTTTTGGACATGCTTATTAATAATGAGTCCGAGTTCTGATTCTTACTCTTTCTGGAGGTGGTAAGGATTATAATGCATTACAGATATTTGATCAAATTACGACACCCCTTACCAGTGAAAGACTAATACAGTTCTCATCATTTGGTTGAAGCTATTTACGAGATATTGTTGCAAGGAGAAAACATAACACGAATAAAGACAGTTAACAAAAAAAAAACATCTAAAATTTTAATATCCTTGAATGAAATGTTTCTAAAATCGTCAATTTAAAAGTAAACTCGGGATTTGATGATTTTCATCAATCCTAGACTTTCTATTCAAAAGTAAACTCGAGATTTCATGATTTGCATTAGTTCTAAACTTTCTATTCCTTTACGATATACTTTGTGACCTCCAAAACATCAAATTTATGGTGTAATTTGACTAGAGGTATTTTCCACAACATCATTGATGTTGTAATTTGACAAAAGCTCTAGTCAAGATTCAATAAAAGGATGAGACTTTGAAATTGTAAAATATATATATATATATATATATATATATATATATCTAAAGATGTTTTCATCAATTGATCCACATACTTGACTTGCGATTCACAAGAATGAGTATAGTATATTTACCTCTCTTCTTAATCTTGTTGCGGAAACTCCTCTTTCTGCTAAATGCCTTTTCCTGCAACCATTATTGACGTCTAGTAAACACCATGCAGTTTCTAGCTTTTCACATTCAAACTTAGTTTAACCATAAACTACTTAATACACAAGTAATGACTAGACAGATAATGTACAGGTTAACTCTTAACTGCCATCAGAACCAACTTTCAACATAAACCAGACAACAGTAGACAATAACAGTTATAATAAGCTTACCACTGGTAAATCCAGATCTTCAGCCTGACGAACTGCGGCAACGAGATCTCGGTTTGATGCAGTGAAAAGGCTTGTAACAAGGCCATGCTGGCCAGCTCTAGCTGTCCGACCAACTCTGTGCAAAAAATCTACAGCTGAACTAGCGAATTCCGCCTAGCATGACATGGAAACCAAGATTAGGTTAATTCCACCTAAGCTGAACTAGCAAATTCCGCCATATATCCAGTGACAACTTTATAATTGTGTCACATAAGGTCAATTTGTTTTTACTAAAAAAAACTGTCACTGAAGCATAATTTTATACTAAAAAGTGAATGCCATCGGTATATGGTCATGTGACAACTAAAAGATACGCACCAATTATTATGAATTTTGGTATCTTAAGTAAGACAGGCAATGAAGATGTTTGTTAAGACATGATCCACTCAGATAAGAGAAGATGCAAGACATCTTTAAAGATAGTTTGGTCGTGTCATGTGAGATACAGATCTATAGCTACATCCTTATGAGATATTGAACGTATTCACACAGAGCAGATGAATAGAGAAGAGATGTAATGAGATGATTGTCGAAGAAATAAATAAAAACACTTTGATTATTTCAAAAAGAGAAGGGAAGGAGAAATCATGTGGTCGACTAAGCTAGATTCATGTATTGTTTCATATAATCGCTTTTACTTATTCGGAATCAAATACAAAATTGCCATAGTTGATGATTAAGCTACTTAACACCCCCATCCCCCCCCCCCCCCCCCCCCCCACCCCCAAAATAACAAAATGAAGGAAAAAAGATAATTACAATGAATGCACACACATAAAGCCCAATACCGTGGAACAATTAGAAACATGCTCAGATTTATGTAACAAGTAAGAGCAACCACACAATAAACTGAGAATATATTGATGAAAGACTGCATTGAGAAATCCACAGAAACAAAACAAACTAACTAAACGCCTGTTATGCTCAGCCATTAAATCATATTCTAAGACAAGGCTTAGAACAATTTCTCCAACGCCAAATAATTGGGGTTAAAGCTTTGTGTTCCTTTGCGGCTTATAATAAAGAAAAGTACCTGAATAACATGGGAAACATTTGGTACATCAAGTCCACGAGCAGCAGCATCCGTGCACACAAAAACACCACCTTTCTGCTGGAATTCCAATAGGTTCTCCGTTCGCTCTTCCAGAGAAATGTCACGGTGGTAAACCAAACACCTGATTTCAGCTCTCATCAGAATCCGAGCAACAGCTTCGGCACCCTCAACAGTGTTTACGAAAACCATTGTCCGAACTATTTCAGAAGAAGAATTCTTCTTGGAGTTAAGTCCATCGTTGACGGCATTTATAAGAGCATCAACCTGGGTATCAGTTGTAACTTCAACCCACTTTTGCTCCAACCTGACCAAACAACAGTAGAAAGATCAAAAATATAGTTATCAACTATTTGGCCAATAAAAACCCAAGAATTAGCGACACCAACAAGTATTCCCAATAGCTAAGAAATTGACTAAAACATTCATTTACAAATAAACTGGAAATGGTCAATAAAAGGACTATGACTAGTTAAAAAATAATAATAATTACTTTTGAATTCTCCACAATATGTTTTGGTAAACAATGTAGGTTGCTATGAAGCATAAAGTGTAGAAGTAGTACAATCAACTTAGTCTATCAGGAAACCATTTAAGTTCTTGGAAAAGTTTGATGTTGTTCACAAACTCTTTTTTATCTACCACAATGAAATATAGTTCTGGTTTTAATCATCTACAGACAGAAACAATCCAATCCTAGGAGATAGGAAACAAATAAGTGACTGATAAACATACATGACAATCTGATTGCAATACTAATGAAATGCCATAAGGAAATAAGCAAAACTTTCAAGAAGCCTTTTTATGATTACCCTTCAAACGATGAGCATCTTCTTAGGTGATTTATAGAGACTTAAGAACAATTAATGAGCAATTGCCACTAGTCATATCAATAAAAAGTTATACGAGCTAGATTCGTGTTACTAGAGTTTGCCAAGCATCAAGGATCAAAGTAAACAACTTTAAGTAAAATCATTAAGATGAAGGAACCTCGGGTTTTGGCAGTGGAGATAAATTCCACTAACCCAATTGGCTTCTGGAAACATCTTTTTAAGAGTTTGTCCTGCAGTTCTCTTTCCATTTAGAGGAAGAGTGGCCGCAACAAAAATGTACTGCTTACTGCGATCGTAAACTTTTCTCACCCTCCTCCAATCCTTTTTGCTTCTAACCTCGGATTCAGTCTCAACATCGTCCACAACAGACATCTCATCAATACCTTCATCTTCCTCCAGATCAAAATCTGTCAGTATTTCATCCTCATCTTCTGTATCAGAGGTTTTCAATGTAGAAGAGGCAGTATTTTGGGCCCCGGTTCGTTGATGTTTCAACCGAGACAGAAGCTTCTCATCAAAACGAAGCATATTTATAAGGCGTATCACTTGGTTCTGAAAACTCCCACAGAGAAGCAAGTCGGCTTCATCAAAAACCTACGTAAAATTGAGATAAAATAACAAACAGTGAATAAGGGTAAATAGAGAAAGCCCAGTGTAAATTTATGGTAATTGAATGAAAGTTACCACATATTTGACACCACGTAGAAATTGAAGACGTTTGCGTTTATCCAGGTCGATTGCATAAAGGTAGTTTAGAAGTGCAACTGGGGTCGATACTATAATATCTGGTTCTTTAACTGGCATGGCCTGCAGTCAACATGGAGATCTAAGTGAAGTTTTACACCCCAAGTCAAGTTGTTCAAAAAAAAAAAAATTTGGTGCATCAACACCAATATTGAAGACAGCCCAGCCCATACCTGACGGCCACAGATGGCAGCGGCGGTGAGCAGTGGCTCACCGGTATCATTGCAGAGAGAGTTAGCCATGCGAACAACTTGCTCACACAGCATTACATTGGGGCAGAGAATAAGAGAAACATGTCGATGATTACGTAGTATTTGGTCGTCAGTCCTCGCTTCACCCTGCGTGCTGCATAATTTATGAATGAGAGGAACCAAGTATCCGTGGGTCTTACCGCTTCCTGTCTCTGCTGCAACCACAGCATCAGCTCCAGAAAGAATGGTTGGTATACAAGCAGCCTGAATTGCAATTTATTATACGTAAATTCCCACTGCAATTAAGTAGAAACAGTCGCTTATACCAAAAAACTGCGAAAACAAATGAAAGAGCATCATTTCCTGTAAAACTTAGTGAAGCCATATTTTGATGTCCCCAGTCAGACTCAACTGGTGAACCACCGAAAGCAGACAAAATACGAACCACGCAAGGTATAAGTGATTCCGTGAAGAAACATCGATCACACTACTTGTAATCATGAAAATGGGGTACAAGCAAAAGCCAGCTCAAACCTTTCTCCTAACTCAGTATCAGGATTTGCTATATTATACAGTCACCAGAATCTTTTAATTAGAATACACAACATTGTAGCAAAGATTCTGAACAAAAAGGGATCAAAGTACCCACAAAAAAACAAACCATGAAACTGTGCAATCAAAACCAACCACATAAGCAACTAAATTTCTGCACACAACACTGAATAATAAATAGCTGCCTCATTGAAAAGCTTAAGCTTTGCAAAAAGGATTGACGTATATTACGTTTATCTACAGCTTCCAACACGCCCCTGCCATAAAAGAGCTTCAAACACCTGTTTTAGATTTAACTCCAATACCTGAACTAGAGAGGGTCTGTGGAGGCCAATGGTGGAGAGGGCACGAGAAAGCGTGTCGGAGACTCCGAGGGAAGTCCAGGAGACGCTTTCCTCCGACAAGAACGTGTCGGAATCGGATACACTAGGTGTGACGGCGGCGTTTGTTCCAAAAGCTCGTATCCTAATCCTATTAATTGGGCGAGATTTGTTGAAAGTGGAGAAAGATAAGATTGGGATGAACAGTGAGGAGCGGTTGTGAGCAAAAAATGAGAAGAAGAAATTGGGAGAAGAGACACATGAGGTTTTATTGATCGCTGAAATTGTGCGCTGCATAAGCATTTCTGGTGACTGTTGTTGAAGGAAAAAATATTATGGATTTGGGGGTTTTAGCACAAGGTTTTATCATGTCTTTAGGATTTCTTTTTTCTTTTTTCACATATTTTATTAGCAAAAAACGCAAAGCTAATAATATTTTTCACCACCAAAAATATAGTGAAAGCTAATAAAAATTAAAACGGTAAAAATGAATGTGTATAACTTGCTGTTACAGAATGGGTTTTTTTTTTGTTTCGTTTGTATTTTTCATTGGAACATAATAATATTTATCCAAGAACTGATTTTGAGCCAATTTTATTATATATTTGTTAAAAATCAATACTCAGCAGAATTCGACATGATAACGAAAATTCCCCGTTTATATGCATTAACATCATCCCCCCTTAATTCCTTGTAGATTTTCAAGCTATGTAAAGTAAACCGCCCCCTCCCCCGTTTTCCTTTGTACGACACAGAGAAATAATATCATCACATATTTTTCTAAAATCGAAAATAAATTACGAAAAGCAAAGATAAAATATATTTCTCCAGCTCTTCTATCCTTTGTTGTGTCAATTGTCATCATCAATCAACTACTATTCATCAAAAGATAACAAAATCAAGCATTCAACACTCACCTCCATCTTTTGTCCAATATACAGAGACTGTGCACGATTTTACTCCTAAACACTCTTCTATGGTGGCTTGTCACAACTCACGAGTGATTCAAATCCAACCATAAAACAGGTGCATGCATCACGAACAAACAAGTGATTGGTCTTTTGAATCAAAATTTCCACAAAAAAATCAACCTATTTTACTTTCGACTCAACAGAAGCAATTGTTTCAGCTCATGGCAACAATTATACATCAATTTTTTTCTGAAACATCTTGAAAAGCTCTGGGGCCTTGTGGAAGGTTATCGGAAGTTAACTGACCGAACATACCTCAAAAACAATACTTTAACCCAGACTAGCATGTTCATCTAATTTAAAAGGCAACAACCTCCAAAGTACCTTCAGAATTCAGATATCTCTTACATTTTATCAACAGCAAATATGCATGCACTTCAATTACACTCATCTTTTGAGCGTAATATGAAGATTGATGCATCAATTCCACCCTAGATCAAATGATCATGCAAATAACCATAAGAAAGCCATCTCATCCAAATGTAAGTGTAAAAAACTTCCAAAGATCGGGGGAAAGGTATTGCAGGAATGTTGTTGCCTACAGCGAAGAACCAAGTTTTCTAGAGTAAGCTTCACATCAAACCAACTTGTGCCAGGGTATGCCGCAAACACAAAATATAACAGAAATTCCCACATATTACTTAAGCACATGAGCTGAATACAAAACAGACAAAGCGTGGATATATCAACAAAACTACAAATCTAATCATAATTCTTCTCGCCATGAACACGAAATGGCTCGCAAAGTATATTTTCTTTACAACATTGTGCTTGAAAACCCCTACTATGTTCAGTCTTCAAGATAGAATTGCATTCTTATACCGGGTTAGAAGAGTTAATCACAATATACTTGGATTGAATGACTTCAGCATAATCCTTTCGAGCGGCTGCGCCTGTAGAGTTCTTCCCAATCAATGAAGCGCTCCAGCAATTCTGTTTCCTTCAGAACTAAGCAATCTTCACCTTTCCCAAACCAGTCATATCGTCGTTGGGCCACATAATCATAAACCGCATCCCTCAAAGGAGTTGGAACAATCATGAGAGCACTTAATGCAGAAAATGGTTGGGGCAAGTATGACAGAACCTTCAAAGCAGCTGCAGAAAGTTGGAAAAAGAACTATAATTTCCCCTATTTGTATTTGAACATGTGCTTTTTCGATATTGATTATTTGAAAATACGAATAAGAGAAGAAAATTACCAGCAGACCCCTGGTGGTATAAACCAGGACCCTCAACAAACAAGAACCGACGAAGAACATCTTCTCGGTCCAGCCCACAAGCATTCATGTATGGCTCAGCAGCTTTTGATTGCACACAGCAGAACTTAATTTTCTTGTCTTGGTCGGCTTTAATTACCCACTTCACTCCTGCACATAAAAACCATTAAGTCTTCTGATCTTGTATGTGCAACAGAAATTGAATCCTTAAGGGGGCAGGTTATTCGTAACAAGAAAGATAGCAGTAATAGAATCAAATATATGTTTCTCAGTAATTTCATGAATATACTTCAATGTATAAGAAGAAGAAAAAGGATCATAAACTTTATTAACTACAGAGAAGACAGAGAGAAAACTTAAGCAGTGTAGGACAGAGTATCGTATTGGTATCTATAAAATATCAAGATTTCTTTGACACAACCCTGCAATACAAAGGCCAATTTAATCTCTGTATGTTTGTACTGCGAATTACTAGGAAATACAAAAGACTAATCAATTCAACCAATGATCCGAGAGATCACCATTTTCCTCTTTTAGAAAATCAAGGATTGGTACTAATGACAAGTCGTCTTTTTACTTGCTACTGTATAAACATTTCATAATCTGAAAATACTACTAATAGCATTTTCATTATCTCACAGTGGTATACAAATAGCACCAAAGCATTGTAGATTCATGCTTTGTGATTACATATTAAAAAGAATGCCAGCACGTAACAAGTCACCCACCAGACCATGAAAGTAGGAGGCTGTTGGAAATCGAATATCCATCCTAAATATTTTGTTCCTTTAACCACAGAGATGTCAAACTACTCAGCCTTTAAACTAATTAAACATATCGACATTTCACACCTTCTATTATGTCTTAACGACTTTTGGTTGTCATATAAGCAAATTTACATGATATCACAAATTATTTTCAAATAGCACGATAAAATGTTCGTAAAAGCACTTTAGAAACAAGTCAAATGAACAAGCAACACCAGGAACGAGACGGACGTAGCAACATAAAATTGAAAGTAAATTGTATACCATCAACTTTACTCTACTACAAATCAAGAAATTAAATAGTAAATGAATAACGATGACAGGATTGTGTTGCATTGTCTCGTTTCACGTTTCCGAATTTCTATTTAAACAAAATCAGATAGTAAATTAGAATCAATCAGCAAACAAAGAGGTGTTTTGCTTGCAGAAGAAGCATCAACAACTAATTACAAAGAAACACAATGCGCTTTTACTAATAACAGATCAACAAAATGTAAAACACTGTACATATATATATATATATATATATATATATATATATATATATATATTAACCACGGACAGAGACAGACAGAATGAGAAAAATCACCAGTGTGACAGAGGTGGCAAACGCCGTCGTACAGGACAACGCGCGGGCGGAGGAGGGATGGTACCTCAAGCACGGAGGCGATTGACGGATCCACCGTGTCGTCGTCGAGTAATACATGATCGCCCGACGCAATCTTATCCAACGGTGGCCTCGAATAACACCGACGCATTGACGACGGAGAAGAAATTGAGCTCAAATACTTCACCGCCGTAACTGATCGCCTCAACACCGTCATTTTGACTTTTGTGCGTGTTGTTGATTTCAGTTTCAGATCATCTCACAGATTTTCAAATACTCATGTTAATTCATAATCAACTTAATATCAAATCTTCTCAATACTAATTAGGGATTCTTTTGTAATAATAGGACTAGGACGGTGTTAATTTAATAAGAGCGTGTTTGGTTTCAGTTATTAATTAATACACGTAGTGACTAAAATTTGTATTAAAATCTGGATAGTTTAATCCAAGTTTCCTTAATATACAGTTTGGTTCTCGTGTTTCATATACGAATTGCTTAATACAAATTTCTTAAACAGTGTTTGGTTTGCGCTACTAATACACATTGTTACACATATTGACTCTTATGCCCCTCATTTACCACACAAACACCTTAATTTGCCCCCGTCTCTCTAAACCCTCTCAACTCCCCCAAATCAGCACCCCTGAGAGCGAACCCTAGCTCACGAAAATCTCGGCGTGAAGATATCGTCATTGTTTGAATTCGACTCGGCGTGGAGATCTCGTTGGCCTGCTCTTTGAATTCGACTCGGCGTGAAGTTCTCGTTGGCCCACTCTTTGAATTCGACTCGCATCCACGGGTAACAGTCAACGTGCGTGTTTTGTGTTTGCACTATGGGTTTGATTTTGTTTTGTTTACTTCACTTATAAACTGGAAATTAATGAATTTGGTGATTTTCATGTATGTTTTGGTTGCAAATTGTGATTTAACCTTGAGACATTTGTTGTTCTGTTGAATTGTGTACCTATATGTCCTGTTCATGCTGCCCCTAGAAAACAGAGTTATTGGTACCACTTCTGTTCCGATTGTTGGAATGCTCTAATAAAATGTTACAAATGGATGCCTCAAAGACTTTAACAGGTCTTTGGTTTTTGTTTTTTTTCCTGGGAACATCAAGTATTACGAGCCTCAAGTTTATAGCTTAAGTTATGTTTTACCAGCCGACTGCATCACATTTCGTTATGTGCAAACATATAATCGTATTTCCTGTTTCCTAATTTCTATAATGCGCCCTGCAAATATAGAAGTTGATGTTGCAAGTAAGTGCGACTAGAAGTAACCAAGGTGGTGTTTCTCACCTAAACTAGTTGTTCTATCATTGTATGCAGTATTGGTTTAGATTTCTTGATTGGTTTGACAGATTTGGTTTGTGTTTATTTTTTTGATACGAACTGATTGGGATTGAAAAATGTTATAACATGTATATTGAATCTGTATCAGACTTGGTTTATGTTTTGCCTAACTTTAAATGAGTGTGTTGTAGATGATGCCTTCTCATGTTGTCCGTTGTTCGTGCGGTAGAGGAACAATGCATTTTCGTAAGGCCAGTGACACAGCCAAGTTTCCCGGACGATACTACTACATTTGTCCCTTCAACATACAACACGATCATTTATTCATTTGGGCTGATCAGCTCACCCACCCATGATACAATCATGTCAACCGATTTCCTGTTTCTACAAACAATCACGCAAGCGAATCAGTTTCAGCATCACCTCCTGGACCTCATATTCACAACACTCACACTTCCTTCCTTGACCCAAGCTCTTCTTCTACTGTGGATGAAAGTCAACCTAATTTTTCTAGGCAGATATTAGGCTTAGTCCTACATTCTAGTATGCCCGGGATTAATGATCGAGTCGTCACTAGAGCAGCGGTGATGTGTTGTCTCTTAGCTTGGATGATAGTCTTTTTACTTCTACTTGTTGTAATTCCTGGCATATTATTGTTCGTGTTGCGCTAGTTCATCAGATTAATGCAATGTGGATTTTCAAGTAGGTTGTGCTATGAAGTTGATGTATTTGAACCTTGTATCCCTTCTTTATTTTCAATAAAATTTCGATGACTACTCCATCCATTTATTCATAATTTGTCCATTTATTCATAATTTTTTTATATCTTCTTTATATATATCCTGATTAAATGTTCATAATGAAACAGGAGATATGCCAATTACATATTATGTATATACTGTTGCTCTCAATTACTGATTATGTAATCTGTATCAATTCCATCAGAAGCAATACTTCTTAAACAAAGACAACTAACATTGGAAAATAAATATCTCAATTGCATTTTCAAACTTCACAACACATACTTGAAAATCTAAATAAGAGTGAATAGTCAACAACAAAACATGACATCATAATTTCACATAGATCCATCATAACAAAGATGCACAAAGGGGGAAAATTGTGCACCCAATACTTGAAAAGACAATAGATTAATACAAATTCAGACCCTTCCAGCATTCTTCTTCATTATGTGCTTCAAGTACTTGACACGTGAAGCTTCGGGTAAACCAAAAACAACATCAGCATCCTCTGGCGAGTGTGCCAACTTATGGACTATTTCAATCTTCTGATCTTCATCAAATTCTGTCATTTCAGCTACAACACCATAAAGAGACTTTCGTTGGGTTGTAGCAGGATCCTCGGTTACCTTAGGTGCAACACACATCTGAGCAATGCGATCCATTGTGTCATTCATCTTGATGAATTCATTAACGTAAGTAGGGACTGGGGGCGCACTATCCTCAGCAGGAAGCGATTCCCTACGACGTTTTTGGCCCTTCTCCTTCTTGATTTTCTTCAAAACCTTTTTTGAGGAACTCTTCGATGGACCTGATGATGCAAGAGCATCATTATCACCATGCCCCTCATCCATGTCGAGGTCGACGTAAGTAGGACCAGATTGGGGACTAGCGTTGTGTCCAGAAATACCTCCTTGTAGAGGCTCTTCATCATCATTTCCATTCATCAGGTCGTCCATAGCAGCAGTTAGGTCCTCAGTCGCTTTTCCAGTAGCTTTATCCTTTCCGAATATCTCGGCCCAATCATCAAAGTACGGGAAAGTCTTGTCCTTGTATTGCATCATATATGGATGTACCTAAGGTGAATTGCAAGTACAAAACATGTATTAGAATCTTGTTCTGTTGTGGATGAAAGTTACAGATATATGTATATATAATTCACATATATATTCAGCAGTCATTAATACATTCAGGGATAATATAGGCCAATTAAACTGTCATACATTCAGCAGTCATATATTCAGGGAATCTTGTCATTAATATCATTTATATCAATGTTTAACATACAAATATATATATATATACACATGTGCTGTAACATTTAAATATATACAATATTGTAAAATTCCTAATTATAAAACTGACAGACTGCAGTTAAACTGGCATACCTATATATTGAGCAAATCAAATATTCATAGATGGACATTTATAGCAGGATCTACATTCTGATTCATACATTTATAGCAGGATCTGAACTTGGTAGACAGAAGAGTTCACTTTGGCATTGTAATGATAGACAGAACTGTTTTTTGATTTACAAATATATACATTTGCACCAGAACATGCAACCAATAACATATAACATGCTTTATACCTTCACATAGTCATCCCAATATTCCTCCGATGTGCATTGGATGGTTTTGGTGAGTGGGCATAGCCATGAACCACCTCATGTGACATCAAACATCAGGTACAAATGCCCGTATGTTCGCTTCCAGACCGTCATATTTGACCTCACTTGTGGATCAGCATGTACAGTTGATGAAGGGATGGCCTTCTTAATCGCAGCCTCTAACTTCAGCAAGTATCCTGCTCGGAAGGCATTATCGACCTTCATCCCCTTACCCTTAAGATCCTTCAAGGCATCAATGAGAGCGAGCTCCTCCTCTTTAGTCCACTTGTATCTATTCTTGGTTACCTTAGCTTCCGCTTGCACCGAGGCTGAGTTAATGCTAGAGGTAGCCATCACTACATCATATAAAATACATGATACATCTAAACATTAATATGCAGAAATATCCTTAATTGCAAGCACACTACATCATATATCATACTAACAAGCACACTGCATTAATAGGCAGACCACTACATCATATATCATAATACTTGCAACCAAACCTGTAACAATCAAACACCACATAATTGCAATTACCAACAGGTCCACAACATAATATAGCAACCACATAATGAAACCAGTACAACATAACACAAAGGAAAAAGAAAATAAAATGTTTCTTCATCTCAATAACACAATGCATCATCCAATGCATTTCATTGTCTTAACCCCACTTCACCCCCTCCCCCCCAAAATCAGTGACGACGCGAAGCTCTCCAGTCATTCCACATCTTTGTCGCGATTTCATCTCGGAAGTTCCCCCACACTGGCGTACTCTGCAGGCCTTCAATGTAATCTGTAGGAGCATCGTCATCCTCGTCAGAGCTAGAACTATCAGAAGAATCTTCAAAAGGATAGGTAGGCATTTGCACTTTTATGAAGTTGTTCAATAATGCCCCTGCCATTACACACCGATTCTGGATCTTCAACGGGTAAGAAGACGCACGTATTAGTATCTTCCATCGATTTTTTAATTTAGCAAAAGCTCGTTCAATCACACTCCGTGCACGTGAGTGCCTTATGTTAAACATTTCTTCCTTATCTTGTGGTACGACACACCCTTCACCCCATTCCTTAAGGTGATAACGTCGACCTCTATACGGAGCCAAAAAGCCATCGCAATTGGCATAACCGGCATCCACCAGGTAATAACAGCCTAGTAATTATAAGCAATTAGAAACTATATATGAAATATAGTAAACAAGATATGTTCTAGCACTATATAAATAATTTAGATTATAACCAAATAATACCTTGTGGAACTCTTAAACCATTAGGCGGAGGTCGATAAATTGCATCCCTAAGTACCCTTCCATCAGCTGCGGATCCCTCCCACCCACACAGCAAATACACAAAACTCATTTCAATGTCACACACGCCAAGAACATTCACTTGCACTCTACCCTTGCGAGACCTATACTTTGGTTGTTCGCTCGTCGGGGCAGTGACGTCAATCATTGTCCCTTCAATGATATTATACACATTATATATGTATTGATCAAGAAACAACAACATAATTATATACACATTAATAGGTGAAACAAAGAACAAAATATCACCTTAAAATATTTCCATGGCTCTTCGCAATTGTCGTTTTCCTCTGATATCGGCTTTGGTTTCACTAGCAACAAATCACTGCACTTTATAAGGGCACCTAATGTTCGTATGAAGTACCGGCTAACGGTATGTCCTGATCTATGCCAATTAAATCCGATGGTACGGTTGGTATCGTGGTGTGCAAGTATCTTGATGAACAGAGTTACTTGTTCGCGCAACGTCACATACTTCTCATCTCTCAACCCCCCCACCTCCCTAAGGAGCGAACAAAGCTTTATAAAGCAGTTCCTATCCATCCTAAGGTTCGCTACGCAATATGCATCATTCAAATCAGTCATTCTCTCCATGTGACTATCAATATCAACAATCTTTTCCAACAGGCTGTATCGAATAACCCGAGGACGCTTAGACCTTACATTTGTTTCTTGGTTTTGCATGATGATCATGAGCATAACTACACGGGCTCTCAAAAGAATTAACTGCAATAGTACTAAAATCATTTTTTTTCGCCATTCCTCCATCTGGAACACAAGTAACATACAAAAGGATTGAGTTTAACTTGCACAAATGCCATCAAACATATAGGTTCATCAACAAAGGCAGCCATAAGCATGTTACATATGAGCAAATATGCACTGTAACTATCCAACAAATTGTGCAATTGTGCACTTTAATTATGCAACAGTGGGTGCAATCATGCACTGTAAGTATCCAACAGGTTTCTGCCAAATTACATCAACAGGCAGTTGCAACAATGACCTGTAATAATCAAAATGGCGATGCAACAGTACCTTTCTTTGGACTCTTTTCCTTCTTAATGCTATATTCACTAACATCAATTAACAAACGATTGATTTAGTCGAAACCATAAATAAATCTATATAATTACAATTCGAAGAGCATTTTTTCAGAGGATTAAGCTCTCTTAAGAAAAATAACGAAGACAAACAAATCCGCATACGAAAACAAACAAAGCCATAGAAAACCGATTAGAGCCTTTTTGAAAGAATTTGTAAAAAATGCATCTGAGAAACCCTTACCCAACGAAAATCATACAGTTGTTAAACAAGACCATCTAAAATCCTTATCTTTTTCAAATTACCCACAAAAACAAGACACCAGCAAATCGAGCAGTTGTTAAACACGAAAAGTTTTCCCAAATAAATTACCTGCGAATTGTTTCGACGCTCGAATCGGCTGCACCTATGGAGGAATCGAAACAAAATATAGTTATTCAGTGTTATAAACGATGAATTAAGAGAGAAATGAGGAAGAATTGAAAAATCGGCTCACCTCCTTAATCCCTAGGGTTTCTGCCAAAGCTCCAGTTTTTCCCCCCGTTTTTGAGTGTTTTTTGGCTTCTGTTAATTGAGAGTCAAACACGTATGACAAGGGTAGAAAAAGAGGGGTAATATAGTCTTTGCACGCGTAGGTCAATCCTTGTATTATTTAATCATAGGGGGAGGTGAGATTATAATACGTGGATTAAGGGGTTAAATTGCCGGGCTATCCATGTTTTTGTAAAAAGCCCGAAAATTTTATCCACCGAACCAAACTACAGATTAACAAAAAATGAGTCTGGATTAACAACTAATCTAGCGAACCAAACACCCTCTAATTAGATCAATCTAATAAACTAATACTGAGATAATTTCACCCATATTGAAGAGTGTTGGAAAATTAGTTTAAGGAACCGAGTTTTTGTACAATCGACTTTAGGTCGAGTTTGATACATGGGTGAATGAGAAATCGATGTTCAACGTTGACTAACTAAAGTAGAAAATATTGTATATCAATATTTAATATTTCTGTTTTGGGTAAAGAGAATTATGTAATTTTCTGTTATATTTTATATGTGAGAGAGAGGAGGGGCCGCCTTTGAGGAAAATTATGGGGGCTTAATTTTCTAGAAAATTCTTACAGAACAAGGCGTATGTCCAGGGTCAAAATGGACATAAACCATGAGAACCGCAACGGTAACATGAATATACATGTGTTGAGATTTATAGATCGCTTGCACAAACGGCGGATAGTTCAAAGACATCAAGATCATACTATCGGCTAGCAAAGAAAATATTTCTCACGAGGGAAGGTTCAAGGGCGTGTCCTACATATCATATACAGGCATAACCCGTAGAACTCTATCACCACATGATGTATGCATGATCATTCAATTTCATTCATGTGGGGGATTGTTGAAAAATTGGTTCAAGGAACCGGGTTTTTGTACAATCAACTTTAGGTCGAGTTTGGTACATGGGTGAATGAGAAATTGATGTTCAATGTTGACTAACTAAAGTCGAAAATATTGTATATCCATATTTAATATTTTTGTTTTGCGTAAATAGAATTATGTAATTTTCTGTTATATTTTATATGACGGAAAATAATAAGCATCAAAGTTGATAATTAATTAATTAATTAATTATCTTAAGGAAATCTTTACATAAGATTTCGTGATCAGTATTATTAACTGAAACGTGTCTACATTCATCCAAAGATCTTTGCGAGATTCGTAATTATCTTAACCACATTCCTTGGTGGCTAAGTTTTTCCATCTTCTCCTCATGACCTAGTCTATAAAAGGGGTCGCTCCCCGTAGGGTTTTTATTATCAAAACAAAAGCATGCATACATAAAAGGCTTTTCTGCGCAGCAAAAAAATATTTTCTCATCGTGTGGTGGTAGAGGAAAGTTACAGTTCAAGTTTGCCGGGGCAGTCCTTGCTTGTTCACGCTCGTAGCCGTTGTATATTAGGAGACAGACGCTTACGTTTTCTCAAGCACGTAGAGAGAGCGAATCTCCGAAAGGTCCTCGACTTCTCGTTTCTTCGTTCATCCAATTCCGATTGAGGCTTGTTTGGTAACGTCAATATCATATCATTGTAATTTTCGTTGTTTAATTTTTTCGTCAATCAATTTCGATATCTCTGTTTGTTTATCACAATTATGGTGGTATATTTCTAACAAAGAGTCTGTCGGGAAGATCTCACAATAGTGAAGTAGTTCCACCTAACAGTAATAGCGTAAGTTTAGTAGTGGGTCATCCCTCGTAGTAACGGAAAGGTGCTAAGTATTTTTCAGCCTCTCACTCAACGAGTGAAGTTGACCTTTCGAAATGTCAGAGCTCACAATAGTGAAGTAGTTCCACCTAACAGTAATAGCGTAAGTTTAGTAGTGGGTCATCCCTCGTAGTAACGGAAAGGTGCTAAGTATTTTTCAGCCTCTCACTCAACGAGTGAAGTTGACCTTTCGAAATGTCAGAGCTTTTCTTATAAACTGCTAGGAGAACACTTAACCTAAGTTATGCGCAAGAGAACGGCTCACTTCCTTGTGAGTACTGCACCTGAAAGAATTGTATTGAGCATCCATTGCTACATCAGTCTACGAAGCAGTTTATTAGGGGTAGAGAAACCATGCCTAATGCACCGGGGACTTAAGCGGTGGTTGGAACATATTGGTTGTTAATTCCAAAAGGTGAGTACCTGAGATAGTCTCAAGGGCAAAGGTAGATAAACCAATGCCGGTAAAGCAGATACAATTGCAATTCCATTCGTCCGCGAGTCAATCTTGTCAGCCAAATACTTAAGGACCTAGTTTCTTTTCTTCCTTCATGAGGTCATATAGAATAGTCGCACTTAAATTTTTATTTCATTGATGAGTTATGACCTATTCAAAGTTCACAGATGAACTCATTCGCACACTTAACTCAACGTTTTAGTTTTTTGTTTTGTTTTTATGAAGGCTCAACGTTTAGTTAGGAACACATCTTTGTTTACTGTATGCATATTGTTATACCTTCAAGTTATCTTCAACGTCACAAGTTGAAATCGTCTACTCATCTTAATTCATTGATAACCTGAAATTGTAGTATGTGTCGCATTAATATAATCAAATGTACGATGAGATTTTGAAATGTGTGAAAATTACTATAGTTTAAGAAAATAATAAGTATGTGCCTAATTGTAATAAATTTTTCTAGACAAAGAGGACAATTTTCGACGTTTGCTATTATGATCATAATTGCAAATTATGGGAATTTGATCCCACATTGATATTGCAAGATACTAGAGCGGAGCTTATATGACTTTGAGCTTTTCCACCTTAACATCTAGCTTTGGAAGTTGGGTTCTCCTAAGGTCGTATCAATTGGTATCAAAGCCATCCACTACTCCCTTTCAGTCGCAATCGTGCGACACGGGTGGTGACGTCGGTATTGTATTGTTAGCCGAGGGCTAGGTGCAACTAGCGCAAAACCGGCCCACGTGGGCACCGAGAGTCCGAGACCATGGAGCATGGTGAAATGTTATGATTTTAATTGTAAGATATGAGACTTGGATTATACATTGATATTGCAAGATACTAGTGTGAAGTTTACATAATTTTGATTTCTTTCACCTTAATAGTTAGTTAACTTTCAAGTTTGGCTTCTCTTACTCACATGTAGAATACTAGTTCTCTTTTTTCAAGACTAATAGTAGTTTTCATTTATGTGTTTCTGTAATTTTCAACTGCTACCCAATTATAAAATGCAACGTGTAAATTTTACACGTTGTGGACTATTGTCTCTTCTTTCAAAAACAAATAAAGAATACACTTTGTTGTGGACTAGGGTTTTATACTTTTCCCTCCAAAAACAAAATCTTCATTGTAAGGATTTTTCTCTCTAAACTCCAAAGTCTGCCGCCGGAGAGGTGCAATATTTTATTTTGAATTTCAGGTTGTGTCTTACTCATCTTTTTATTGGTTGAATTTATTAAAATAAGAACTTTGTTTTGTAGGTGTGTTGATTTTAATTTTTAAGGAACATTATCGTACTTTCGTCATGCCGCTACCAAATTGCCGCCGCACCGCTGCTGGAAAGGTGCGTTTTCTGTCGATTCTCATTTTTAGTACTTATTTTAATTTCTGAAAATAATATACTTGTTGATTGATTGTCATGAGTGCACTCGCAAATGTTTCTTTTATGTCTGTTGCCATTTTTAAATGGAGCTTAATCTTTTTTTTTTTTTGCTCGTTTTTGATATTCTTTTGCAAAAAACCCTCTGTTTTATTGTAGCCTTAAAGTAATTTACAATTTTTTTTTGATCAGCACAGTAATTTACAATTATTTTCCAACCAAATAATTATTAATAATGAACTAGATCTGCTTATTTTAGAACGTTGCACCTTAATTTGGCCGTCATGCCTCATTGTTACATTATTATAATTTTGTTGATGTACAGGGCATTATATCCTCACGCTAGTGTTTGGCCAAGGAAATGCTGCGAACTGCGATGTCAAACAGCCAAACTGACGAAGAAATGGAATGGGTCAATAGTATGACAATGGCGTTTTACGATCTGGCCATGCTTGCCAAAGATCATGAAGAGACGAGAGAGATATTACGAAGATGTCTTGAATCTGCGAAAAGAGAACTTGATGCGTATTTTGAGAATAAGAACTTAAGTAATTCAATTCCACGTGATTCTGCAACCAACATAGATAACAATATTCCCGATGAAGTACTAGTGCGCGAACCTTTTATTGCCAAAGCAAGAAACATCACTAACGTTAACAAGCGTCGTCGGTTGGGCAAAGATTTAGAAGGAATGGGAAAGCCCAAAACAAAACGTTGATGCTCACAAGAAGGTGATGAAGAATTCATAATTGTCGAGATTGGATGGACATCTTTTGATAATGTCGGCTCCTGTGTACTTTTGTATTTGTTGCACAATATGCATTACCATATTTACATGCATGTTCTAACTTGTTTCTTCTGGTTTTTTCTTGTTTGCAGGAACATGATAGTCATGATTTTGGAACTCCAAACGGATGGCTGCTTTTAAATGATACTAACACCAGCTGACGTTATGTTTTGTTGTTGGGACATAGTTTGTGTTGTCAAAATGTAATGGTTATGTAAGTTTTACTCTCAATTGTGCCATTTTGTCATGCTACATGACAAAAGTTTTTCAATGCCATCCTGTATTGATACTAGACGAATCTACTATGTCGTGGTGTTAATTGTATGTGGAATCTTGATTTCTTGGTATGTTTATCTGTTGGTTGTGGGCTTGTGGCTGAAATCTTGGTGTCTTCATCCGAAAGCTTTGAGTAGGTTGTCAACACTCTATTTGAGTGCTATTTCCATATTCCATATGCTTTGAGGAAGAGTCTACCTAGTTTCCATTGTTAAATTTGTGGATAATATTCTCGGAATGATGGTGCGTTAGTACTAAAATTTTCGAGAAAGAAAAGCTATTCACATTGGTTTGATTCACATACTAATCTTCTCAGAATATTTAAGTTTAATACAGAAGTCAGCCAAAACAACCACCAGAAATGCCAAAGAAGACTGGAGGAAGAAATCAAAAATTCAGATTTGGTTTTGAATTTCAGTGACACCTCAAGACAATTAGGCAACAGCTGCTTATATTCACACCATCGTATATTTCTATATATGCAGTTGCTTCAGTTTTACTGCATGGCAATATTTGAGCCATTTCAGCTTGCCCAGTTGGACACAAGTTCCTCTCAATGAGAATAAGCACTCAAATCTTTGAAGTACACTTTGAATTTTGGTTATATTAACTTAGGATTCTGAAGAATGATAAATTATTTTTGGTGGTGAAGAATGAGAAATTCTACTATTTTTATAAGATAAGACAACAAGAGTCTTGTCGTAACTTTGGTCCCAACAAGACCTTTGCAGAAGGAACCTTTCATGTTTTTGATTGGTTTTACAAAATCTGAGTTGATTTTTATTCCTTATTATTGCGCGATCTTCACTATCTTCAGCTTCGAAACAAACAAACTTCAATTGCTTACGACATGCGTGCAAAATTGTGTTAAATGTCCTCATAGCATCTTTCAATATTCCAAATAGATTCCCAAGGTATTAGCATATATCTTGTCAAATGAATACATTAAGGAAATTGATTCCAATAGATACCGTTTCTCCGTGCAAGCGTAAGCTTCCTTTATGAATACAACAACTTAGCAAATAAAACTCTTTTACTTGATCTAAAAAGATGAAAATCTTCCGTGCTAACTACATTTTCTATTACACTAATTTTCACGATTCATATATATATACACACACACACACATATATATATATATATGTAAATATTTAGAGTAAACTCTGTGTCTCTTTTAACTTATTTTAAGAACTATATAGTATTAATTAATATTTCATTGGTGTTATCATGTTACGTTATGCACGTTAACGGTTTATAGAAGGCTCTCCTTTTCTCACACAAATCTTATCTAGTACCCCTTTTTTCTATTGACTGCTTTCTTTATAATTCCTCTCCTGACCCCTCCATAACAAAAATATTACCTACACACCATCTAATTATTATATATATATGTATATATATATATATATATATATATATTCCAATACCTCCAATTCATGCTAAAATCTCACAACTCTAAATTAGCCAAACCAATAAACCGGAGCCACCTCGCGCTCCGTTGTTCACCTGTGTAACAAAAACCCGATATGATCAAGAAGAGTTCATCTTTATCCTCGTCCATTAATAATATTGCCCTTTTAGGCAAACCTCATTTCTTGAAATGGAGCGTCGGAGATGTAACGTCCGTGCCGCGCCACCACCCGTTGCCCTGCCTCTTCGCGGCGTCCCTCTTCTTTTTCATGGCGGTCGAATACACGCTTAACATGATCCCGTCCACGGCCCCGCCTTTTGATCTCGGCTTCGTTGCCACCGCCACCCTCCACCGTTTGCTCCAAGCCCGGCCCGCTCTTAACACCATTCTAGCTGGCCTTAACACGGTATCTATACTATATATTCATATATATCTATTCATGTAAATAATAATTGAGCATATTAATTACTTCTTTTGACTTTGTTGCTTTCTTACGTAATAGCGCGTGAACTGAATTCTCTTGTGGAGGAGAGAAAAAGTGGCTTGTTTTGTGGATCTAGATTTACTTTTCACATTATTGCAGATCTAATAATATCATCTATGTATTACTTTTACATGTATTAACTTTACTACGTTGACAGTCTCATCTAAATATGTTTGATTAATAATCGTAGCACTATTCAGTTGGTTATATATGTATATATAATATTTTTTTTTGTTTTGTAACTGGAAAAGAAAATTATTCCGAATAGAGATTTTTTTTTTCGTTCTGGAATTATGGGTTTATGGTTTTTTTGTGGGTTAGGTATTTGTGGGAATGCAGACATCATATATAGTATGGACGTGGCTAGTGGAGGGGCGACCTAGAGCCACCATTGCAGCACTTTTTATGTTCACGTGTAGAGGAATTTTGGGATATGTCACACAGCTCCCATTACCTCAGGTACAATTACAATTACTATACAACTAAACTTTCTTGTCAAATAAAATACTACACGGAAATTTTAGCAGTGATCATGGCATGTTACACGGAAAGCACCTTTAATTTAAATCTGGTCGAGTTAAATGTACTAGAAATCTTTGGCATGTGACTGTAAAATAGTTATGGTTAAATGTGTATTTTGCAAATGGAAAGTAACAAATTACTGGATTAAGCATCAATAAATCAAAGGGAATTAAGTCCCACACAAGGTTGTAACAATCCACAATTGATTTGTGGATTTATTAATTATCATCCCACTAGTTCAATTGGTCTGCACACAATGTTCTGTTCAATACATTAACTTAAGCGGGCCAGTTGTTATCTTCTTGTCTTTTAGTATTTATGCTTACATGTTCATGCAAAAAAGGTCACAGCATTAGCATACTAATTTATCTTAGATAGCAGAGTAAAAACAGGTTACAGAAAGAAACTAAATTGTCTGCATATAACACTAAAACTGAATTCGTTCGTTTCATAACGACAGGATTTCCTGGGCTCTGGCGCGGACTTTCCAGTTGGGAATGTATCGTTTTTCCTGTTTTATTCCGGGCATGTCGCTGCCTCAGTTATTGCGTCTTTAGACATGAAACGCATGAAGAGATGGGAACTGGCATACACATTCGACATTCTCAACGTTTTGCAAAGCGTAAGGTTGCTGACTACAAGAGGGCACTACACGATCGATTTAGCAGTTGGTGTTGGGGCTGGAATACTATTCGATACCATGGCTGGAAATTATGTAGACGCCAAGAAAAGAGAAGGTAGGTTATGTAGTGTTGGTGGTACCCCTCGTACACCTCTGTAGTGAAGTGGTGATATATAGTACTCTCGGAGTTCAAGTCTTACTAATCGAACCAGAATTCATCGACTGATATTTCTTCGTATTAGTGTACTACTAACTCAAGTGTCAGATGTACTTAAAGGAATTCCAGAATTGTTAGGACTAATCTCAGAACTAAGCATTTACATGCTATTACGAGCATCTCAAATCTTCTATATCAGAATACCAGTCACAAGATCCCACCACACGTTAATACTAATGGGTCGTACATGTAAGGGCAATGATTAACCATTGTGGTATATAAGATTTGGCTGTCTTACGAATCCCAACTTTAAGAGTGGTAGTATGTATAGATTACATGGAGTATTATGGACTGCTCCCATCTGATCTAGATCCAATTAGATCCGAGTAAACCTTGGTTCAGTAGGTAGCGTGTCGAAAATGGTCTAACATTACCACCAAAATCTTTACTGAATCAGCAAAATGGTAGTGTCATTATCTTGAGCTAGAGTGGGATAGAAAACAAAGTATCTATTTATCAAGTGTTCTGTACAAAAAACTTTTAACAATAGAGGGTGTGCTGCTAGTGTTGAAATAACGACGTACAAGTATTAATGAACGGAAATTTTGCATATACACAGTAATAAGCAAACAATATATGCTGTCATTCAACAGCTAATATTTACTAACAAGCATAAAGGCCTTGAGATTTATAGAACAAGGTGATGCTAATCCTCAGACTCAGAGTCGGAATAAGGAGGGCAAGAACCATCATCTACATTGGCTAGTGGATTATACATGGGTGAACTTGGATCAATGCATCCAGGTACAAAGTCTAGATTGCAACGGTCGCCCTGCATCCATAGCAAGAACCCATATATTAAGCTTTTGATAGTTCATATACTTTGAATTAGCAAAAAAGATAGGCTATGAGATCCTCTGTTTTTCAAAATCACTAACTCCCGCTTCAGTATTTATAATATGGGAACATGACAGAAAAGTTTATGTAGCTTCAGAAACTTCCAAATGATGGTGGTGCGGGTTTTATCTGTGGATTTACGGCTTAAATTAGGAAATAAACGCTAGGAATAGTTAACTTACTCCCTCGACAGTTAAGTTACCAATCATGGCACATCTTTCAACGACAACACTTGTGTCCGGAAATATTGCTTGTTCACATGCACCTTCTTTACTCAACTCCTCTGCTAAACCCTGTACCAATATTATACGATATGAAGCCACGAAATAAAAGAAGGAAAAACAGATCCTCTTGCTTTCTGATACAGTGAAAGTGTGGCTTTCTGGTATTACATGAGATCAATCTAGAATCTTAGAAAATACAAGTACTACCCGATTCTCCCCGCCTAGAAATATTTACCATGTCTCAACATCTACCTTTTCTATATTCCGCGAGAAATTTCACGAAACACCCATGACTAACCAAGAAAGAATAGAATGAAGAACTGATTACTTTGTCATTCTTTTGTCAGGGTAATTTGTTATTTACTGAACAGTTTGCTTGGATGAATATATATCGAAGCTGAGCCAGTACATATACATTCAAACATAAAACCGCTTATTACCTCGGTGAAAAAGTCCACTGGTCTATTTTTCCAAGCCTTCGGCACTTGAAATTGCAATCTGTAGGGACCATCCCACTCACTCCCATTTGTAAAGGAAAATATCAAACTTAGTGCTGCAAGAACATACACTGTTAAGAGGATGAAAATATAAGCCCTTTAAAATGTTAAGATAAATCTGATTAAGAGTATATACCATGCTTAGGAACACATATTTGGATCGAATAAATGGGAAGGTCGGCTTTTCCTCTAACTTTCTGGCGCATTGCTCTTGGCTCACCACCACACATGATTGGCTGGTTGAAACCTCCTGCAGAAAATGTATATAGATCAATGAAAATAAATAATAAGCCTCAGATAGAGTTCACACGAAAGATCCAACATTGCGAACTAACTCCTTTGGTTCAAGCAAGTATCGGATATAGTTCCGCAGTTTGCTAAACACTGCACTAAGATTAACTACCAAACAATTGGTTGGTTCAATCAAAAATATCATAAATAAACAAAACAAAAAAAAAGAATTAGTTTAAGTTCTTCTGAAAAAATAAATCTTAGAAGCAAAGAAAGCAAGGATAATAAAAGCTACAAATAACATCTAACGGATACTGCTAAGGAGTACCATAAAATCCCAGTACATATGTGCCTTCCAGACGTCCAGTTAATCAAACATATACAGACAATCAAGAAATTAAACCGTAAAATGGCCTCATCGATTAGTTCTGCCAATTGAAATGCTTACTTTAAAATTGAAAACAGAGTCCAAGACACAAAATTGCTAAATGAAGAAAATGCCTAGTTTTTGCGGGAGATTAATAGAGTTCTCATGAGTGCTAATGATAACTCTGCAACTGATTCTATGAAAATAATGAAACATAAAAAGACAATTAACATGTAAAAAAGTACCATTAAAAGCAATTCCAAAATCTTCGTTAGGAGCAAGTTTATTTGCAGCTGGATTGTAGAAAATCTTCAATTTTTCTCCCTGCAAGGTTTCATATCAAAACGTTACATATAAAATTTCAGATGTGAAACGAACGTTAGAATCCATAAACAATAAGTGAAGCTCTTGTACATACAGATGTAGGAGGAAGGCCATTCATAGTCTTCCAGAATACTGGAGCCCTTCCAAGATCGAATTGAGCCCATGTCGGAAGCACATACCTGAAATAAGTGTTGAATAGCCATTCTTATATGTCAAATAAAATCCACAACAGAGAAAGTTGTACAATTTTCTTCCCACTGAATAATATATGCATGACAAGTATGAACTTACTCTTTCACTTCCTCGACGGGAGCTTCTGCAACTGCTGCAGCCGCAATAACATTTCCCCGAATTCTACGTAATGTTCTGTTCATTTGGCAATTGCTCTTCATGGGAGCACCAAGAAAACTAGTAGCTGCAGTTCAGAATAAAATATTAGCGTAATGAAACTTACCTTAATCAGAGCATGATATCAAGTTGGCAGAGTGGTAATAACTAGCACCGTGCCAGTTTTGAGCTTATAGGAAGGAAACACAATAACTTTATTCTGAATTCTACGCCAGCAACTGATAATACAACCAGAAAATAGCAAATATAGTAAAAATTAAGCAATTTCAGTTGGCAAAGCACGCGGATAACCCCCCATCTGTCTATTACTCTAACTAACGGTATAATCGAGGCAAATTGAAGTTCTATAAATACAGGGAAATAAACTAAGAAGCTAAGAAAACACAGTATCTATAACAACAACGACAACCAAGCCTGTAATCACAATATCTAGAGTAGGCTATATGAACCGAGATTCATAGTATGGTTCATATCAAAAGATGTGACGAAGTTTTACGTTGGCTGTCACAAGATTCTTAACACGATCATAACTAAATATCAACAAGAATAACTGGAATCTTGTTTTGAATACTATAATAACAAAAGGCAACAGAGGCAAACATGCATACCATAATTTCTGTTAAGAGCTGTAATTCCAGTTGTATTAGAAGCTGGCGAGATTTGCTTGGAAGAATTAAATAGGGAAGCACTTGTTGTAGCAGCCGTTGCTGCCATTTTGCAAGCTATGACCAGAGATAGTTTGAGTGAGTGACTAGTGTAAGAAATAAGGATAGCTTATGGTATATATTTAAATAAATAGAGATAAAAACATAACCACACAACAAATATACATCCGATAAAATAAATATCTATCATTGGCAGAAACTGACGAAATATAATGTATCATGAATTGCATATATCGCGTGTGCACCTATAACAAAATAAAATCTAGAAAGAAAATATCTAATTTACCTTCACTATTCGCACATTGGGGGTGCTCAGGCCCTTCACAACAATTTTTTATTATTATGAAATTCAGAAATTTAATCCTTTAGGCTAACTTTAAAGCATCAATCAAAAGAAATTTTCTTCTATCCTCTCGAAGAGAAGTACAGAATGGTCTCCATTTTAGCCCTACCAATACAAATATTTTTCAAATTGCTAGTAAATTTAATTCGGGTTTAACGTATTTTCTGAAAAATGTCCAAAAACTCTCTAAACATCACGAAGAGTTTATATTTAAACCAAAATATACTCGAAACTTTATTCATGATTTAGAGTAAGCCTCTTGCCCTAATGAACTTCTTCACTTTTTCTTTTGTTATACACTTAATAAATGTGTCAATTGCCAAACTATCATAATGTGAAAAAATTATTCCAAAACTATCAACTTTCAAAAAATAATTTCCATAATATTGTTATTGTTGCCAAGTCAGCAAATTAGAGTCCATCCGACTGATCTCTCCCGTGAGTAGGGCTGTGCAAAAAGAATCGGATCGATCGAATCGGGTGAAAATCGATCGAATGATCCGATCCGAGGATCGGATCGAATATTTGATCCGACTTTTGATTTTTACCTTAGGATCGAACCCCCATTTGATTCGATCCTCGATTCTAGAGGCTGAGAATCGGATCGGATCGAATACTCATCTTATTTTTCAAAAATAAATAAATATAGAATATTATATTTTTATCTATAAAGCTAAGCCTATTAATGCTACTAAGATATTTCTATATATAATGTTAATATTATATTTTTATATATACAAATACCTAACATCTTTTTCTTGGTCTATTTGAAGGCCACGTTTCTGTCTTTGAGAAACATATACAATTGTAAATTTGTAACACCTTTCTCTCACCATATGAAAGTGAATTTTGTAATTCAATAACTCTTTGAATGTTGTGGTTGGTCCAATTGATATTAAATTAAATAAAAAAAAGGATCGAAATCGAATCGAATTGGATCGAAATCGAATGATTTTGGATCGAATCGGATCGTTTTAAATTGATTCGATTTCGATCCTCATTTCTCTAGGATCGAAATCGACTTCCAGCCTCGATTCGATCCGATTCGATCCGATCCGATCCAAATGCACACCCCTACCCGTGAGCTACTGTCAATATCTCCCCTATCTTCCTTCTACATAAATTTGTAATAATACATTAAATTTACGTGCATATATATAATTACATCAATATTGTAGTGATAAATACTATTTTGGTCTTATTTCATCACGGTAATAGAACACAGTAAAAGAGTACAAAATGAGATATAAATAACCAAAATAATGCTATCCAACTTTATTAACGGACTAGCTTGGTCCGGAACACTTATTACAAGCTTATTAGGTAGAATAAACTAATTACAAGATGTATGTAACATGTCGAATCGTCGGTGTTCGATTCTGACGTGTTGAATGCCTTTGTTCGATGCGAAACAACTAACACTGATTCGAAGTTGTTCTGGATGGTGTCGAATTCGATGCGTACATTAGGTGTCGAATTCGATGCGTACTTTGGCGTGTCGAATGGAGGAACACTGTATAATCACGTATCGAATGTGGGCTGTTCGATCCGATGCGTATCGAATGAATAGTGGTTCGATGCTGACTGTGCTGAAGTGGTTGTCTTCCCAAAAACGTGCACGGAGTACAAGGGGACGGGCTATATATAGCAACCGTCCCGTGGAGCCCACAAACCAATATAGAAAGGCGCATCGAATAACCCTGATTCGATGCGCTAATGGGTTGGCCCAATAAAGCAGCATTAAGCTGTAGATTCGATGCGCGCATCGAATTCTCTCAATTCGATGTGCTTATGGGCCGGCCCAATAACGATGTATTGGGCCAATCTTAAATCACACCCATCATATAGTCCCCCCAGTTTGAGAGACGATGTCAACTTGGAGATCGTCTTCCAAACTTTAAAGAATATATTTGGAATTGTTCTGAACGGTCTTCGCTGTACACCTTTAAAAAATTTCTTAGATACTTAATCAAATATTTTTACTGATTTGGGATATTCCTAGTCATATGTTATTTCGGAGCGGTTCACATTAGTTCTATGAACGTAAATAAACGCATCGAACAACATTGATTCGATGCGTGAAATGAACCGCATCGAATTCTGTTCGTTCGATGTGGTTATTCGATGTGGCTGCTGAATTGGACCTGATGGGCCTCGCGCTCCCTATATAAGGGGAGTTCTGCCGTGGGGAGCTCATTTCGCTGCCCACGCACTCCGCTCCTCAGATGAGACACATCAAATTGGCGTCATTCGATGCGTTCTGCATCGAACGATCACTAATTCAATGCGATCAACATCGAATTGTGATTGTTCGATGCGATACTTATATTAATTAAATTGTTGCTTTTCCTTCCTTTTTCTAATTTGCTTGTCTTTGCTTAGAATATATTAACCAAGTAAAAACTATTTCTACCGAAAATTCGATCAAGGTAAAAAATTTCGCTTGTATGTTGCCGGATTATTTCTTTAATAAATTTTTCTTTACGTATGTTTGAGTGATATGCGAGAGTGTAGAGCGACGTGTTCGTCCTTAGTCAGCCTCCATTTTTAATTTATTTCAGTTCATTCTCGTCAAAGATGGTGAGCAGTAAATCCACTTCTGGCAGTGAGTCGAGTACTGGCTCTAGCTCCAGCTCCATTAATATGGGGAACCCTTCGAATGCTCCCGCGGGCCCGAGCACAGTTGAAGTAAATGAGTATGAATTAATAGATATAGAAATGTTGGATTCACCCACGGATAACAACCCAGTTGGCGATATTGAACCAGCGGCCGAAGTGGACAGTGATGTCCGCATCATCCTATCGGGATAATCGCGCTCCAAGCGAGGGTGAAGAGGATGTAGATTATATTAATAGGGAGTTCGATGATCATGTCGAGGTCCAGGAATGGCCTACGATCAATATATTTCTCGTCTCCAACATAGTCGTAAGGGGCTCCGCAAAAAAATTAATATTTCTGATAAATATAAAATCGTCCTCCCGGGCCCGAATGATCGGATGCATACCCACCGCCCGGTCACATGATTGTATTCGTTGGTCAGCTCCTGAATGGTCTGCACTTTCCAATTCCTTATAAGCTAAGATAGCTTTTGAGGATGATAAATCTCGTGCCTGCGCAACTCACGCCAAACTCTTATGGGAATTTGATTGGCTTTATTATAGTTATGAAGGCGTTGCGCCAACCGCAAAGTCCCAATGAGTTTTACGCTTTGTTTGAGATCGCGAGGCGTGAAGAAGGATTTAATCATATTAAAGCACAAACGAACCAGAAGTTCTTGAATGGTGGGGCGACTGGATATGGAAAGGATTGGAAAAGAAGATACTTTTACATTGAGGAGAGCTACGAAGGCGAGTTTGGGCGATACCGCCGTGAATGGTACACCGGGGCAAGGGTAATGATTCTCGGCGAAGTTGCCATAACTTCATGGGATTGCAAGTTTATCCCGAACTTAGTTCGAGAACATCAATTCGATGTTAAAAAACTTGTTGAAAATCGAGTCCTTTCGTTAGCTGGATTGTCTCCAGTGAAATATAACGGGAGGATGGCCCTTGGTATAATAGCGCAACTATTTCGATATTTTTGATTTATGCTTATTATGATTCTAACGATTTATTTTTCTTGCAGCCAAGTATTTCATGGGTCGGCACGCGAGAATGAATCGAGTCGTTGCTGCTGATTTAGCGAGCTCCCAGACCAACATTGTGCCCAAAATTCCTTCCCCCCGAAAAAGAAAAAGTAAAGGCAAAAAGAACATTGCCGGTCCCTCTACTGCCGCTGCTTCTGATTCAACAGTTGATCCTTTCGGGGATATATTGGGGGATAACCCTGAGAATGTGCAAGGCGGTACTGAGGCGTCAGAACGCATGGCAGTTGGAATAGGCGACGATATTGAAGTCGGCGTCCAACGCAAAAAACCAAGAATGCCCCAGACTCGGTCGCAAGCCGGAGGGGCTGCTCCATCAGTAGGCCAAACAAGCAGGCCAAGTGCCTCCAATGCTCTGGCCCGTGCAGCTGGGCCAAGTGCAGGAGCTGGGCCTAGCCAAGGCCCTCATGCTCGAGCCGCTGGGTATGAAATCTCGGAGGCCGAAGCCATCGACCATTTGAGGGCACTGCTTCCTGGTCTTGCAGTTCCTCTCACTGTCTCTACCGAAGAGAAGAAAAAAGTGGAGCGAAACACGCTTCATCTGCTGACAGCGGTAATTATCTCTTCTAATTGAGTTAATTTCTTTTGAACTAAATTTATAAATGTTGATCTGATTTCTCATTAATTGTTAGGCGGGCAATTTTGTGGATACCATGTTCTCTTTGCTCATGGATCTTTGGGAGTCAGCCAGTGGTGGTAACAACGTTGCGCTTAAAGCTGCCCTCGATGACAAGGAAAAGGCCTTGCAATTGGCCAAATACCATGTTGCGAAGGCGCATGCTGACCGGGAGGCAGCTAATGAGGCACGGGAGGTGGATGATAAGCTCAAAGAAGAGCTAAACAAGCAAATTACTGAACTCAAGATGGAATTGGGTGCAGCTAAAGAAGAAGCTCACAATGCCGACCTCAATGGTTATTTGTGCGGCCTTGCCGAGGTAGAAATTATATCCCTTTTCGTGGTGTTTAGCATTCTAATTTCCCATTGTCATATCTATATTTTTTACATCCTTGTAGGTTTCTCCTCAGCAGAAAGTGGAGAGTGCGGAAGAATTTCTGAGAAGCAATACTTTTCGAGAGATTTGCACTCGCCGAGGTGACCTCGAAGCTCGCAACGCTCAAGTTCCGATTGTGCACCAGTTTTATGCGACACAGTATGTGCGTGGCGATTTTAAACCAGAGTGGTTGAGCATGTCTCTAGGGCCCAATCGAGAAACTCTTCCGCCCCGTCCAACTTTTGAGCCTGCAGAACCTGATGAGTTCGCCTCGTTGCTTGAGAATGAAGATCTTATTCTCCAAGGACTCTCTCCACCGCCTCCGATGCCTGAGCCGTATCCCTCATCTGAGGATGAGGAGGATAACTGAATTTGCAGCACTAATGTTGTTCTATCTCTCCATGTTTATGAACAATTTTTATTTTTAATTTAGTTTATGCATGGCGCTGCGTCGATCTCATACGTTTGAACATTTTATGTTTATGAGAATTACACTTTTGAATGCTTGTCTCTAGTTGCTTAATTATTTATTATGCTCATATTTGTTGCCTTTTATTTCAATATCCTATTTGGGTTTCTTTACTTTATTTTGACAACCTGTCGGTTTTTTATTTTTCCTGCGCTATGAAGAATTGAGTAATGTTTTTGCTTGCACGATTATAATTGTGCTATTTATTATTTTTTCATTTAGGAAAAGGTTTTGCTTGTCTCTTTGGACATAGTTTAATCGTTGGTGCCCGTCTCACCAAGAGTTTCGTTCATGTTCTCTCAAGTCATGAATGTTAATGAGAACTTACAGTGTTATATGTAGTGTCTGTTCCTTGCTTGTATTTCTAAGCAATCGTGGTAATATTCGTCATTCCGGGGAGAATTCTTTGTCTTTTTCATTGCCTCCGACTTTAATCGGTATCTCGTGCCACTTTGGACAGAGTTTCCTTTCTATTCTTCTCTTTAGGGATTTTCGGTATCTCGTGCCACTTTGGACAGAGTTCCTGTCCCTTTTGTTGCCTCTGGCTTTTATCGGTATCTCGTGGCACTTTGGACAGAGTTTCCGTTCTTCTACTATCTTCAGGGATTTTCGGTATCTCGTGCCACTTTGGACAGAGTTTCCGTCCCTTTGTTGCCTTTGGTTTTTATTGGTATCTCGTGCCGCTTTGGACAGAGTTTTCGTTCTTCTACTTTCTTCAGGGATTTTCGGTATCTCGTGCCACTTTGGACAGAGTTTCTGTCTCTTTGTTGCCTTTGGCTTTTATTGGTATCTTGTGCCAATTTGAAATTAGACGTAATCTTCTTTGAATAATCCAAATCAGATTATGTGAATAGATCCGAGCTTGGGTCATTGCTCATTTGCCTGACTTCCAGTGTTGTCCTCCAGATTCATGGTTTGGGGTGCCTGTTTTAAGTTCATACATTTTTGTCCCTCATGCATGGCAATTTACAAGTGTATTTAGCATTTTGAATATTTTTGTCCCTCATACATTTTGAACAAGTGAAATCTTTAATCAATATGCTCCATTTGCCTTGGAGCCAATGCCTTTGCCGCTGCTTCTTTTTGTTGTGGCTGAATTTGGAGCGAAGTTACGTAGCATTTCCATCATTCGATATGGTCTGCTATGACCTCACCTGTGCCGCTAGGAGTTGGAAACTTCACCATTTGATGATAAGTTGATGGTAAAGCTCGAAAAGCATTCAGTGCTGGCCTCCCTATGATTCCTTTGTAAGCAAAATGCATGTCAACGATCACGTAATTTTCCAGAAGCGTCTTTCTCTGCGGTGCTGTACCTAATGACGTTGGGAGCTTAAGCATTCCGAGTGGGACTATCTCTAGACCTCCAAATCCGTGAAGAGATGTTCTCACTGGTTCTAGTGTCTGATTATTCAATCCCATTTTAACCAACGTAGAATTGAACAACACGTTTACTAAACTTCCGTGGTCCACTAGCATCTTGGTGACTCCATAGTTAGCTATTAAATTGGACATTTGTATAGCCTGTGGACTCAGCTTTCTTAGGCCTGCTGTAGAGAAAGTAACCTCTTCATGCGGCATTTGCTCAATTCTCATTATACTGGCCATATCAACAAAATTATCCGATTCAAACAGTCTTGTGATCTTTCTTCGACCATTGGTAGAATCTGCTCCCCCCGGTCCTCCTGATATCATATTGATCATGCCTCTTCTGGCGTTCCCATCTTCAATCTGGGGGTATTAGAAAAGTTGCGGTTCATCGACTACCCTTTGTTTATCTTTTCTGGGAGATGGAGTTCTCTTCCGGTTGAAATTGTTTTCCTGCTCTTGCACCTTCTTGACAAACTCCACAAGTTTTCCATTCTTTACTAGTCGTTCAATTTCATCCTTCAAATTTATACACTCCTCAGTATCATGACCCTTCTGATTATGATACTTGCAGAATTGATTTGAGTACATCGTTGCCTTGGACTCCCTCATCGGTTTGGGATCTTTCAACCATCCTTTCCTGTTTGCTGTCCCAAATACTGTCATGTTGTGAGCATTTAACGGCGTGTACCTTCTAGGCAAACTATCCCTTTTGTAATTCTTGTTCCTATTATTGTAATTGTTACGATTGTGATCTTCTCTGCCTTTTTCCTATTCTTTCACAATTGTAACAACATGTACTTTAGTCGCCATCATTTCCTCGAAATGAACCACCTCTTGTGCTATTTTGTTAATCTCTTCAATAGTGGTGGGCTTTCGTCTGAGTAGATCCCCACCGAACATTGTATTAGTGGTTGCTCAGAAAAGTATACTCACAATCATTTCTCCTAACGTGCTATCAATCCTTAATAGCTCCGTATTGAAACGTTTCATAAAGTCCTTTAGACTTTCATTCGTTTCTTGCTTCATTGCGTAGAGATGGGAATGATCCAGAACCAATCTGGATTGACTAGAGAATTGGTCTTCAAACATTTTTCTGAGTTGGCTGTAGCTTTTGATCACTCCTGGAGGAATCCGATTAAACCAATCCACAACTACTCCCGACAGAGTTGTTGCAAATATCCTGGCTTGGATATTGTCTTTAAAACCGTAAAGGGACAACTTTCTATCTAGTTGAAATAGATGATCTCGGGGATCAGACTTCCCATCGTACGTTTTCAGTTCCGGGAGCTTATCCCCATGTCCCAATATTTCTGACTCCATCTCTTGACAAACTGGACTACGGCTATAAGTATTGTTCTGTACCGCTTGAACCTCAACTGTAGCTTTCCCTTTCTCCAGCCTTTCTTTATCCCTGACCATTCTATCATGCTCACCTCGTGAATCATGACCGTCTGGATGTCTTATGTTATCTCTATTTCTTCTTCTTCGTAGTTCTTCTCTTTGGTTCTCTTCCTCATTACGTTCCCTTCTGGAATCATGACTCTCTGATCGTCTCATGTCTTCTCTTCTCCTTTCAGTAACGCGTTCTGCCTCCTTTTCCCTTTCTCTTCTCTCAAGATGTCTTCTTGATTGTACCTCGACCGATACTAACTTCTTTCCTTGGTCATCTCTGGTGGATTTTCCCTTACTTTTTGTTCCTTCCGAAGCATGTCTACTTCTTCTATCATCTTGATGGGGTTTTCCTTCTCCTTTCCATTCAATACTCGGGCAATAGAACCTTGTTCCCATAAGGCTTCTTGATGCTCAACATGAGATGGTATCAAAGCGGGCGGTGCTGGAGTCAGTACTTCGGCCAAAGCGACTTTTACCATTGCCAATAATTCATTCTTAATGTTGTCTGGAATCGAAGCACTCGTTGACGTCGCTCCAGTTGCACCTGCTTCAGTGGCGGGTACCTCGACACCTTGAGGTCCTTGATTCTCCCTCCTCGCTGAAGTTGGTACTGCTGCGGGTACTGTTGATGGTCCCGCAATATCTTGCGTCATCCGTTCAGGTGTATTTTGTCCTGCTTCTCCCATATCTCCCTCCATAGCTTTACTTTGGGATCTGGTAATTCTAGACATATCGCCTAACAAACTAATAAACTTAGTGTTCCCACAGACGACGCCAATATTTTGGTCTTATTTCGTCACGGTAATAGAACACAGTAAAAGAGTACAAAATGAGATATAAATAACCAAAATAATGCTATCCAACTTTATTAACGGACTAGCTTGGTCCGGAACACTTATTACAAGCTTATTAGGTAGAATAAACTAATTACAAGATGTATGTAACGTGTCGAATCGTCGGTGTTCGATGCTGACGTGTCGAATGCCTTTGTTCGATGCGAAATAAGTAACACTGATTCGAAGTTGTTTTGGATGGTGTCGAATTCGATGCGTACATTAAGTGTCGAATTCGATGCGTACTTTGGCGTGTCGAATGGAGGAACACTGTTTAATCACGTATCGATTGTGGGTTGTTCGATCCGATGTGTATCAAATGAATAGTGGTTCGATGCTGACTGTGCTGAAGTGGTTGTCTTCCCAAAACGTGCACGGAATACAAGGGGACGGGCTATATATAGCAACCGTCTCGTGGAGCCCACACACCAATATAGAAAGGCGCATCGAATCATCCCTGTTTGATGCGCGCATCGAATAACCCTGATTCGATGCGCTAATGGGCTGGCCTAATAAAGCAACATTAGGCTGTAGATTCGATGCGCGCATCGAATTCTCTCAATTCGATGCTCTTATGGACTGGCCCAATAACGATGTATTGGGCCAATCTTAAATCACACCCATCAAATACAAACATCTCTCTTTTCCTTTTATCTGATTACGGACAGAAATATTTTTATAAAATCCAAGAACATTTAATAATGATTTCACAATAGACTCGGTAAATAAAAGACATGAAAATAATACGAATTTAAGTTAGATTGGAGGGTTACTTTATTTGAAGTTCCAAAACAACTTTACTAACTGAGTAGACTTATTTTACTAGGCAAAACTCGGAAAAAACAAACAAAAGCACTTCGAAATATTTGATATTTTTTCTCTGGATAATTTATGTCTTAAGCCATCCTTATATTGGTGTTGTAATGCTTCGCGTTCAAGAATTCGTACACAGTTATGAAATGCTTTGACCGTCCATCTTTATTCAATCGATTGTTTTTTTGGCACGTGCAAATGAGGGGTGGAAGCCGTCAGTATTGGTCCATCGCCAATAACTTTGGAACACCAAACTTGTGTTTGTCGACAATATTTGCTACCAAATATTTTTTTATATTAATTGTAATAAAGCCATTGACGACATGGCATGCGGGCTTTGCCAATATTTTTTCATTATTATTTAATGAAGGATCATTACATACGAGTTTCGTTATTTTTCATTATCATTTTTATCATGACTACATTTGTATCTTATCTAATGAAGGGTCAGTATGCTCTTAGAAGAAGCCATGAGATCTACACGCGATTAGATGTACGAGTCAGTCAAGAGCTCTACACGCGATTAGATGTACGAGTCAGTCAAGCCTACAAAACTATGATGACAAAGGCATGCAACAACAAGGCCTGCTTTTGTCAATTCCAAGTGGGGGACTTGGTCTTGAGGAAAGTTGAGACTTACCAACGAGTCGGTAAACTACAATCCTCATAGGAAGAACCGTAAAGTGTCACAAAAACTAACTCAAAAGGCTACTATTATCTCCAAGGCATGGACGGTCGTGGCCTAGCATACCCTTGGAATGTTCATAATCTCATAAAATTCTACGGTATAGAAAATATCTTGTAGTTCATACTTGTTTTAAAATTCCAGAAATAAAGTGATGTAGGATTACTCATATAGGGCAAATCACATCTAAGGGTATGCGGTTCCGATGCTGTACTTCTTGTTGAAATTGTCATGCCAACTCAACGTACTCTACTTAAAATCAAGAAGAGGCAACAAGAATGCGTCTGGAAGACTTGGAAGCCATAGGCACGACGTACAAACGCACTCAAGCCTACAAGTCTTATAGGCTTCCACATGGTCGTTGCCAATATTGTTATTTTTCAGCTCCTTATAAAATGTAATCAAAACACCATCAATATCATTTTTTAAGTCATAATGAACATCACCAACTCCAAGCAAGAGAAGTCAAAAGATATGCAAACCTTACGAGGTGTCATTCGAGAAAAAAGATATTGACCGAGTGGTGACTCATGGTATGTTTGGGCCCATGAGGTGAAAATTTTACATCAAAGACAACTCCATTGACTGATTGTGGGTGGCGATTTCAATTGTCTACTAACAAAAAACAAGTTTGTGTATATGCATGGAAACATAATCTATTCCATTTAGAATCTCAAATGATTCTTCACTTTTTTTTTGTCTCCGACTTGGTTTGTTTGTTTCTGAAAGTGTAAGATGTTCTGGAATCAATGTTGGATGGATGTTGTGCCAACATCCAGAGAACATTGAAACCCGAAACATTCTTAACCTGAAACATTGTTCCAAAATTCGAGAACATGTTCTGGAATAAATGTTGGATGGATGTTGAGCCAACATCAGGACAACATTTAAACCAGAGAGTATTCTGTCAATCTGTCATTAACTGCTTTATTTTAGTTTTGCCTTTATTCACCTATTAATCAAGTTCCACGATTTTAGTTGTCTTTGTTTATGTCCAGGAACATCTCTTAATCATAAGGAAGAGCATTACAAGTTTCCTAAGTTGAAGTTTCCATAATTCAAGAGGAGGAGATCGGTCAAGTCAACGCGGTTTCAAAGAAGGAAAGTTTTGGAGTTCAAGTGCAACTAGGAATCTTTCCAAGATCAACTCTGAATTGAAGAAGGAGTATTTCCTTATTAGAACTCAATCTAATAAAGGGAACTATTATTCAAGAAGGAGATCGAGTTCAAGAAGGAAAGTAGAGTTCAACAGGGAAACAACATAAGTTACCAAAACTGTGTACAACACACCTTGGAGATCAAGTTTGAAGAAACCTATATATAGGGTGTGAAGTACATCAAGATACATAGAGAAACAATAGAGCTTATAAATCCGTAGAGATTATATCTTAAGCATTGTTGCTGTGTTTCTTGTTTTGCAAAGTTTGTGAGTTTTCGAGTTAAGTCTAGGATTAGATTTAAGGAGAAAATTCTTGTCTGCTTTGTTGAGTCCAATCTACAAAAGAGCGAGAGTGATTTTGTGGTGAGGAACATCTTTGGTAAAACCTGCGTGGTTATTTTGCCGTAAGGCTAGATGGTTGATTATTTATAATAAACCATTGAAAATTTATCTTCTTGTGTTCTTTAATTCCGCTGCACATTATACTCTATCAAGAAGATTGTTTGAGATCAAGTTAAGGCAACGCCAGCTTAACTTGAGCTCTGAAACTTTGGAAAAGTTGTATCAATCCCGATCCAACAATTTCAATTGGTATCAGAGCCAAGCACCGATTTCACTGGTGTTTGGAGGTGATACAACGTGATGGACAACATCAATCCTAATTCTGGCAGACTCCCAGTCTTGGAAGGATCCATCAATTATGCTTACTGGAAGACCAGGCTCAGAGTTCACATCAAATCAATTGACATGAAAGCATGGGATGCCGTTCTTGATGGATATTCTGTCCCAAAGATTGAGAACGACCGAGATGCAGATATTGTACCAAAACCGAAGTCACAATGGACAACAAACGAGGTAACACTGTACAACTACAATGAGAAAGCTCTTAATGCTATTTTTAGTTATGTTACCAATCAGATGTTTAAGTTAATTCAGAACTGCACCACGGCTAAATCAGCTTGGGATATTCTTGAACTTCATTGTGAAGGAGATATAGCAGTTAGAAACTCTAAACATAGACAATTGCTTAAAGATTTTGAAAAACTTGAGATGGGTGATGAAGAAAGTATAGATAGTTATTTTGAGAAAATCCTTGACATTACAAATCATTGTGAAAATCTAGGATTTCCTGTTTCACATCAAACTATGGTATATAAAGCTTTTAGATCTTTGTCACCTAGATTTGCTCTCAAGAGAATTGCCATGGGAGAGACAAGAGACATTGCTAACATGGAATTTCAATCGAGCTACTAGTGTCAGTCCCTCAAATTGACTATCTATTAGTGTGATCACATACCTTCTCGACAATCGAGCTATACCCTAGCTCGCCCCTCCAGAAGCATCCATGTGCTACTAGAACACCCTCGACACAAGACAAACACGTGGGGTTATCTAACAAGCCCTCATGGCCTAAACCTGCTCAAATATTATCAAGCTAGAGATATTTCTCAAGATTCTAGCCTTAGAGGGAATTTACGTGAAATGAGAACAAGCAATACTGCATGTCAGTCAGAGTACAGAAAAAATCCGGGTGGGAGCAGAAATCCCCCATCTTCATTTATCTCCGTCACCTCTACGGCACGCATAAGATCACGAGATAATCTTGAACCTAACAGATAAAGACAAGAAACTAGAGAAATGCAGGCACGTGCTGGAAAGCCAAAACCTTTTATGTAAGAGAGAATGGAGGGAGATTTGCCTCGTACAACTCCGCCTAACCTCAACAGAAGGAGGACTTTTTAGGCAGATGATGAATTGATTGATAAAATGTTTCCTTTCTCCCCTAACTTGCAATTTTTCTTGCTTGGACACGGTCGTGAAATCCCAAAGATGCCCACTTATGAAGATGACCAAGGGGACGCCCAGTGCTCACTTGCATCTTCTAGATGGTATCTTAAACTTGAAAGGTTATAGAAAATGGTATCAAGCTTGATTATTCTCCATTACCTTGGTTAATGTCGCACGTGATTAGTTTTCTCGAACTCCATCCTTGATAATCCACATCTATGTTCAGTTGAGGAACATGTTCACGTTTTAGTGTGCAACCAGAAGTGAACTCAATTGACACAAGAATACCTTAAAACTATCAAACAAGGTAGTGATGATTCAAATAGATATTATATCCGAAGGTTCAATAAAAAAATACTACAGGTCAAATTGCCCTACGCTCAAAGTGTCGCGAACATCATTTTTAACACAATACTACAGGTCAAATTGCCCTACGCTCAAAGTGTCGCGAACATCATTTTTAACACCCTGAAAAATAGATTAGTCGTTAACAAGCTTTTGAGGCAGAAACCTTAAATCATTGAGCACATCAATTAGATAGCCCAATGTGACATCGAAATTGCGAAGCATAACATAACGAGGAATGTCAAAAATAAAAAAGACTCAATCTAAGCCAAGCTACACTCGTCGTAGTGGCAAAAACAACATAAATAGCAACAAGCGAGAAAGTTTCCTACTGCGAGACAAACTCCCTCTAATGGCAAGCCTCATGGACATTTATGCGGTAGCAAAGAAACAAAACCTCTTCAATACTTCAAAGAAATTCCAAGAAACAAAAGATACTCGTAAGTCAAAGTTCTATTGCAAATATCATGAGCAATATGGTCACGACACATCTAAATGTTACACACTATACACAAAGATAGAATGCTTGGCAAACTAATGCCACCTCACAGAATACGTGAAGGGGAATAAATAACCTGATACTAGGAGTAAGAGATCCAGATCTCGTTCATACTCAGCCCCTCATTATGAATAAGGTAAGCACAAGGGTAGCCACTTCTAAAAGAGAAGAAGGCAATAATTTCTCCATCAAGGGTATCATCAATATGATTAGAGGGATCTCAATCAAAACATGTTCAACGGAGAAGTTACCTCGATAATTGGCTACTCTAGAGTGAAATGCCTTAACAACACAATCACGACTTTATGAGTCATGTGCGATTAAGCATTGGAGATTCCCAATATTTGAAGGTTACAAGGAAGAGGGATCGAGTTACCTCTACCAGTTCACTTCAGAGAAACTTCGTATAACGAAATGCCCACTTAAAGAGTTTGAATTCTACGAAGACAAATTCCTTACAAAGTAGGATGCGCCGGAGCACGCTGACCAACATTATGGTTCCCAAAAGGAAAATAAAAGGCATAATGATTGCCATAAAGCCAAACCCATATGAAATCGCCATGATGTCAGGAGGCCCAACATTGGAAGATTCTAACAAGGCACGTAAAAAGGTGTCACTATGCTTGGCTCAAGATAACTATCATCGTATTACCCATTCAGATACCATGAACGAAACTCTTGAAGACGCATGTACCTTCGGTGAAAAAGACGAAAAGGTCTTTGATCTACAAGCCATGGAAGCGTCATATCTGAATTGCCCGTTCATAGTAAATCTTGACATTGCCAACTATAACATCAAGAAGATATTGGTTGACAATGGAATCTCAATTAACGTTACCTCCTTAGATGCACTAGAGTAAATGGAACATGGCGATACTCACATGAAAATGGTGGTAACCCCACTTTTTGGTTTTGGTGGCTCAAGGCTCACCCCAGTCAAGACGGTAATCTTGTCTACCTCATTTTCTACCTCACCAAGGAGAAGGACTCATAAACTCGAAAACCTAGTGGTTGACACGCCTTTCTCTTGTAATATCATCATAGATCACCCAAACCTAAATGATTTCAGAGCGGTAGTATCTACCTACCTCTAGAAAATGAAATTATGCACCAAAGATGGTGTGGGTGAAGTCCACGACGACTGCAAAGAAGCATGGGCATGTTGTCTTGCCTCATTGAAATTAGATTCCACCCAATAGGTGAATATGATTCATAACCTCGATGATAAAGTGAAAATGCTAGCCAAACCTAGGAAAGTCATAACAAAAATCATGACCACATCGTCGAGATGAAAATCTCATTAGAGTTGGAGGACAAAAGAGTCCACAAAATCAGGCAACAAGTAGCGCACACAACTAAGGTCGAACCACTTGGAAAATAAAAGAAGATATGTCTATGGCCTCATGATTCAAGCAAAGTGACATGTATTGGCACGAATATATCGAAAGACGGACTAATATAAAAACTAATGATCTATATAATTAACTAATCTGGTTTAGCTCTTTCTAATATATAATGACATACAACATCAATGGAGAATAACCGTCTCCCATTCTCGATCCAATCGGCGGTGGAATCAGAGGACTACAGACTTAGCATAATAATTGGAAAATCTTTTGTGGACAAGATTTTGGCGACCCTTCCCTGATGTCATTTTCTGGAACGAAGGAGACCTTTAAGTTGAAGAGCTTCTAGGATTTGTTTCAATGTCTCTAAATATTTGATGCCTCGTGGATACCTCCTCTCATTCTCAGCTGCTCCTCGATCTCTACTAAGCTCTGTTTAATTGGCTCCAAAAAAATTGTTGTCGAAACCTAATAATAAGCTTTTTTGACATTTCGATGAAATTGTTTTACCATTGTTGAATATTAGTTGCTTGGAACAAGCATGGTTGAATCAAGCGGTGGTTCAGTTTGAGTCATGCAATGAGCGGTGGTGTTGTTCGCCGGAATAATATGAAATGACGTCGTATCAAATTGCTTTTGATGTAGGTCTCCCTTAGCATCGAACATAGATTTGGTGAATTTTCAGTTTGATTCAAGCAATTCTAACAAACCAATTTACTTTGCAACCATTATTAATTTCAATTAAGTGAGTTTAGAACGACCAAAATTTTAGATCGTTTGAATCCAAATACGTTGCTATCACTTTGATGCTTAGTGTCACCAGTTTCTTCCATATAGGAGATTAATTGTTCTTTTTGGAAGTTATAGAAGAGGGGGTGATGCTTTTGTCCTTATGTATAATTTTATACGAGGTATCGTCACGATTAGTCTTTATTTGTAGATTGTTCAAGTGAGTATAGCATAGTCTTGGGTGGCATATAAAATGTTTCTTAAGTTCGCTAGAACTTTGTAAAAGAGCTAGGAAGAGCCGTTAGGTCAAACTTATCGTGATCGTCTATTAAGATGGTTTAGTTGTATAAATAAAGACCTAATATTTTAAAGAAAACAAGCAAGTACATCCATATCAAGTGTCTTATTTTACCCACTCAACCCTTACCACCTTCTTAGAAAACCTCATGATTTAATATGATCTCATATCACCTCTTTAATTTCCTTCAACTCTTCTACAAGTGTAACTTTCTAAAAGAAAAGAAAAGCACCGCCACTATCAATGTCTCAAAATTTAATAAGTAGCTTAATATTGTCACAATGAATATAACCAACTACGATCAAGAGAGGTCAAAAGAATGCATTACTTACGGAGTGTCATTCAAGAAAGCAAAAATTGACTGCGTGATAACCCATGGCATGTTGAAAGCCGTTCTTGGGCCCATGAGGTAAATTTATTTACAACAAAGAAATCTCGATTGACTGATTGTGGGTATCAATATTCATTGTCTGCTAACAAAAAAATGACTTTATGTATATGCATGGCAAGGAAATCTAGTTAGAGTTAAAGGACACAGATAATACTAAACCTAATTACAAAATAACAGACTTTGCATCCATGCATATACATACTCAAACTGATATTATATTCAAAGGTCCAATAAAAAAATACTACATGTCAAATTGCCCTACGCTCAAAGTGTCGTAAACATCATTTTTAACACCCTGAAAAACAGATTAGTCGTTAATAAGCTTTTGAGGCAGAAACCTTAAATCATTGAGCATATGAATCAGATAGCCCAATGTGACATTGAAATTGAGAAGCATAACAGAACGAGGAATGTCAAAAATAAAAAATACTCAATCTAAGCCAAGCTACTCTCGTCGTAGTGGCAGAAACAACATAAATAGCAACAAGCAAGAAAGTTCCCTACTGCGAGACAAACTCCCTCTAACGGCAAGCCTCAGGGACATTTATGCGGTAACAAAGAAACAAAACCTCTTCAATACTCCAAAGAAATTCCAAGAAACAAAAGATACTCGAAAGTCAAAGTTCTATTGCAAATATCATGAGCAATATGGTCACGACACATCTAAATGTTACACATTATACACAAAGATAGAATGCTTGGCAAACGAATGCCATCTCACAGAATACGTGAAGGGAATAAATAACCTGATACTAGGAGTAAGAGATCCAGATCTCGTTCCTACTCAGCTCCTCATTCTGAATAAGGTAAGCACAAGGGTAGCCACTTCTAAAAGAGAAGAAGGCAATAATTTCTCCATCAAGGGTATCATCAATATGGTTAGACGGATCCCAATCAAAACATGTTCAACAGAGAAGTTACCTCGATAATTGGCTACTCTAGAGTAAAATGCCTTAACAACTCGATCACAACTTTATGAGTCATGTGCGATTAAGCATTGGAGATCCTCAATATTTGAAGGTTACAAGGAAGAGAGACCGAGTTACCTCTACCAGTTCACTTCAGAGAAACTTCGTATAACGAAATGCCCACTTAAAAAGTTTGAATTCTACGAAGACAAATTCCTTACAAAGTATGATGCGCCAGAGCACGCTAACCAACATTATGGTTCCCAAAAGGAAAACAAAAGGCACAATGATTGCCATAAAGCCAAACCTATATGAAATCGCCATGATCTTAGGATGCAAAGTCTGTTATTTTAAACCTCTAACTAGATTTCCATAAATAGATTATGATCTAGTTCCATAAATAAAGGACACGGATAATACTAAACTTAATCACAAGAAACTCAACTCAACACGTAAAAAAAAGAACCCATGAATGAATTAACCTAACAATAATAACCAAAATAATTAGGAAATAGCTTGAAAAATAAAATCTTGTTTGTTCATCTAGGTAAATTAAATCAGTATACATGGACATAATACCATTTGTTTACCATAATTTATAAATTCTTAAAATATTTTTCTTTCAAATTAAAAGTAAAGTTTAAAGTGATTTTTTTGTGAAATAACGCACTGAGTGAATTCACATTACAGTAGACAAATATAAATATACCACGACAAATAAATAAAATAAGTTATAAATTACACATGGAAAAGAAGGGCTTAAGAAAATTAAAACAGTTTAAGAGTAGTATCAAAAGAATTATTTCTATGCTTCGTCTATATCTTATTTTATTTTGTTAAGTTACTTTTATTATTATTTTGGCGATTAAATTGTTAGTTTAACATCATTCATAAATTTTGTTTGCACTGACTTGATTTTTTCTTATAATGTTCTATGAAATATAATGATTTTGTATTCAATCACAAAAAATATTGATTAAAAAATATTTCAATCACGACTTGAATTTGTATTATAAACTTTCTATAAAAAAATAATGATTTTGTATTCAATCACAAAATGATTGATGGGAAAATAATTCAATCACGAGAGAGTTCGATGGAGTCAATCTACTGATTTGGCAATAATATAATTTGGTATGCTTTTAATGGACCTATCAAAACACTATTGTTCAATAATTGGACTAGCCCAATAGGCATGTTTACGAGCGAGATAAGACAAAATAGATCGTCCCAACAAAAGGGTAAAATAACGCACTGAGTGAATTCTCATTACAGTAGACAAATATAAATATACCACGACAAATAAATAAAATAAGTTATAAGTTACACATGGAAAAGAATGGCTTAAGAAAATTAAAACAGTTTAAGAGTAGTATCAAAAGAATTATTTCTATGCTTCGTCTATATCTTATTTTGTTTTGTTAAGTTACTTTTATTATTATTTTTGCGATTAAATTGTTAGTTTAACATCGTTCATAAATTTTGTTTGCACTGACTTGATTTTTTCTTATAATGTTCTATGAAATATAATGATTTTGTATTCAATCACAAAATGATTGATGGGAAAATAATTCAATCACTAGAGAGTTCGATGGAGTCAATCTACTGATTTGGCAATAATATAATTTGGTATGCTTTTAATGAACCTATCAAAACACTATTGTTCAATAATTGGACTAGCCCAATAGGCCAGTTTACGAGCGAAATAAGACAAAATAGACCGTCCCAACAAAAGGGTAAAATAACGCACTGGGTGAATTCATTACAGTAGACAAATATAAATATACCACGGCAAATAAATAAAATAAGTTATAAGTTACACATGGAAAAGAAGGGCTTAAGAAAATTAAAACAATTTAAGTGTAGTATCAAAAGAATTATTTCTGTGCTTCGTCTATATCTTATTTTATTTTGTTAAGTTACTTTTATTATTATTTTGGTGATTAAATCGTTAGTTTAACATCATTCATAATTTTTGTTTGCACTGACTTGAATTTTTCTTATAATGTTCTATGAAATATAATGATTTTGTATTCAATCACAAAAATTATTGATTAAAAAATATTTCAATCACGACTTGAATTTGTATTATAAACTTTCTATAAAAAAATAAGTATTTTGTATTCGATCACAAAATGATTGATGGGAAAATAATTCAATCACGAGAGAGTTTGATGGAGTCAATCTACTGATTAGGCAATAATATAACTTGGTATGTTTTTAATGGACCTATCAAAACACTATTGTCTCATAATTAGACTGGCCCAATAAGCCCGTTTATGAGCGAGATAAAACAAAATAGACCGTCCCAACAAAAGGGTCAATAAAGCTCATTATACAGGCCCACGTCGACCAGCTCAAGCATTCTCAACTCGACATTTTTTTAATGGGCCTAACCAATTGGCACAAGACAAAAAGTAGGCCAATCCGAACAAGAAAATGGACTCGGGCAATAACATATGTTAAATAGCCTATGACATATGACAAATGTATATGACATATAGCTTATAACATATGGCATATGAGTTATCCAATATGACATATACGATATGATATATGGCAAATGTGTATAACATATAACCTATAACATATGTCATATGAGTTATGCAGTATGACACATAGCCTATAACATATGGAATATGTTATATCGAGTATGACATGTCCTATAACATATGACATATGACTTATAACTTATAACCCATAAGATATGACATATAACCTATAACAACGAGTATGGGCCTATTCTGATGGGCAAAGGCCCGTATATGTGATATGTCCTATGCTATAGGTTATATGTCATATCTTATGGGTTATAAGTTATATGGCATATGCCATACAGTGGCGGTGCCGCAGTGAGACTTGGACTGGGTTGAAGGCTGGTACAAAAAAAATATTATTAAGTATACTTATTAGCCCAACAAAATAATATTTGACCTGACCCATTTTCGAATTTAAGTGGGCTAACTTATTACTTAAAAAAAGCCCATCCGGTCAACACTTTTTTATACACACAAACTAAGAAAAAAATAAAAAAATAGAAGAAACTCCATTGCTGCTGCCTGCTCGTCTGCTGCGCGCCTAATTGCAAAAATGAGCTTAGCCTCCAAATCAACTCTTGGAATTGGTGAGTTATTCCTTTTAATTAAATAAAGTCTTATATTTTAGCTTGTGTAGTTGTGTTAATTTACTTTTAATAATAAAATGAACTAAAATATTAGGGATTTAGGGATTAGGGTTATCATTTTTGTCAATCTCTTGGCCAAAATTCATAATAGGAGCTTGAAAGTGTGATCAATGAAAGTTTTCTATGCACATTATTCGTTGTTAGTTTAAATCTTTGATGGATTTTGTATAAATAACCTAATAATTATTTTTGTTGGTTACTTGTAATGTACGGAGGATTAGCTTGTATGAGTATTTGGTATGGAATTCTTGTAAGTGACATTGCATTTTGTACTCATGTGTGTAACATATATAAAGGAAATGTTTACAGAATGGGGAGTTTGCTCTTATTAAAAAAAAATCTTGTTATAGTACTTGGTAATAAACATATAAGATGAAAGTAATAAACTCTTATAGTACTTTTATATATATAATAAACATATAAGATGAAAGTAAAATAATATTACCGCAACTACATAACGGGCATTTTCAGCTATGAAGATTGTAAAGTCAGAGTTACGTAATAAGATGGAAGAAGGATTTTTGGCAGATAGTTTGATGCTCTACATTGAAAGAGAGTTTTCTGTAAGTGTGGATGTCGATTCAGTAATTGATGAATTTTATAGTTTGAAGGACCGTAAATCTCAACTTCGATAGTGCTTTTATTCTTGTAATATAATGATATGCAGATTATTTTTTTTCATGTACGAGACAATAGATATTTCTCATTCTATCTTGCATATTTAATATTTTCATTTTGATTTACACTGTTTTTAAAAAGTTACTTAAGTTAATAGCAATCCGGGGTAGAAAAAATCCTGGCTCCGCCCCTGATGCCATATGTTATAGAATATATGTCATTCTGGATATGACATATTCCATATGTTATATGCTATATAGGCATATATGGTATGATATATGGCAAATGTATATGACATATAGCTATAACATATGGAGGGAAATTTAATGATTTGGTCCCATAACTTGGCTCTTTTTTAATTTTGGTACAATAACTTGTCACCCCTTAATTTTGGTCCTACAAGTTGGCACCTTAACTGAATTTTGGTCCCATCACCCTTGCTCCGCCCAAATTCACCGAAAAATGTCTATGTGGCACCCGTTGACTGCGTAGTCATCAATTTTGACTCAATTTTGGGACCCAATTTGAACATGTGGCAGCCACGTGTATAATTAATAATAAAATAAAAATAGAAGACTAAAAAATTGTATATATATATAGTTCTTAAAAATGTATTCAAAAATAATATGAATTTCTCTAATATATTTTAATACTAATTTATAATTATCTCTAATATATTTTTTTATTATTAAAAAAAAGAAAAAAGGAAAAAAAACCATCTACCCCCCCCCCCCCCCCCCGCACCACCACCACTGCAAATCGCAGTGGTGGTGGCGTCTTTTTTGCAGTGGTGGCGACGCCACCACCACTGCGATTAGTGGTGGTGGCGTCTTAGCGCCGCCACCCTGCGATTTTTGCAGTGGTGGTGGCGTCTAAGCGCCGCCACCCTGCGATTTTTGCAGTGGTGGTGGCGTCTTAGCGCCGCCACCCTGCGATTTTTGCAGTGGTGGTGGCGTCTTAGCGCCGCCACCACGGCGATTTGGCAGTGGTGTCCCGGCGGGGGGGGGGGGGGGGGTTGGGAGGGGATGGGTTTTTGTTTTCCTTTTTGTTTTTTTTTCAGTAATTAAAAAATGATATATCTTTATTTTTTTTAGATTTCAATAATAAAAATTATATTTATGAAATAATGATTTTTTTCTTTTTATTATATATTTATATATGTTAAGGAATTAAATATCTTATTATTTTTACTAAATAACTATATACTCTTTTTATATATTTATATATATTAAGGACTTTAATATCTTATTTTTTTATTTAATAAAGATATACTTTTTTTTATATATTTATATATATTAACGAATTAAATATCGAATTTAAATATCTAAGTGTATTTATACATTATGGATTTAAATATCTTTTTTTTATTTATACATGTGGATGCCATGTGTGTGCCAAGTGTACTTGTGGGTCCCAAAATTGAGTCAAAATTGATGACTACGCAGTCAACGGGTGCCACATAGATATTTTCCGGTGAATTTGGGCGGAGCAAGGGTGATGGGACCAAAATTCAGTTAAGGTGCCAACTTGTAGGACCAAAATTAAGGGATGACAAGTTATTGTACCAAAATTAAAAAAGAGCCAAGTTATGGGACCAAATCATTAAATTTCCCACATATGGAATATAACTGAATCCACAAACTTCTCGTACAAATTTGCTTTTGATCTTACGAATTTGATGGGGAAATTTAACGAGTTGGTCCCATAACTTGGCACATTTTGAGTTTTGGTACATTAATTTGGCACCCTGTAATTTTAGTCCCGTAACTTGGCACTTTACTTGAATTTTGGTCCCATCACCCTCGCTCCGCCCAAATCCGCCGGTAAAAGTCGACGTGGCGCACGTTGACTGTACAGTAACCAATTTTGACCCAATTTTGGGCCCTTCTTCGCCACGTGACGCCCACGTGGAAGACACGTATTTTAATTGAAAAAAAAAAAATAAAAAAACGGAGACTTCTTCTTCCCCAACCAAGAACTCAACGGAATCCTCGCCGGAAAAAAACGAAACTCTTCGGAATTGAGCGAGACCAACACCCTCCGGTGCGAAATAATGCAAGGATTTCAGAAATCACCGTCACACTCGACGTGAACGAGAGGAAGACGGTCGGCTTTAAGAAAAACCAAGCAACTCCGGCGAAGCTCCAAATCAAACGTAAGTCCTCCAAAACTTAACCAAAACAGCCCAACTCGATCGTGATTAGACTCCAAATGTTGCAAGGAATCCAAAAAATGCACTTAGAGCCGACGTCGTTGAGGTTAAGGCCACGATATAGTCGAAAAACCGATGTCACTCCGGCGAAAATTAACCGGAATCACAAAATCCCCACCACAGCTCGTCGTGGAATCGATTGAGGAGAGCGAGAGAGACACTAACCGTGACCAACGGTAAAGAACGCCATTGATGAACACGAACTCGAATTAACCGAAACTCAACATAAAGCGAAACACTTCAAAACACCCCCAATACACTACTTGAATCGAAGCTCTAGTCAAGACGAAGAAGACGATATGATTCTCGAGATGTGAATCAATTTCATGGTGACCTTGAACTCTGTGTGTGTCACGATTCGGCCATGGCAAGGACGGAGGAGAGAGAAGAGAGTTTCACAGGAGAGAGAAGAGAGTTTCACGGTGAACTTTTATTTTGATTTTTTTTTTATTTTTTTTACAGGTGGAAGCCAAGTTAGGTCAAAATCAAAGTCAAAGCAGTCAACGGCTTCCACGTCAGAGTTTCACGGCGGCGAAAGGCGGAGATAGAGGGATGGGACCAAAATTCAAGTAAAAGTACCAAATTACGGAACTAAAATTACAGGGCGCCAAGTTAATGTACCAAAATTCAAAATGTGCCAAATTATGGGACCAAATCGTTAAATTTCCCAATTTGATGTTAGGACTTCTTGTATACTCTTAAAACAAATTAATGTCAAAAAACAATTTTTTTTCGTTTCTTGCTTACCTGGTACTATGCAATTAATTGTGCTCAACTTTAACTTGAATTTCCCAAAACATTAAAATAAGTTCCAGAATTTCAAACTACGCTTTAATTTGTATACATAAGATCTGGTCCAGAAGTCTGGTTATATTTTCAAACTATGCTTTGTTAACTTTATATTATTTTTAAACAAGTTAATTCAAATTATATATAATAATTTATACACGTAGTTGTTGTCTACTTTTTGATATTATTATATTTCTAACTTACCACGTGAGCATGGGTAGATCCAGGCAGACGCTTCCCTGGACTCCAACTGAAGTAGGTTTTTGCCGATTTAGTACACATAACAGTAGGCTCTATAGTTTATACTACTAAAAAAATATATTTATTTTTTAGGGTTTAGCGCACTATTTCTGCATTGTAAATCAAAGTTTCTACAATTTTTAGCCTGAAATAGATAAAATCCTTATAATATTTATATTTTATTGATGGGACAAAGAAAGTATGTAATATTTTTAAATAAATTAAGAGGATAAAAAGCTAATGGAAACAACTATAACAATCGTTTACTCCCACCGGTCGTAGCTCAGGGTAAAATAAATTTATGGTTCCTTAGCAGAATAGAGAAATAATATATATATATATAATGAGATATATATCTCATTATATATATATATATATATCTCATTATATATATATATAAAAATATTGCATCGACGCTTAGATATAATTAAATTTCCTCCAACATGGCAACATAAGTGGGCCTGGAAATATGAAATAGTTTACTAAGATAATAACTGAGAACGTCTTTATTATACTTATATTCTGGATCGAAAGGAAATTTGAAGCAGCGGAAAGTGGATCAAAGTCCATGAACCGATTAAAATAAAATCCATCTCAGGCCCATATAAATGCAGCTCAAACTTTAATATGGATGAAAATTTGACTTGGGTCTACTGGGTGAGGGCGTGAGGCCATGAGGGTGGTGGCAGCTTCCGACTTATAAGCTTGGGTTCGAGTCCAAACAGACTCAATGGATTTAACATCCGCATGGATCTAAATGCCAGTCCAACTTACAATATATTTATTTGTTAGTTTTTTTTTTTTTTGGTAGGCAAAAATTTCATTAAAGATGATAAATTACAAGAATGAGCTTAAGTACAAGAAGTACTCAAGACTTACAGTTCCAAACAAATTGTTAGTTTAATTTTGCGAGAAAAGCTTAGTTGATTAGTTTATAAATGGGTTTAGGAAGTAGTGAGAACTGAGAAGTATGAATAGTTGTATACTCACTAGTTTGACTCAATCTTATTTTATTTTTACTTCATCCACTAAAGAGTTTGAGTTGACTAAAATGTTAAATGGGATCAAGCTGTGTTGAATTCCCAAGGTTACGTTATATCTTCGTTTTTTGAAGAAACTTAGGGAGAAAACATCAATCGATCTCTATCTCGTTCAAAAGATTTATCTCATCTATAAATTTGTTCCCTAACAATATGTGATGCTGAATTTCAAATTTCTTTGGATATACATAGATAGAGCAGCACATATGGAAAGAGGATATTTTGAACGACATGGACCCCGTTTTTCCAAAAAGAACACATCATGCACACTATTAACAAACACTGTGACAGCGAATGTCGGGCCAAGCTTGCTCAGCAAATGAATTATTGTTATACTGAACTTTAAGATCTTCTGCAATCTTCATTCTTGATTTTGCACATGCTTCGTTTTATTATTGTAAAATATAGAAGTCTACACGACTTTATTATCCCACGTGATTATTCTTTGCTAGAGAAATATTTTTTTGGCATTAGAGCGGATGAGTATTTCAATTATTTTTTGTATCAAGGACAAGAACTGTCATTGTGATTAAGCATTCTTGGTAGTTTGCATAATGAACAGATGGCGTACGTTATTATACTTAATTACTTTCTATTTATGGTAACGAGTAAAGATTCGACTTAGTTATTAACATTTCAAATAGGTTTTTTATTTGACTTACTATCACTTTATTTTATGTGTAACTTTAGCAATAGCGTAATCGTTGTTATCTAAGTAAACAAGAAGTAGGTTTAGAATTATTTCAACTCTTCTGTTAAAATTGGAAGAAAAATAAAATAGCATTCTTGTAGAAACCGGACGGGTTCTCAAATACGTACGCGATTCACATTTAGCTCAATTTTTTGATTTTGTTATGGTTGTGAATATTGATTGTAAATCAAATTGTTTTCCCAACGACACAAGTTTCAAGTATATATGTGTTCATACTTCATACTATTTTATGTTAAATCTGCTGATGTCCTATAAATTCATTGCTACTTTAATTTTATAAGTAGTAAGTAAGGAGTTGATAAGAACCAAGACTCAGTGACGTGGATGATTCCAAGCTGTGGATTAAAAATTAGACCTTTGACCAAAACTACTCATCGCTGATTAATTTATTAAATTACTAAGTTAAGTAAATATCTCATATCATTTTCACTTTTTGATTTTTTTATTGTGCCTACCAACACGAAACTACAAGTTAACAACACTATTTTGGGGAACTAATGCCACGCAGACAAATCTCAAAATAAGCCAATAGCCTGTGGCCAAAAGTTAAGATTTACCCGGCGACATTAACTTTTAGTTAGGTTAGTTGCTAACTTCGTGGGCCAAAGAAAAATGAACACAAATATCGGAAGGTCATCAGCGGTTTAAAAGCGTAGCTTTGTAGATGAACAACTTCATTACTTTTAATCCAAGTATGAGGTGTCGGTCTAATCCCGATTAAAAGTAATAATTAAGTCGGTGGATGGCGGTTATTTTGATAATTATTTCGCGTAGAGTGTTAATCTCGTTACTTACTTTCCTTTAAGCCCAACTAGTCTCGCTATTTTCGAGTTTTCGATCCCTCCTTGCCTTGATTAAAGAAAAATTGTTTCGTGTGTTCGATGCTGATTAAAAAATAAAATTAATGAGTGTGTTTGAAAGTTTGACAATTGACATACATCCGGTTGTGGCCCGTCATTATTATTTGATGGCTTAGAAATACCACCTCGAGGAACATGTAGAATATATTTTAAAAAGAATGTGTATTCTGGAGACTGGAGTAACTTAAAAAATGCTAGAGCTTTGTGTATATATGAAAATACAACATGACAGATATAGGATAACGTTTTAGTTCATACAGATGCGGAGATAATATTTTATTCAATATCTAACAAGCCGAATAATACGTAGTAAGAGGTATTCTACAGCGTTTGGACAAAATTCATCAATCCGGTTTTGGCTCGGTGATCAGCAACAATTGGAAAAATCAGACTAAATGAGTTAATTTACAAGTTGGGATAAATCTACAAACGCCCCCAAAAAATAGACACTTTCATTTAGTGAGTATTATGTAGGATATCTTGATCTTCAGATTTTATAGACTAACGAGATATGTCATGCTATAATCACTTAATTATCTTAGAGCTTTGAACCCGCTATAGTTCGAGAACACTGCACTCATGACATACATGACTCTTTTCGGGTATTAGAATGAATGTTGGTCTGGTTCCCTTGAAAAATCACCCAAAGCATTCCCCATACCTTATACTTGTTAGTCACAAGCATTTCAGAGTAAAAACCAATGTCCAATTATCATGTAAGCTAAGTCGCATGTGAATTCATCATAGACCATTTGGTCCGTAAGTGGATAAGATTGTTAGGTAATGTTATCGAATCAAGGAGTTAATAACAAAATATAAGGTCCGATTGTAAATAAGCCAACAGTCAAACTCTGGTATGAGTCGCAGGTCAAATTAAGATCAAATCGGAGTTGAATTCAACTTTTAAAGCTTAAAATTTATGTACATTTTTATTTTGGGTACAAGGACATTTATATGTTATTAGCTCGTTATTACTTTAGACGCAGACTAACTCACTAGCTTAAAATCGTACCTTGTAAGTTGGAAAGGGTCAAAAGGTTGACGTGAAGGCCGAACTAACAAACACTTTGACTATGAATTGATTAGGGTCGAATTGGTCAGAGGGTCAAACTGCATGCTCAAACTAATTAGTACGCCCACATCAATTACCAACTCATATATGTCTAACCTACCAGCTAACTCATGTACATTTGACATATTAGCCAACTCAGGTATTAGTGGCCTTTCATAACGTGTTGCATCAATAGTCCCTTAGTATAGAGTTCGGAACAAAAGTTTACTTTAAACTTGATAAAGTGCAACTTTGCAATGTTACGGAGGTTAGTCTCTTTAGGTGGCTACTAATGTTGACATAGGTTGGTGCAACCCTTGTTGTGGCCCACTTAAGTCTGAACAAGTTATGGCTCAACAAGTTGATTTGCCAACTTGAGGAGCACAATCAAGTGGCAGTCGTTGTGATCATGCTTAGGCTGCACTGACATAGCCATTATCGAGTTTACAATGCCCAACAATGTAGTCCAACTAACAATGTACGAAAATTTTAACGTCAATCTCTAGTTACGTTTTCTAGCTTTGAATCTCTTTATATTTTCAAAGATTTTGATTCCTTTAGTTCATACACTTTTCTATTGAAAACGTTTCTAATTTGAAGCCAAAGAAGGCATGAACATAAATCTTTTGTGGTGGAGGGATATTATTGGTCTTGGACGTATAGCTTCTGAAAGTGCTGATGTTAGATCAATGTATTAGTTCAACACTAAAGTAAGCAGTGTTGACTCAACATTGAGTTTAACACTGACACTGAACAATTTGTATTTAAATTTTTATTTATTTTGCCTTTATTCACATATTAATCTAGCTCCACAGTTATAATTTATTGTGTTTTTATATCTCAGGATCACGAAGATCAACAGTCCAAGTGAAAGTTTTCTTCATGAAAAATTACCAAATATAAAAGACGCGTGCGACTTATATTTTAAGAAAGATCAAGGCGTATGTTTTGCAAGATAAGGATGGAATATTTCCAAAGAAGAATCATGCCATAAGAAAAATTCAACCTAGAGAAGATACTTCTCATTGAAGAAGTCCGGTTCAAGTAGGAAAGCTTCCATATTCAATGAAGATAAGGGCGAAGAAGAATTTGAAGATATTTAGAAGATCTAAGAGCAATCTAGAACCGTATCCTATATGCCTTTGTCCACAAGAAAGAAGATCTAATAAAATGCATAGAAGACATCAAGAAATAACACGAGACAAGAGCAAATAATTCAACATAATTCATTAGTTGAGCTGAGTGTTATTGTCTTGTTTTACTGAATCTTTGTTTAGTGACATAAAGTTATAGTGAGTATAGTTCTAAGCAGGTAAATTAAGAGGAGTGAAACCCTTTGAACTTATTCAATTATTTTGTAAGATCATTATTAATATGGTGGTTATTTCACCCATTGGCTCGGCAAATTATAAAAATATAATCTGCTTAAAATTACCTATTGTGTCATTTATTTCCGATGTGCAAAGTTTTTGTTCAAATAGATGTTGGGACAACATTGAGTAAAATCAGCGTTGGCTCAATATTAGAGTTAACACAAATGTTAGTTACAAGTTCGTACCAATCCCCATCCTCAGATATTTAGGTTGGTTATGTCAATTTGCAAAGAAAAATGGGTTAACGAAAAAAATTCATCTTTCTGGAAATGACAAGTGTGTTAGAGGCTATCCCTTGAAGTTAAATTCAATATATAGTTTCTTATTTCTAGCAACAAAGAAGTATCCATTGTAGACTAGGGGTAAGGTGTGGGGATCACTAGGTGTGGTCTTTAATTGGAGAAGGTTCCTTTTGAGTGGGAGAAGAAGTTGCTTGATGAATTAATCATTGGATTGGATGGGTTTTCCATCATCGAACAACATAAAGACACTTGGACTTTGAGCAACGGCAAGAGCAAAACTTATACGGTTGCATAGGTGTATCACTCCTTAAGGAAATGCCAAGAAATAACTGTTGACCCCTTCTTTAAATTCTTTTAGAAACAACATGTATCTCCTAAGATGGGAAGCTTTTGTTGGAAAGTTTTCCATGATAGAACCTACAAAAATTAATCTTCTAAACGTGGTATTCTTAATGGAAAAGACTGCTTGTCTTGTCCCCTTTGTAGTTGTCATTTGGAAACGGTTCGACACATATTTTTCAAGTGTTTTATGTCACATGGTGTCTGGATGGAGTATTACAGGTGGAATGGTACGACGACTGCTTGTTGGAAAGACCCTGCTTAGCATTTCCAAAATCATGATTATTTATTTCTGAAGAAAGTAGTGCGTATTTCTTTGATAGGGGTGGGTATTTGATTGTGTGGTCCAGTTGATATGCAAGAAACAAAAAAGGTGTTTAATAATGAGAGTTTCTTACCTATAGCCGGTCATTGCTAGAAGTCGAATTTAGTTGAAGGCTAAAAGGCAAAAGTTTAGCTTCTCTTTATGAGACTCGTTCACTTCACCGTTGAATTGTTTTAACTAGGAAATAATTCTTGTTTGGTACCTCATGTCTTTCATTGTAATGGGTTGAGTACCACTCCTTATACTCTAATTTATTTTCTAATCTATTTGCCACTGATAATGCATATCCTATATGATGTGCCATATTTGCTCATGACACATTTCACGTTTAGAAGAAGCCGCACATGTCTGAGTTAGTTCATAAGTCATAAATATATGTGTTGGTAGGTGGATCAAACATGTCTAAGTTGGGTAACAAGTTAGATATACTCCAAGTTACCTAATTGGCCTTACATGCCCAATTTGGTAGCTACAGTCCACTTTGAGAGCCCCTCAAACCTCCGTTCAATACTTAGACCTCTAGTTCGTTCCTAAGACTTGTCGTTTAACCTTGGTCAATTTGTAAGCACCATCTTCGACCTCTTTAAATTTTATCTTGACTGTTTAATCGTTTTCACCTTATCAGAAACATAATTTGGGTCATGAGAAACATAATTTGGGTCATGAATAAGCCCTAGATCTTTCGTAAAAACTCTCAGAGCTAGTTGCTTTTCCTTGACACAACGTAAAACACGTCATTCAAACTACTCTTGTGCCGAATTTGACCTATTTAGAGTTAATTCGACCTATCTAACGGTTCGACCGTCCAAATTGATCAATATTCGACCTTTAATAGATTATTTTTTTTGCCTCTTGCGTTACTTAAGAATCTTACTATCTTAAGAATTAGAAGTTCTATGCCGAATTAAATGCAAGACTTTAATAGTTTGACGTAGAGTTTATAATCAGCCTGTCTAATCGACGAGCAAATATACACTGCCTCGTGATCATTTTGCCACGTGACTTTCAGTTTTAAGCAACCACTTTTACATATATACAATAATTATTATAAGGCCAACTCTTTATTTTGATGAACTAAAAGATAAACTCCATCTTAAATAAATTGGTAGAGAAGTTATCAAAAAATATTAATATACATAAGAATACAAGATAGAGTATCACATAGAGAAGACCATGCCCTTTACATTAGTGAGAGTTATAAGCCAGCCAGCCACATGTTGCAAACGTGGAATTGAACTCAAAGCCTTTCCATTGTGCTTCCTTTATTCTTCCTCCACCCCCACCTCCCCTCCCCCACCCATAGGCCCCGCCCCTCTCAAATTCCTTTCCCTTTCAGTATTCTATTTATCTTCCTTTCACATAACGCACTGCATATATACTCTCCTCTACGTACTATTCTCTCCCCCCACCAACATATACTTCTTTGCTTTTCTACTTTCATTTCTAGCACAAATTTCATTAAGAGGAAAAAGAATCATTACGATAACAATAATATTATGAAGAACGAAGGAGCAATTGTGGAGGAGGCGTTTGTGTACGACAAAGAAACACGCCTCACCGTTCGAAAGACCTCTCTGTTCTTCGCCGGAGATGGATTCTCCGTTTACGACACGAAAGGCGAAATCGTTTTCCGAGTCGACTCGTACGGCCCCGACGGCGGAGATTCCGGTGAACTAGTCCTCATGGACCCCGCCGGTAGATGCATCCTCACCGTCCGTCGCAAGGTATAAATTCCATTCCTTAGTGTTTAATTATGACTAGCTAGACATGATATTTCATCATTGTGATACAACATGGTTACAAGTTTGCGTCACACCAAGTTCATCGGTTTTTGTGACCGTTGCATCGCTGACGTGGTGCAATTTAGACTTAGATTTCAATCAATTTATGTTATTTTCATTTTTAAATAAGAAAATCTCATTTTGTAATATGAACAATTACGATGTGTGTCTGTTCTTGGTGGATTACATAATTTACGAGGTAAGAACATATAAATGCATATCAAAGGTCAATCTAATAATGAATTGGCATATAATAATATATACCTTGACTTAATTAATCCTTACCTATTTATCAAACGGTTCTTTAAATATTTAGATGGTTAAACACATTTAACAATAAATTTGCTCTGATTTTATTTACGAGTGAACTCGGTTGATTTTGACAGAGGCCGAGCCTGCGCCGGCGGTGGGAAGGGTTCATCGGCGAACGAACCGACGGTCAGAAACCAGTGTTCAGCGTTCGCAGATCTTCCATAATGGGACGGTGGAGCATGACGGTGGAGATGTACACGAATCCAGGACAGGAGTACCAGGTGGAAGGCTCCTTCGCTTGTCGGAACTGCACCGTGTTCAACTCCGACAGGGAGATCATGGCGGAGATCCGCCGCAAGGTTGACTGCTCCACCAATGTGATGCTCGGAAAAGACGTTTTTTGGCTTTGCCTGAAGCCGGGCTTCGACGGCGCGTTTGCGATGGGGTTGGTTCTGGTGCTGGATCAGATCTATGGTAGTGATGATGACGTGGAAGGAGATTATAATTGGAGCAAAGTTGGTGTCGACCCTACTTTTCAGGATTCGAATATTTAGTTTTCTTTTTTCTTTTTGAGTTTGGTTTTCTTTCTTGTAATTATGTCATTATGGAGTAGGGTCTCTGTGATTTTGAGTTAGTACGTGAAATTGAATGGTACTCTCTTTTTCTTATGAAACGGAACAAATGATTGTGTGGTTTGGAGGTGGATGAGTGGATCGAAATTTCTGAAGACATGTCGACTATTTTCGTTGTCGACTCAACAAAAAACTAAATAAAACTGTAAAATATCTTTCATGAACATTGGGATAGTTACAATATCTTTTAATAAATTTTAATTTTGTAAAAAATAAAAACGGAAAAAGTGTTGAGGTGAAAATATATAGGTAAATCAAAAGCCTGATTTATGCTTTATGTATTTGAATTGACCAATGATGTGAAAAGGGAAGGGGGGCAAAGGAAAAAGAAAAAGGCTTCATTGCTTTGTTTAACGTAAGTACAAAGTACAAACAATGACAATTTAGCGTCATATTTGAAGCCATTCCAAAGGAAAGGCAGTGGTGGGGAAGAATGCTGTGAATTTGAGAAATGTTTACATTCTTTTAGTTTTCAAACGTAGGCATAGAATCCTTTTGTGATTTAAAAATTCTAAACATTTTTTTTTTTGGTGTGTGGTTTTAATATACTTGATGAGAATTTTCCCATTGAATAACTCCGTTGTAGTGTGTGCATGAGACTGTGCTAAAAGAATTTTGGGTACTTTTATCTCCTTAGAAAGTCTCATTATAACCTTTAGACTTTAGAATAACACTTCTTGTGATTTGGAAAACCTAGATGAAATCATCACATAGTTTTAAAATTCCTGCAAAATACCCGCATTACAATTCTATTATAATAAGATACTATGAAATTATATTTACCCTGTTGTAAATAACTAGTGTTTGAAAAATGGTTCTCAATGTTTTTAATCCAAAGTCCATTTCTTTTGTTAGAAACATTTTTTTTAAAGCAAGCAAAGAAAATTTAGTTATTTAATCACAACAATTACACTGTAATCCAAAATTTTACGAAAGAGAATGGATGATGAGGTTTTAAAATCACAATAAAACTATATACAATTGTCAAACCACAAATGAGTTTCATAAGATTTTCTAATGGACAAAGATATGTTTCGATTGATAGTGCCACATGTTCTAAAATTATCACAATTGTACTAATAATGAGGAATATATACTAAGAATATAGTTAAAGTATTTCTCACTACTTGGAAACATGGCACTAAATTGCTTAATTTAGTTACTTCTCGTCTGATTAATTTATATTGATATAGTGTACTTTTGTTGGCCGACACTATACTTCACGTCAAATTGATCCAGAATTGTCTTGAATTAACTTATAAGTTACACACTTGTACTCTGATCGATACACCTAAAATTGACCGAGGCGAAGCTGATGTAGGCCATTCAATGCTTAAGTCAACGAGATAATAAGATAAACCAGTCAAATCATAAAGCTTACACGGGTGATGGTCGAGTGTTTGTTGATTTAGGACTAAACTTGCGACGAAGAAGAATTGTCTTTTAATCTATAGAGTTGATTTGAATGTAGTTCATTGTATCTCACCCGAAGGTCGAGTGAATTGAAAAATTCTCCTAGAAGATCGAGTCTTGGGTCAAATAGATTGCAATAGTACAATACAACGCTCTATGACAAATTTACGATCAATCAATGGTAGAAAATAAACTGAAATCAGCAAATATAGGTAATCCGTAAGTCGAATAGATCAAAATCTAACCATTGGTCAAGATTTTGAGCTACGTGAGATTCAGGCGACCACTTTCTTTGTATAGGATTTTTCGATATTTGTAGGGTTATATATATTTACGGTGAGCTAGACCCATAATATGTTAAATTTAGACCTTATGACCCACATGATGAGTCTTTGCCTAAAGGTATATGTTAACAGGATGATAATTCATCTGCTTGAAATAAACAATGAATCAATTATTGGAATTAACAAATATATTATTATATGATTATGCGACCTGCCTCCACGATACAGGTATCACGCCTCAAAATATCCCTCGGAGCACATCTCCAACACAACAAATACTGGAGCAGAAGCAACAGGAGGAATACAAGACCAAGGCGAAGTCTCACATACTAACTGCTATCGGAACTCATTTAGTATTGGGTGAATACTCGGCCAAGCCCACTAGAGCCATCAGAACCCAACAGAGTCCCAGAACCATGACAAAAACACTTCCTTGCTATACACTCTCAACACAAACGCTCTCGGAGCACTACCCCAATACTTCCCTGCTACGCACTCCCAGCACAAACGCCCTCGGAACATTACTCATGTCGACCAACCGATAGGTCGGAACTTCACAATGACGCAACAACGACACTCTCCAATCCACGATAGCCAAAACCTCTCGGAGATCACCACATGAACAAACACCCCCTCGGAAAATACCCTGAAGCAAACATTACAGAATACACACCTCTCGGAAAAGCACTATCACTAAGAGAACACCCAGACTCGGCCCTAGAGTCACCATATGAAACAATGAGCTCTCGGAAGCAAACAAGACAATCCACCCCTTATCATAAAGAAGACAAAAGCTCTCGGAAGAAGATAAAATGATACAGTCAGCAAGATAGACGTTATCCTATTGGTTAAAAGACCATTGTAACGCGTGTAAAGCACCACCACATGCATAACGACACCTGTAAACACATGCATAACGACACATGTCCCTAAGAAATCTATATAAGCAGAGGAAGAAGAGAAAGAGAGAGGAGGACAATGAGGAAAAAATACACCTACAGACTCGGAGAATACGAGGAAAGACTCGGAAAAGAGATTGAAATATAGTTAATAAAAGGAAGGAAGGTTTTTGTCAATTTTTCTCTCCTATTAGCATAGCATTTAATTTTGAACCACGGGCAAAGGCGTTCCAACCCAAATAAATAATTCAGTTAATAGGAAATAACTCAGAACCCGTTAACAAAATGGCGCCGTCTGTGGGAACTCAAAGTTTACTCACGCGATCGTTAACCCCTGAAAAGGTTTTTGTTTGATCGTTGCCATAACCAAAAGGGGAAGCGGTGCTACAGCAATAACCCAGTTACGCACCAAAGATAAGTATCCTTCTTTCACTTGTTATAGTTCGAATTAGATATAGTACGAATTAGATTATGGTATCTTCGTAAAGAAATCATAAGACTCTATAATATACTATGTAAATACTTGGGAGAAGAAAAGGGCAGAGCCCAGGAACCCAGGAGAGTATTTCCGAGAGCAATTACTCTAGGAAACCTCACTCGTACTCTCTCATCAAAGGCTTTCCGAAAGTCTAAATAAGTAAAAGAGAAAGGTATGAACCAAGTCTACTAGGAATGATTCCTTGAAAGGACGTGAAAATACTCACTACACTCTAAGCATCTATGCCTACTTACGATTCTTTCCTCGAGTAATGGAATTATGATTGAGCTGCCCAAAGTATACTATAATAGAGGATACTCCTATTTAGGAAAGTATATTCCCCCAAACCTGCACTGCAAATGGACACGCTATGCTAAGAAAGTTGTTTGGCCAGTAGAGTGAGACGCTCTCTCATTTCTGTAAACTCAATCTTAAAATTCTACAATAGAAGGAAAGAAGCTAAGTACTCATAATAGGCGCTGAAAAGTTATGTGATTATGAACACGGAAAAGAAAAAGTTTTGTTCCAAGTAAGAAATGTTTCATTCCAAATAAGATACCATTACAAGAGATAAAATTAAGTACCATTACATGAGAAAATAAGGTACAATGATGGAAAAACAAAAACTCCTAAGATTGGGGGAGTTGAGCACTCGAAGAGTCAGGGGTTGGCTCGGGGGCCGGAGTAGGAGCACCCGTAGGAGGAGGAGCACCAGGGGAAATAGCCTGGAGAGGGGAGTGTGCTGAAGACCGCGGGAGGATAGCAGAAAGAGGCACCCGAGTGGGGGAAGAGGAAGAGGGAGGAAGTCGTGAGCTACTCTTTTTAAAGAGGTCGTAGGCTTCCTCCAGAGTTGGCCTCTTCATCTCCGCGATATTAACCACCCGCGGGTCTAAGTGGGGATTCACCTTGTTTCGTACTTGCCCAAAGCACTGGAGGAATCCCCACATAGCAGATCCTGCTAAGTACCCTGGATGCTTGCTGAGGTACAGGTCCCTTACCTGAAGAGTAGTTTCCTCTCGGGCCTGCTTAACAGCAGCATCCACCATTTGCTGCACCTCCTCGGGGAGAATGCCTCCCGTAGCCGTGGCCTGTGCTAGCTTCTCGTTGAGAGAATCCACCTGGCCCAATGCCTCCGATAGATGTTGCTCTAACTCTTTCTGCTTGGCCTCCCAAGCAACCTTTTCTCCCTCAAAGGAGGATACCTTATCCTTCAGCACCATCCCAGAAGCCTCCATCTCCTTCACGGAAGAATGAAGCCGCTTATTCTCCCCCCTCAGGTCTTGGTTGCTCTGGGCGACCTTGGCAAATGCCTCCTCGTATTTCCTCATTTTCTCCAGCAGACTCTTGTTCTCGGTCTCCAGCGTCAGAGACTTCTCTTCAACTTTGCTTGTTAACTTTTGTAGCTTCTCGACCTCGAGCAACAGAAGAGGAAGCATTTTAGGTGCCTAAGAAAGAAAAACAAAAGAATAAAGATCCTGATAAAGGATCTTAAACCAATTAGTTAAATAAAAAGCTTACCAGCATAGCCACATTATTGACACAAGCTCGGGTAAACTCCCACCCATCTGCTGGTAAGGAGTTGGCAGCGGTGAGGTATCGAGTCACCGTCTCTAGTGCCTCCTGGGCATCTTCAGAGCTAGGCTCTCGTCCTGGAACGGGAGCACTGGAAGAAGAGGGCCTCCCTGAAAGTGCCACCCCCGGCAGTGGAACCTGGGTAACTATCGGGCTATCGGTCTGGACAGCCACAAAAGGTCACGAAGAAGGAGCACTCGTGGATGGAGGACCCGCGGCCAAAAGCTCGTCCAGCAAACTCATAGTGTCAAATGCTGGATCAGAGTCGGCAGAAAGTGACCCCCCTTCCAAACCGAAAAAATCATCATCTCCCACAAAATCAGAAAGTTATCTAAGTAAAAATATCGTTTTGGCTATCTAAAGCATACTCCTATAGTACTAAAAGGAATACTATCTCCATACTATTTAAAAACTAGAAGCACGTACCTTTCGGAGGGGTCGCCAACAGAGCATAAGAATCCCCCGATAGCTCTGATGATGAGGGTAAGTGAATGACACCGGGGGCTGGTAAAGCCATCCCCTCTATCCCGTCCTCGTCTTCCCCGTCCCCTATAGTGAATACCCCCGTAGGACCTGCCTCCCCAGAATTCACGCCTACCCCCACTTCCTCAGGGGTATCGGAAGTCCCGCTAGACGACCGGGACGTAACTGCAGCAACCTTTGAAGGAGTTTCCCCTTGCTCTCCTTCTGCAGCCTCAACGGTTCCATCCTCCCCTAGGGTAGACTTCCCCTTCTTGCTCACTACGACCTCACTCTCCACCATATACGGTCGTAGGACATTCACTACCAAGAAGGTCACGAGTTAGATAAAATAAAAGAAAAATCCATAAGATAAGAGATAAGGATAAAAGACTCACCAAATGTATCAAACAACTTCTCGGGGACAACCAAAAGAGTCGCAATTCTGTCTATCGGGGAGATATACTTCAATCCTGCGGTCCGATAGAGACGAATAAAGTCCTTTGACTCCACGAGAGGCTTGGCAGAGAACACCAGTGAAAACACCAGTGTGTCATCCATCACTCTGTCCGGGAAGGTAGGCACCCTCCAAGTCATGGGTATGTCCCACGACCCTACAACTGGATTAATGAAGAAGAACTTGTTCTTCCACGAGCTATGGGAGGTGACCATACCCTCGGAGATCCTGTCATCCTTATCCCGGTGAGTGAAGCAGTAGAAAGGACCTCCCCCGGGAGACTGCTTCAACTCGAAAACAGCAAAGAATCTGTCCCTCGTGCACTCGATGCCTCTCACCAGGCACCAAAATACGAACAAAGCCAGTGACGAAAATGAATTCGGGGCAAGCTGACTCGGACAAAGGTTGCAATAATTAAAGATATCGCAGAAAAAGGGCGGGAAAAAAGTGCGCAGCCCCGCCTTTAGCTGCGGGTAGTACACTGTCAGATGACCTGGCGGAGGAGCATCACCCCGGTGGTGGGCCTCCGGCACCGTTATCTCAATATTACGACCGGAAACGCCGTGCTCCTTGAACAAATTCTTAATTTCCTTCTCGGTGGCGGTGCTAGCCGTGTTACCCACCTTCTGGGTGACACGCGGAGCGCCACCTTTGTCAGCCTTTTTCTTCATCCTCTTTGATTTCCCAGCACCACCACTGCCGCTTGCCCCCACCGCCGCAGCACTCCTCTTTCGCGAAACTTGAAACCCTAACCCCGCCGCTCCTCCGGTACCAGAAGCAGCCGAAACCAGATTGGTGTTAGATTGCGACGCCATTAGAAAGAATTTTTAGTACTTTAGCAGAAATTTGTTGCAGAGAAAAAGAGAACGCGCTTAGCAGAGAGAGAGTATTATTTGCTCAAGATTGGCAAGTGATGGTGATGGGTGAAGAAGAGGGTTTTTAAAAACCCTACGCCCACTAAGCGTCTTAAAAGACCACTAAGCGTGCCCACACCCCACGATTGAAAGTCGTGTTTAATGACACGTCTCATCGGTTAACGAAAGTATAACGGTCAAGACGCTTCGATTCCCACACCCAACTTAAACGTGGCATTAAAATCGCCACTAACTGCATTTAAATCGCAGTTAATTAAATTATAATTAATGCCCCTTGTAATTAATGCCCCAATAATGACCTACGAGGGCACATTTGGGAAATACGACGGGATCACTCGGAGAGAGTAATCACTATACTCCTCGCCTTTTTAAAGGTAATGCCAAGAACGAGGGAAACGTCGAACAAAACATAAATGTCACTGACGAGTGTTTACGACATCCCTGAAGAGTTCTACGAGGCCTTGTGAAACCTTCCCCTTATAATTGACAAAATGCACGATACTAGAACTCTCGTACCCTTTAAACTATTAAGTTTCTAGTGTAGTAATAATAACTAACTGCACTACAAACTTGGGGGGGCTTGTTAACAGGATGATAATTCACCTGCTTGAAATAAACAATGAATCAATTAATGGAATTAACAAATATATTATTATATGATTATGCGACCTGCCTCCACGATACAGGTATCACGCCTCAAAATATCCCTCGGAGCACATCTCCAACACAACAAATACTGGAGCAGAAGCAACAGGAGGAATACAAGACCAAGGCGAAGTCTCACATACTAACTGCTATCGGAACTCATTTAGTATTGGGTGAATACTCGGCCAAGCCCACTAGAGCCATCGGAACCCAACAGAGTCCCAGAACCATGACAAAAACACTTCCTTGTTATACACTCTCAACACAAACGCTCTCGGAGCACTACCCCAATACTTCCCTGCTACGCACTCCCAGCACAAACGCCCTCGGAACATTACTCCTGTCGACCAACCGATAGGTCGGAACTTCACAATGACGCAACAACGACACTCCCCGATCCACGATAGCCAAAACCTCTCGGAGATCACCACATGAACAAACACCCCCTCGGAAAATACCCTGAAGCAAACATTCCAGAATACACACCTCTCGGAAAAGCACTATCACTAAGAGAACACCCAGACTCGGCCCTAGAGTCACCATATGAAACAATGAGCTCTCGGAAGCAAACAAGACAATCCACCCCTTATCATAAAGAAGACAAAAGCTCTCGGAAGAAGATAAAATGATACAGTCAGCAAGATAGACGTTATCCTATTGGTTAAAAGACCATTGTAACGCGTGTAAAGCACCACCACATGCATAACGACACCTGTAAACACATGCATAACGACACCTGTCCCTAAGAAATCTATATAAGCAGAGGAAGAAGAGAAAGAGAGAGGAGGACAATGAGGAAAAAATGCACCTACAGACTCGGAGAATACGAGGAAAGACTCGGAAAAGAGATTGAAATATAGTTAATAAAAGGAAGGAAGGTTCTTGTCAATTTTTCTCTCATATTAGCATAGCATTTAATTTTGAACCACGGGCAAAGGCGTTCCAACCCAAATAAATAATTCAGTTAATAGGAAATAACTCAGAACCCGTTAACAGTATAACTTTAGGAGATGTCGCTACTTTGATCATATATTTTATATTTGTCAAAAATGTGACTGAAAACTAGACATTGATCAGTGTCTTTTCGATGGTGTATGACTTATTGTCATATAGTAATTAATTGCACAAGTTTTTCTTATTTTTAACTTTTGAATTTTTGATCCTCTTAAACATTTAAAAGGTCATTTGTCAACTTTGGACTATCATGGCTTCTTCTAAGTGTGTCACATATTGTCATTACCAAATTATGATACATAGCAAACAGTTCACCTTAATTTTGTGAATTTGAAAGTTTAGATTATCTCAAATAAAGCAATAAAATTCATTATTATGGTATTTTATCGTTTTCTGTCCACAATTATGGAACTGTCTAATGTACCACCTGATGTACAACTACCCCACTCACATAAAGGTGGGGCCTATGCAACCCCATGTGTATGGAGTCTATCTCTGTGTGAGTAGGGGTGGTTGTGCATCAGGTGGTATACCAGAACTTCCCCACAATTACCATTACTAGATTTCAATGTAATGAACCACCCGAGACCACATGCATTTGAGTAAGGTGATGTGATTTGACATATATTAACCACAAAAGCAAGGTGATGTGATTTTTTAAATTGTTATTCTATAAAAATCATTTTTGGCTGGTTTCTTTTTCAGTTGCAATTGATTATTAATTTTTGAGCTTGCTCGTTTTTCTTGTTTTTCTTTTTTCTTATTGCGATGCTTTCAATTGATTGTACCATGTTTTTCTAGCCACTATGTTTCATTGTAGTTTGTTGATGATGATTAACTATATACTAGCCTTCTTATGGGTTAAGTATTTGCTTCATTTACAGGTCTACATGGATATGGATTGAGTGGTTGTCGAAGTTTGCAAACCTTGATATTGAAATATTTTGTTGTCCATCATCATCTGGTAAAAGCGAACAAATCAATGTTCCTGAAAGTTTTGGCCAAGTATTTTTGCATGAAACTATGAATTGTAAATTTTAAATTTTATTTTAATTTGAATATATTTTTGGTGTATTTAAAAGTGTTTCCAGTTCAAAGTTATCGTTATTTATGAAATGAGTATCTCCCAATCTATTGAAATTATGTATTGGTTTGATTGAGTTTACATTTATTCGGAATTATTAATGGAAAAATTGAGCATTATAAAAAATGACTAATAAATTTAAGTTATGAAAATAATTAGTAACTATAGAAAATAAGAAATTGGTCCAATGACAATATTATTGTGACAAAAAAATTCGTCATCAGAGCTACTTTTTTTTTTATTGGGATGACGTGGAATCTCGTAGCCGGCACCCTTCACTAGGTAAATCCGCGGGTCGACGCAATGCCTGCAAATCTCGTTAACCGGGCAAATCACACTAGGCTAACCATGTGTGACGATTCGAACATGAGACCAATGAGAGAAAGTCCCTCCTAAACTAGGCCACCCTTGCGGGCATCACCACATCTACTTAAAAGGTTCAAGTCTACTGTGACGATTTAAACTTCGTCCAAATAGCCATCCTCGGGTTGCCGAGTGTTATGACAAAACATATTTATGTGGCGATTAGTACATGCTCATGTGACAAAACATTCTTCACAACTACATCAACTGCTCGGATGAATTTTACTTTTTTGTTTGAAGTTCGCCAGAGAAAATCTATTGTGACGAAAGTTTTCGTCACAACAAGACTGCTTTGACTCATGGTTTCAACGTTGTCACCATGCCGAGATTTAAATATACTAGCAAAATGGAGCATCCGTGGGGTTTTCGGTAACCCTGCATTTAAAATATATTGCGGTGTTCTTTTATGTTTCGCCTTTCCTTTACCTTTATCGGTAATAATTATGCGATTATTTTTATCGGCCATTTATAAAAATGACGATTTTCGAAAAAAAATATATATATATTTGAGGAAAGAGAGGATTATAAAATAATTAGGGGGATTTGTGATGATGAATAAAAAATGAAGCTTAGCTTGCTATTTATAGATTTTTTTATATTTTATTTTTTATTTTTTAAATTTGAGGCGCCGGTCGCACCTCTTTTCCGTCAGCACTTGGCCGATGAAAAAGACCGAAAGACCGCGACTCCACCTCTTTTCCGTCGGCTAAATGAGTTTTACGGAAATGGCGGTTTTGTTGTAGTGTTGTGTGATAAGAAAAATGCGTCACAGTAAACGATTCTTTTTTTGGTAGTCGTGTATGACTAGATTCAAATATTCGTCGTGTATAGTTATAGATATATGTATAAATATAGTGGATACAAGCAATATAATAGTGACACTATCGTCAGATAGGATCTGTGAATGATAGAACCTGATGCTTTTCTGAATTATGTGAACTCTTTGGAAGCTTGTTCTGGTATTTGAAATACTTGATTCATAAAACAAAGATATTTGAAATACTTGGGTTTATTTCTTATATATTTTAATTTGTCAAAAAGTGTAATAGATTGCGATGGGAGATTAAGTAATCATATTCTTTTCATTGTTTGAGATGAGGTAATGGAGCTATCGAGTTAAAGTACGCTGAAGATATATATACATTTTTTATGTATAGTTCCTCTCTCTATCATTTAATCATGCGTGCATGGTGATCTCTTTTCATTTGATTATTGCAAAGAATTTTAATATATTATCAAGTTATAGTGTTGTGTGAATCTCAATATTATGCAAAAACTAAATAAAATATAATAAAATAGACGTGCGAGATGTGACTATTGTGCAAAACAAAGTCACCCCACCACTAAACGTCACACATAAACGACATAATGAATATTTTGACTAACGGCACGTTTGGAAGGCCTTAAGAGTCCATATTAATTATATAATATGGCTTAATATTATGTTTGGATAGCAAATAATTAGTGTGTCAAGCCCTTTAAAAGTGGGCCATCTTGATAGATTTAACTTGAAGAGCCCATGTTAATTATCACACCCTCCCCACTCTTATTATTTAATACCACCACAACCGCTAATAGCAATTATCGGATTTGCCCTTGACTTTACCAAATAAATGACTACTTTTGAGGAGGGAGAAATCAAGGGCATTTTGGGTAATTCAAATACTTTTGGTAAGATAATACATACTACCAAACACAGAATTAGGATGATTAAGGTATTAATTTGAGTGACAAAATGTCCAACCAAACATTGTATTGATTAATTAGTTATGTACCATGTGGTCATTAAATTATATGTGTTTTGCCCTCCAATGTCATCCAAACGTGCCGTAAGGAAAGTAAATTGTACGTAATGCTTTTTACAATATCTTTTCGTTTGAGAATCCAAAAGGAAGTTACGTTCTTATTATATGTTTCTTTTTATATTTTTCATAAAAAGAGACATTGAAACATGTTTCTGAACTTATTTTAAATGTGTATATATAATCTCCCGCTTTTTAAAATTTGTCGTGAACATTATTAAAAACAACCTTAAAAAAAGGAAGAGACTAAAACTCCGGATTAAGAGATTACTAATCTATCTATGGACTCGGGTTTGTGGATGGTTAGGTTTCTCGGTTGCACTCCAAAATGGTTTGAAAAAACACTTCGAGCAGTTTTTATTTATATGGAAGATAAAGAAAGGCGGTGAGGAATGGAAGCAGCTGTGGTTTTTTGTTATTTGGGAGATTTGGAAGCTTCGGAACAAGGATCTTCAATAATGAGCAAGTAAACGTCGACAAAACGCTGAAACTCATTCAGATTAGATTTTGGTGTTGGCTTAAAGCAAAGAATCATAATTTTTGTTTTTCTTTCACGGATTGGGTCTCGCAACCCATCTCTTGTTTGTTGCAAGTGATTTTGCGGTCTCAATCTTGTTTACGACTGCAATGATGAGGAGCATATCTTGTAGTTTAGAAACCCATCAAGGCTTTTCTTTTTCTTTTTTTTGAATGGTCTACTTCACCTCTTTTGTGTAATTTCGAATAATGTTTTTGGAGTATTGCTCATACTCCCTTCAATTTTTTTTTCCCGATCAAAAAAAAAGTTTATAAATTTTTGATTTTTTGTATAATTACTCAAATTTTATAGAATCTTATATAATCTGAACAATATTATGAGTGCAAATGTAACCAATTTACAATATTATGAACAGTGTTTTCAGAACCGGACCGGACATCGAACCGGTACATCACTGGTTACTGGTTTTACTGGTTCGAACCGGTTGAACCACTGGTCCGACCGGTCACTGTAGTCAAGTAGTCAAACCTCCGTCACAGCGACATATACGATGCAGAACAACATATGTAAAAAAATCAAATCATCAAAAATTCCCACAATCACATCAAAAATTCAAAAATGTCACAATAATCCAACCAACAATATCATCACAATAATGTCATAACTCATAACTCAAAATATGTAAAAAGTAAAAACATCTCAGAATTCAAAAGGTACACCCTCAATAAGCTTAATTTAACAATATTCATTAAAAGTTAAAAGTTAAAATTGAAATCACTCAATCATCATCATCATCATGAATGTATGTACTCATATCCATATTTGCATCTTCAGTGCCTAAACAAAGTAGCATACAAATATATAAGTGAATTATTTAAAGTATTGAAACTTAAAAGAATAAAAATATGTACTATAAAAAAAATTACCTATTGATGGTTGAGAATTAGATTCACCTTCAACATTTAGTTGTCCTCCAAGCATTTCTTCTAACTGAATATGGAGAATGGTTTTGTTTGAAATTGCAATTAAGGCCTCAATTTTTCTATTATTCATTTGCTGTTTTTTTTTTTTTTTTTAACTTTGAATTGGGCCGGTCCAGTTCAGTGGTCCACCGGGTCGCGGTTCTGGGCCGGTTTTTTCCGGCCCAGAACGGTTCTAAACAGGGACTGGTCCGCATGGTCAACCGGCCTGGATTAATGGCCGGTTCCCGGTCGAACCGGTTCGACCGGCCGGTCCGGGCCGGTTTTAATAACACTGATTATGAGTGCAAATGTAACTAATTTGAATTGTGAATAATTCGCCCTCATCTTCGCTTTGGGCTCCATATGTATGAAACTGACAAGTGACAACACTTGTTAACCACAAAAGTTGTGGGTTTTTTTTCCTTTCCCTAGAGCTTTGTGCAAAGTATCACTTTTGTTGTCCTTTTGATATGTAGGAAAAAAGAACTACAGGAACTTAAAGTATCTTGTCCTGTGACTATGTGAGGTCCATTCCAACTTCCAGTTGGGCCCTTTTTTAGGGTTTAGAAATACTTTGGAAACGATAAAGACGAAGACGTGTGGAGTTAGATCAAAGCAAGACATCAAGGCTTTTCTTTTTCTTTTTTTAATGGTCTACTTCACCTCTTTTGTGTAATTTCGAATGATGTTTTTGGCTACAAAAAATTTCTGTTTTCCCGATAAAAAAAAAAAGTTTAGAAATTTTTGATTTTTTGTATAATTACTCAAATTTTATAGAATCTTATATAATCTGAACAATATTATGAGTGCAAATGTAACTAATTTACAATATTATGAGTGCAAATGTAACTAATTTGAATTGTGAATAATTCGCCCTCATCTTCGCTTTGGGCTCCATATGTATGAAACTGACAACACTTGTTAACCACAAAAGTTGTGGTTTTTTTTTTCTTCTTTCCCTAGAGCTTTGTGCAAAATATCACTTTTGTTGTCCTTTCGATATGTAGGAAAAAAGAACTACAGGAACTTAAAGTATCTTGTCTTGTTACTATGTGAGGTCCATTCCAACTTCCAATTGGGCCCTTTTTCTGAAGCTGGTAATAATTTTCACAGACCGCAAATGATTGACTAATTTTTCTCTGAGAATGTAATCCAAGGCAGCTTCCTCCGCTTTCGTGAGGGTTAGTTATGAAAATTTATTACTTCAAAAAAGAGAAAAAAAAGTGATTGACTAATTATCTCATGTCCCCAAGATTTCAGTAGTTTTGCTAAGCCAATAAAATCATATAATTTCTCATAGTGTACAACTGTACAGATATATTAGAAACGGATGATGACAATTAGTAATGCATAACCTTATGTCCTTGGATATTGTCTCGCCAGACTTCAGAATTGGTATGAAGAAGAAGATTTTAATCTTTTCCTAATCAAACGTTGTTAAGGAGAGAAAAGTCTCGAATATGTTTTGTATAGAGCATATTCACGAATCACGATGGATGATAAGTTTGCAATCTACATACGGCTACCAAGTATCGGTAGTAAAGTTTAGTTCATGCTAAGGCTAGAGAAATAATTTGATTGATTGTACGTATGTTGAAAATTCACATAAGTCCTAGATATTTAAAAGAGAAATGAGTGTCAGATGTTTTATGTTAACACTAGGCTTTTTTCAAAGCCACACTTTCCCTTCAGGATGCTCTTGAAGCATCACGAAGACCTATCCCGATATCTGTAGACTCAAATATTCTTTTCGATACTGAAAAACGGTGCCCTATTCATATCACGATAAGTATCTCACAGAGTACAAATCCCATGCGAGGTATCCGAGAATTTAAATAACTTCACGAATACCCCCCAAGGATACGATGTTCTAGCACTTACGTTATCAAAGATACTGCCTAAGACCCGCATCCCGATACCCCGTAAAAGGGCACATCGGAGCCCCTCAGAAAACTCTCCAAAGAACCATCCCTCTTGAAGTATACCTATCGGAAAAATGGCATCAGAGTGAATGGTACACGTCATGTCCTTATCCCCCTAATTGATAAGACCAAAGAAAGAATCAACTCAGCACCCTGGGGACACATGGCGCCCAGAACCCTAAGGCGGCAACTCCAAGAAGCTATGTTAGCCTCCTCGGAGACAGTTGTATGAGTTAGAAGTAAACACCCCACTCTTATATGCATGCATAAAACACCTGTCGAAAGGGGGTACCCCACTTGTATGAAAACTAACCTCTATAAAAGGGGTAAAACATCGAGAATAAAGGGACATTCTTTTTAGGAGGAAAAAAGTGATTAGATTTTCTTCCAACTCAGGCAGGGCGTTAAAATTCACCCCATAATTCCTCAAAAACAAATAACTGTTAACAAAATACCGTCGTATGTGGGAACGCCATAGAATCTTGCCTTTGAGCACGTTCGAAGAAATTCCCCCACAACAACCATGGATAATTTCCACGCCAATAGTAGGCCCTGGAATCACTCAGAACCTATGCACGAAAAACCCTCGAAGACCCAATGCTCTCCCTTGACAGAAAGGGGGGATTTCATAAATATCCCCCGATCCGTATTCGAACGCCTCGTGGAGGGGGCCACCTGCAGGAATGGGCCAGAGGCCATGCACCCCCGCAAAGGCCCCCTACAGACTCCTATAGAGAACGATATGACTTGGAAGAATACGAATCCAGCCCGAGCCCGCACTTCCGACAGGGCTATCGATACCGTGACACCCCTTCGTGGAGTCGAGGGCCTAGGACTCGCTTTGAGGATAATAGCGAGAGGGAGCCACATGACTACGAAAGGGTGATATTTCCTTATCCCCGGGACGACCAACTGCCTCCCACCACCGTAGAGGTGGATGATTCCCTGTGGGATATGGTCAATAGCCTGCGCAGAGAAATGAGAGATATGAAGAAAAATATAACCCCAGGGGAAGAACCTATGTACCACGGTTCTCTATTTGTTCCGAAAATTGCTCAAGCCTTGGTCCCCTTGGGGATGCACCTAGTAACCTTCCCTTGTATACATGAGACAAGGACGAAATGGATCTGCAAGATCACATCCATCATTACCTAGCCACTATGGATTGGGCATCGACGCTCGATTTCGTCCCCTACCGAGTATTTCGAACCACTCTTGCGGGAAGGGTCCAGGCCTGGTTCTCCCAATTAATCTCGGGCACGATATCCCATTTTGATCAATTGGCGTGCGTATTCGTACGACAATTTGGATGTAATAGGAGATACCCGAAATCCGCTAGTCACATTTTCACGATCAAACAAAAGAAGGATAAATCACTAAGGGACTACATGAAACGCTTCTCGGATGAAGCCTTGGACGTTTCGAATGCCAACCCCTCGGATATTCTAACCCAATGACTTAGAACATGGTATTTCTTCAGATACCTTACGGGTAACCAAGTCAAGGATATGATTGAACTCATGCATAAGGCAGAGACCTATATTATCATGGAAGAAGCTAAGAGCTCTAAGATTAGGGCGGAGAATAACGACCATGTGCACGAGAAGAGGTCCCAGGACAAAACTAAAGAGGGAAAGATGGCCTCCCGACGAAGGGATGATGGAGGTGTGGTAAAGCGACATCTCCAACCCACTCCACTACCCCCTCTAACAATCACTCCGACTGAGGTGCTCAACGTGATGAGAGGGAGTACCGACCTGCAGTGGCCACTACCCGCCAAGAAACCCTTTAAGAAGAAGGATACAAGTAAATTCTGTAAGTACCATAAAGCATATGGGCACGTCACAGATGCTTGTACTACTCTAAGGAACGAGATACACCGGCTTCTGAACGCTGGATACTTGGGGAATTACATGAAGGAAAACAACCAAGAGACGCCCAAGTCTAAAATTTGGAAAAGGATCTGATCCGAAGGACCTACGAAAGAGCGAGGACCCAACACTAAGTACCGAGAAGGAACTACCCATCAGGGATTACCCCACCCTCAGAGTCTTATGAGGATAACCCGCCCTCGCGCAGAACAATAAATATAATTGAAGGAGAGGATATCTCCGTAACACCCCGAGGAAGAAGAAGAAATACCTAAAAGAAGCCCGACGTAGAGCAAGGGCCGCCCATCTGTTCAATACAGGGGGCTAAGTCACCCACCATGACCTTCGGGCCAGATGACTTAAAGGGCATAGTATACCCCCACGAAGACCCGGAGCATACCAAGTTATGGGTAGTAGATGCGTCCTCTCAAACCTACAACGCCATATGCGGGCGACCCTTCATACGAACGTTAGAGGCCATCCCTTCCATGCTCCACCTAAAGGTCAAATTCCCCACGACATCGGGCATATGGGAGGTCAGGGGTAGCCAGGTCAAGTCTGGGGAATGCCGCATGAATGCTATCCTTTCGAAGAACGATGAGGACGTTGCTATACCCATTAAAAAGCAAAAACTAGAAGAAGAATTAAAAGTGCAATCGGTGGAAGAGCTAAGGATGATTGAAATAGTAGAAGGGACCCAAAAAATACCATTAAAGTGGGAACCGAGATGAGTTCCAAGACAAAGGGCAGATTAGTATCCATGCTCAAACAGTTTCATCACCTATTTGTCTGGGAAGGAGGGACACCGGGACAGATAAGCGATTGAGTCTGTCAGCATTTCTTGAACGTCAAGGCGGATGCTAAACCAATCCAACAGAGGAAGAGGAATATGGGACCAGGAAGGAACAATAATATCCTGTCCGAGATACAACGACTGCTGAGCCTGCAGCAGATTCCAGAAGTCCGATACCCAGAATGGTTGGCCATTGTGGTCCTCGTCCCGAAGACCAGGGGGAGATGGCGGATGTGCGTCAACTTTACCAATATGAATGATGCCTACCCAAAAGATTTCTTTCCCCTTCTCAGCATAGACCAATTGGTTGTTGCCACAGCAGGATGTGCCATATTGTCCACGATGGATGGAGACCAAGGGTATAACCAAATCCCGATGACTGCCATAGATCAAGATAAAACCAGTTTTATCACCAATATAGGTACTTTCTGCTATCTGGTGATGCCGTTTGGTCTGAAGAAGGCATGGGCCACATACCAACACATAGTAAACCTTATGTTTGTGGGTTTAATCAGGAAATCGATGGAAGTGTACGTCGATGATACGACCGTTAAGAGCCCCAGGGCGGCAGACCATCCGAAAGACCTCCATAAAGCGTTATCAATTATGGATAGATTCAGGATGAAGATCAACTCTCGGAAGTTCTCTTTCGGTATCAAAGGGGGGAAATTCTTGGGACTTATTGTAACAAAGAAGGGGATAGAAATCAACCCAGAGAAGGCTAAGGCTTTCATAGACATGCCCACCCCTAAGACTATCAAAGATATTCAGAAGCTAACGGGGAGGATGGCCTCCTTGAGTAGGTTTATCTCCAAGTCGGCTAACATATGACTCCCCTTCTTTAAGGTCCTAAGGAACATTAAGGATTTCCAGTGGACCGAGCAATGCGAGGAAGCCTTCACTGAGCTGAAAAAGCTACCTTGCTTGCCCCCCCCCCATTATTGGTAAAACCAGTACCTCAAGAGGAGTTATTCGTATATTTGGCGGTTGGAGAGGAAGTTGTGAGTGCCGTATTGGTCAAAGAACACATCAGAGATCATCGCCTCGTATACTACGTTAGCAAAACATTGCAAGGGGCAGAAAGTAGGTATACCCAAACCGAGAAACCGATGTTGGCTCTAATTACCACGACTCGTAAATTGCGACCCTACTTCCTCTCCCATCCTATTGTAGTACTAACTAAGTACCCTCTGCAAACCATTCTCAATAAGCTTGAGACCTCGGTCCGATTGATAAAATGGGCCATTGAACTTAGCGAGTATGTCACTTCCTATGCCCTCAAACCCTCGATCAAAGCCCAAGTATTGTGGTTGACTTTGTCATGGAGATGGCGGGCCTAGAAGACATCTAAAATCCGCCCATATGGCATGTATTCGTAGATGGGTCTGCTACGACGACACACAGGGGAGCGGGAGTAGTCCTTACCAACACCAAAGTGGAGGAAGAAATAATGTACTTCGCCGCTAGGCTCGACTATCCCCTATCTAATAACGAAGCAGAGTATGAAGCCCTACTGATAGGGATGACATTGGCCCAGGAAGGGGGAATCATAAAAATAGTAATTCACATTGGCTCCCAACTGATTGTGCAATAAGTTAATGGTACGTAAGAGGCTAAAGAGGAAAGAATGCGGAGTTACCTGCAAGTTGTCCATCGAACGTGCACTTGGTTTGAAAACTGTGAGATTGTCCAAATCCCCCGCTCCAATAACCAAGAGGTGGATGCTTTGTCTAAAATAGCCTCTCAAACTGCCACGATACACACCCGTCGCATTACCCTCCACCAGGACACATAATCGGAAAAATCAGAAGCCGATGAGGTAAACCACAGTAAATTCAGCAAGAGATGAATGGATGACCCCAATCTTGGCCTACCTAGAGCATCCATAGGAATATGGCGTGAAATATAAATGAGCAACAACTAATGGCCCAAAGAGCGGCCCGATACTTCCTCCACGAGGGCATCCTATTCCGTCGGTCTTACTCCCATCCTCACACAAGGTGCCTCAATCAAGCCGAGGCGGAACATGTGAGAGAGATTCACAAGGGAACTTGTGGGATCCATACACGGGGAGAAAGCATGGTAGGGCGCATCATATGTCAGGGCTATTACTGGCCCGCAATGGCCCGAGACTGCCAAGAGCACGCTGAGTGATGCAAATCGTGCCAGGTCTACGCCTGCCAAATCCATCAACCCGCAGTGCCCAGGGCATTCGGGCCAAACCTTTGCCCCTTTGCAAAATGGGGGATTGATATTGTAGGGCCCTTGATTCCCAATGCGGGCCAGAAAAAGTTCATTGGCAGTGGACTACTTCACCAAGTGGGTGGAAGCGGAGCCCCTAGATAGGATTACCTCTATGACAGTTATTAACTTCCTATAGAGGTACATAATATACCGTTTTGGCCTCCCCCGATGCCTGGTTAGTGATAAGGGGCTCTAATTCACAAGCCAAGACTTAGAGAAATGGTGTGACCACTGGGAGATAAAGCACCGCTTCGCTTCCGTAGGATACCTTCAGGCCAATTGGCAAGTGGAAAGAACTAATCAAACCTTGCTAAAAAACTTGAAAGCAAGACTGAACTGGCATAAGGCTAAATGGGTGGAAGAAGTCCCGAGAATCCTATGGGCATACAGAACGACTCAAAGGACCGCCACGGGAGAGACCCCGTATAGCCTGACAGGCGGCAGCGAGGCGGTCATACCCCCGAGGTCGTAGTGGAAAGTTGGCGAGTTCGATAGTACAAAGAGGTAGGCAACAGTTCCAATCTTGCCTTAGCCTTAGATCTCCTAGAAGAAAAGAGGGCCCGATGTCCATTCGGATGGAATAGTATAAGGCGCGCATGGCGCGACACTACAACACTAAGGTGCGGACCAAAACCTTCCATGTGGGGGATTTGGTATTAAAAAAGGGCGGAAGCCTCTAAAAGTATAGGAAAGCTTCAACCCATGGATCGCATACAACACATGGATCGCATATAACTTAATAAAGTACTATGCTTGATGTAAATGTACTTCGTACGAGGGAACACCTCTTTGTATATAAATAAAACAGTATTTACAAAAGGGAAATAGTGTTGCTATTACAAAATCATAGTCTCCAGCAGACTATGGGCAACCTTACCCTACGATATCATCTATCTACAAACAAAAACATATCGTAGGAAGCTATTAAACTATTTTCACATAAGTTTATACACACCAACAAAACAAAAAGAGGGAACAATATTCAAAGGTCCTCCGTTGGACGCTTCCCCTCTTGGATCAACCATCGCTGCTGTTCTTGAGTCAGGTCTATCGGATTGGGGATATCCACGGACGGCACAACCAAACCCTCGTAGGTTGACAGGGCCTCCGAGGAAAGAACCAAAGAGGTGTCCGGGAACGTTTGCACGATGCTTAGGCTAGAAATAACAGCGGTCGCATGAAACTCGGGTAAAGAATGCACATCCTCCTGATATAGTTTATACCTGATGCGTACCATGTCGTGAGACTCCTCTCGGAGAAAATCCCGAAGGGGAAGAGAGTTAGATAAGTCCATAACCGCTTGAGCCCGGGCTAACACTAGAGCTACCCCGTATCTCCTAGTCATCTCAGCTATCTTTTGATGTGTTGCGTCCTTCTCCTCGGAAACCACAAAAAGTCATTCTTCCATGGTACACAGTTGATGACGATGGTCTTCCACCCTCTCTTCCAAGAAAACCACCCGTGCCCTCTCCAACACAAGACAACGCTCCAAGTCCCACGATTTCTCCGCCAAATTCTTCAGCGCTCCATCATGGATGTCTTGTACCGCCTTACGGTCAGTCTCAAGCTCCTCTATATTTTTCCTAGCTAAAATGAGATTCTTCTCCAAATCGTCCCTATAACGGTATATCAATTCCATCTCAGACGAAGCTTGGTCCCTCTGGGAACCCACCGAGTTTATAACCATGAATAGCTGCAAGGAGAAAGAAAAAGAAGGGCAGGTAAGGCACCAAGCTGAATGTTACTCTAAGAAAAGTAGAAAGGAAGAAGCATACCTCACAAAGATCCTTGCAAGCTAGGTCTTGCAGAGATGACAAAGGAAGGGTATTCAACACGGTACAGTCTAACCTATTTAACATGCCACTCAAGAAAGTCCGGTAAAAAGCCACGTCGGGAGCAATTCTGGGGAACGACTCCACCCCCGCCAACACTCCCCCATGCTCGCCTCCCCCGGCCCAAGCCTCCGTGTCGGGGGAGAGTGGTAGACGTTCTTCGACCACATTCACCGCATTCCCCAGAAACTAGGAGGGAGAGCTGCACTAGAATCGCCGCTGCAATGACAAATTTCTGAATTCTAAAAATAAAAGACAATAAAAGATTACAAAATAAATTTGAATAAATTTAAAGTACAATTGTGGTGCAATATCTTTATTTGATCCTCTGATTCTTTTCTCAAGTTTAGTGGATTTAATTTTGATCTCTTCCACGTGTATTTGGGTTGAGCGTTAATACAAGGGCTTTAAGCTTGATCTTGAATTGACGATCAACTTGATTTGATATTTGCGACGAACGAAAACTTGATTTAGAATTTGATTTGAAGGTTGATGAAGATTGATATGATCTTCGTCTTCAGTTCTTTGGATTTGTTGGGTTTTGATCTTCTTGAATGGACTTCAATATTCAAAAACTATTTTTCGAGGGTCTTGAGACTTGATCTCGGATTAAACGGATTTTTGACTTGAAGACGAATGAAGAACGGTATGAACCTGATTTTGGATTTGTTGAACTTCTTGGAGTTTGATCTTCCTCGGGAGAAGTGCGATCTTCAAAAACAGTTTTTGGATGGAGTTGAGACTTGACCGTGGATTAAAAGGAGTTCTTAACGAAGAACACCTTGAAGATTGTTGAAGGATGCCTTGAATGCCGCGAAGAACGCTTGAAGATGGATGAATTTGATGGAGCAAAAAACTTAGAGCTTTTCCCTCTTCAACTTGTGAATATTTTGTGTGTGTTTTTTTCTTCTTCAAGACCACCTCTATTTATAGTTGTGGAGTGAATCTCAATTAGAATCTCATGATGAGATGAACGGTTGTGATCGCGTCTACAATTCCTTGATATGTAAGACTTTATCTAGGAGAATATTTTTTCCATATCTTGAAGATTGAGACTTGGTGGGGAATTCTTTCCTTGTGTTGAGATTTGGTGGAGAATTATTTCCATCTCTTGAAGACTGAGACTTGGTGAAGAAGACTTTCCATGTCTTGAGATTTGATGAGTAATTATTTTCTTGTCTTAAGATTTAGTTAATATATTTATTTTAATCCCTCAAAATATTATGATTAAATAAAATAAATTTTTTATTTCTTGCATCTTAAGAGTTACCATCATTTAATTTAATTAGACACAAAATTAATATGTCTACAACCGCCTCCTCCAATGGACAAAGAACCCACGCCCAACGAAAGGATCGGACTCGAAAACCACCATAGCTTAGTGTCCACCTGAAACCCTACGAGAAGAACTCCCCACCTCAGCCGGATGGTTCTCTACCACTCGAGAAGGGGGATTCCCCGATCAACCGTAAGGGAAAGTGGTTCGAGACCAAACGCCCATGGGCCAATTCAAACCCCAAAAATGAGGATCCCCCACCACCCCCGCTACTCGGACCGCCCTCGGAAGTGCTACTCAACGCCACTCCTTCAAATGCCTTAACCGCAAAAAACCCATTTTAGACCCTGTGAGGAACAGCAAGAGTAAGATAAGCCACGAGGGAAATATAAGACCAAGAAAAAACAAAAAAAAAGAAAAAAAAGAGAGAGAAATCTTACGGAAGAAGAAGTTAGTATGCAGCAGGCGGGTAGGAAACTCCAGCGCTGCCGCCCCCTCTTGCAAACCCGCCATAGTTAAGGCGTCTGATAGCTCTAATAAACCGCATATGTCATAACTCCCCGAAAACAACAGAGTATCCTGCAAAACCCCCGCCTCCTGAACGGCCACCTCCAGACTGGATACTATGTATCCTAACCCCCAACGAGTTGGCACCCCCCACGAGGAAGCCAATCTATCCCTGGGTTTTAGGAAGAAAAAACAATTCTTCCAATCGTCCAGAGGGGTGATACGCGTAGTAATAGTCGTGAGGGATTGACGATGGTCACGATACACCAGGTTAAAAAAGGGAAGACCATTAGGGCAAGGCCACAAAATAAAGATACTCCCCATACGATAAGGTGTGAGAGGCAAGTCTAAAAGACCGCTACAAAGGATGTATCCCACCAAATAACGATACGAATTAGAGGTGAGTTGGTTGGGACAAATCTGCCAGTATCGGAAAAGAGATTGCAAGAACGGGTGAAAAAACAAACAAAGGCAACAACAGATTTGATCGAAATACACTGTCATGTACCCCGCGGGAGGATCGTAAGCCCTCTGATGAGCACGAGGCAGCACGATATCGTATCCATCAAGGTTCAGGTTATAATCCACTAACAAAGCAACCACATAATCCAAAGATCCCGTACTCATGGCAGACCCTACCCGACCCCTACCTGCTAGTCTCCGAGGGTTCACAATGATAGTATTGAACACATAAAAGCGATCTACGGAGAGATAGGGTTCCCTATCCATAAATACCTCCCTGATGTTGTTTGCTAACAAAGTATCTGCGTGGAACTGCGCCGAAGATGGAGTAGGGGAATAACCCCTGAATATGGTAGACAAACCACCCTCAGCCCTCCTAGAATGTGGTGGGAAAACTTCATTAAGGCTACGACACACCATATGCACAGATGGGGATCTTCGAAGGGGGAAAAAGTTGCTTTGTGAGCGAGAGGAATGAGGAAGAGTCATCATATACTTCCACTTTATCAATAAAGTAAGATATTTCTTTAGTCAATCTAGTGCAAAGATGGCACGGGTGATAAAGACACCAAAAGAAACAAAAGGACAAGAGTTCCCTTTCAACAAAAGTTCTGGAAAAATATTCCTAAAAAAGGCGAAGTTTGTTTGGACTTGGTGAAAATGAATGATCATAGTTGAAAGACTATATAGTGGACTTAAGGGACTCACTACGAAAGGAAGGACCACCCGTGTTATGCGGAAATCTGAGCCAATGGCAGAAAGGCAGGAAGGGGCACGTGTCATTATCCTCTAAAAGTCAAGGAATATACCCCTTCTCATCATCCAAGTAGCGACTGGAGAAAGGCACGCAACTGCTATCTTAATCACTTCAAGATAGAGTCAAAAGTTTTGAGGTTATCACTAGAATTAAAGAGAGGAACTCAAGTCCCAAAGAGTTTCGAAAACACATTTACTTCGATCAAGTCAACCATATCCAAACAGGAGATGATGCGAGCAAAAGGACAAAGTTTCATTAAAATTAAAGAAGCTCGCAAAGTACATGTTTGACACCATTGCTACACTAAGGACAAAAGCAGAAAATGACAAAACAGGGTCAGCCCTGTTATCGATGGTGGCGACATCGGGGATACGCTACCGAAAGTCACAGGCCTCTGAAGGATGGCTGCGACAGGAACCCTGGCATGAGCTATCGGGGAAGGAGGAAAGTGAGAACTATGCTTCTTGAAAAAAACGTAAGCCTGCTCCAGAGAAGGCCTCTCCAACTCCAAAATGTTTATCCGGCGCAGGTCAGCTTCGGGGGCTATCTTCTTCCGCACCTGTGTAAAGCATTAAAGGAAGCCCCACAATACATTCCCTACCAGATACCCGTGATTCTTCCGAACAAAAACTGCATGACACTGTTTGAGGGTATCGTCTTGAGTAAGTTTATCTGCCGCGTCCAACTTCTGTTGTAAGACTTCCTGAGAGATACCTCCTAAGGAGGGAGCTTTCGCTAACTCCTCCGTCAAAGCGTCCACTTGGAGAAGAGTCTGAGATAAACTCTTCTCCAGCTCAGCCTCTCTCGATGCCTGGACTACCTTCTCTATCTCCAAAGACTCGACCCTCCCCTTCAAAACCATACTCGAGGCCTCCAACTCCGATACTGAAGAGTGAATACGGTTTTTCTCAGCTTCCAGCTCTTGCATCCTCCAAGTGGCCTTCACCCAGGCCGAATCGTACTTCTCCACTTTCTCCCTCAAAGCCTTGTTGTCTTCCTCCATCTTCTGGAATCTCTCCTCTACCACGACATCATTGTCTTGCAGCTTCCCAACCTCAAGTAAGACAACGGGAAGCACTTTAGGCCCCTAAAAACAAAATCAAAGTATAAAAAGGGACCTAAGGACACTTTAGAAGAATGAACAGAAAGAGAAATAACTTACCATTAGGGCCATCCAGTTGAGACGGGCCTGTATAAACTACCATCCATCCATCCGCGTCGGACACCTGACCTAAGGTAGGGAGACCAGAAGAAGATGGCATCCCCAAAGACACCTCGCTCGATAGGGGAACCTGAGTGAACGCTGGACTATCGGATAAGATAGCAACAAACGAGCCCTGAGGTGCAAAGTTAGCAAGCTCAAGAGTCAGGGACATTAACTCCTCCAGCAATAAGGAAGCTTCTCCCATGGCGAAACCCGAAGGAATGCCATCGGTGGCAGGTAGAGGGGTATCCCCACCTAAGCTAAAAAGGCCACCCCATGTACATCAAAGACATACGTGTCAGAACTATATCCCTCCAATACTAAGTTAATAAAAAAAATATAAGACTTGGAGATATAACCAGATCGAAGGCATCATCCAGCAGCAACGACCCTTCGTCTAAAGCCATCAAAGCCTTCCTCTTATCTACAGAAATCACCATCAGGATCACGTAAGTAAAGAAACACTTCCCACAAGTCCGTGATAAATGAATAAAGGAAAATACTTACAAAGGATTCAGGAAGGAGGAATAACCACCCTCGAAAAATCTGGACTTCCGAGGGGCCAAGAGTTGCTATAATAGGAGCCAACAAAGAAAGGTCAGTCGTCTCTGATGAGGCCGCAGACTTGTCCAAAGAAGAGATATTGATATACTCCGAGGGGACAATCGGAGGACCAGCAATAGTACCGCCTATAGGGATGGTGGCAAGTGGAGGCAAACAGACCCCGTTCAACCCAACATTGTCATCCACCCCCTCTAAGGTGAAGGCGGTGACATCAGTATCCATCGAACCCACATTCGCCCCCCTCTGGTGCGTCCAAGGTCCCGCTCGACGATTAAGATAGAGCAGTAGAAGTTGAAGAACGGGTCTGCATCCGTGCAACTGGAACTCTAGTGGTAGCGGGGACACCCACATCTCCCAAAGCCTATACGTTCTCCGTGGCTTCAACACCCTCGGGCACCCCCGTATCATTATAAAGATTGGCGCCTTTAACCATGTAGGGCTTCAACGTCTCCACTACACCAGGATAAAAGAAAAGTTAAACTTCCACAAATCGAACGCAACAAAACCAAAATGCTAAGGTATAAGAAGCTTACCAAAAGATGTCGCGCACTTCGCATGAATAGCCAAAGGCTTCTTCATAGTATCCAAGGGAGCGATGTACCTCAGTTCCACGGTCCGATAGAGGTCGGCAAACGAGGCCGACTCCACCAATGCCTTCGCTGCAAAAATAGGTGAATAAACCAACGTATCATCCAAAACCCTCTCGGGGAATTGGGGAACCCTCCAAGTATATGGCATGTCCCACTCACCTACGATGGGTCGGACATAAAAGAATTTATTTTTCCACGTGCTATGCGAGCTCACATTCCCCTCGGAGATGCGGTCATCATTCACCCGATGCCCAAAGTAGTAGAAGGGAGTCCCCTGGGGATATCTTCAACTCGAAGATAGTAAAAAACATCTCCATCGTGCACTTTATGTCCTTAACCAAACACCAGAACACGAACAAAGATAGGACAGTGAAGGAATTGAGGGTGAGCTGACTCGGGCATACATCACAAAACTTGAAAACTTTTCAGAAAAAGGGTGGGAAGAAGGACCGCAACCCCGCCCTCACTTGCGAATAGTAGATTGTGATGTGGTTAGCGGGAGGCGCATTAACTCTCTGGTCAGCCCTCGAAATTTCCACGATCACATTTCGTCCCAATACCCTGTAATCCATGCACAACTTCTTCGCTTCGTCGTGCATAGCGGTACTAGTGGTGGGATCCACTTTTTAAGTATTTTGCGGAGCCCCACCCTTATCAGAAGCCTTACAGGACTTTTTCGTCTTTTTGGCACTTCCACTACCACCCGCCTCCGCCACCGCCGCAGCACTCGGCTTTCAAAAAACTGGAACAGAAGCTCCTGTCACCACATGAGGGTCAGAAGCAGGCGAGAAGGCGACGACTCCGAAAACATAAGCGACATATACCTTATCAGTGGTGGACAAGGAAGCCATTGATGAAATTTGGAGAAGAGAACTTAAGGAATGAAAGCGGGAATTGCAAGGACGAGAGAGACAGAGAAGGAGACTGAATTTTGCTCTGAGAAAACAAGAAATTTTGCCAAGTGTGGAAAACATTTTTGGGGAAGAAGGGTATTTATAGCCCTAGGAGGTAACGGGGCTTAAATTACCGTTAACCCCCTATTCTGCCCCACGACGTCACGATTCAGTTAACGGGACATTAACTACACGTTACCTCATTAACTGCACCGCGACACCAAGTTCAGTGACACGGTTATGCCGCTGATTCCAAGAGACGTGGCCTTAATGGTGCAACGTCACACCAAATATATATATATATATATATAAATAAAATAATATATATATATATATATATATATATATATATATATATATATATATATATATATATATATATATATATAACGGACAAAATAATGAGCCTATCAGTAGGATAACGGTAATATGCCTATCTCCGATGCACCCTCTAGGAAAGAAAGAAAAATTCCTCTTGCCTCTGAACGAGAGAGCAATAGGAATTTTAGGGTTGGGGGGGGGGGGGTGTTAGTGTTAACATTAGGCTTTTTTCAAAGCCACACTTTTCCTTCACGATGCACTCGAAGCATCATGAAGACCTACCCCGATATCGATAGACTCAGATGTTCTTCCCGAACCCGAAAAATGGTCCCCTATTAGATCACGATAAGTATCTCACAGAATACAAATCTCATGCGTGGTATCCGAGGATTTAAATAATTCACGAATACCCCCCAAGGATACGATGCTCTAGCACTTACGTTATCAAAGATACTGCCCGAGACCCGCGACCCGATACCCCGTAAAAGGGTACATCGGAGCCCTTCGAAAAACTCTCCAAAGAACCATCCCTCTTGAAGTCTACCTATCGAAAAAATGGCATCAGAACGAATGGTGCATGTCATGTCCTTATCCCACTAACTGATAAGACCAAAGAAAGAATCAACTCAGCACCCTGGGGACACATGGCGCTCAGGACCCTAAGGCGGCAACTCCAGGAAGCTATATCAGCCTCCTCGAAGACAGTTGTATGAGTTAAAAGCAAACACCCCACTCCTATATGCATGCATAAATTACCTGTCAAAAGGGGTACCCCAGATGTATGAAAACTAACCTCTATAAAAGGGGTAAAAGATTAAGGATAATAGGACAATTTTTTTAGAAGAAAAAGGTAATTAAATTTTCTTCAAACTCATGCACGAATCCTAAATTTTTCATAAACAAATATCTGTTAACCGTTTACATTTTATATTTGATTCTTTTTATTTTACTTTTTGATGCGAGAGGGAAATTATTTTTTTAGACCCACAAAATCTAGGTAGGTAAGATTTTCAACGAAAGTGTTGGCTTTATGTACACCGCTAATACTTAAATTACGTAAACCACCATGCATCAATCGTTAGCTATCTGTGAAATTTAAGGATAATTACATCTACCCCTTGAGGTCTGGTATACTTACAGGTACCTCTCGTCTAGTTTGAAGAACTACAATAGTTCTTTTCAACCAATAAAAAATTAAGAGATAATGTAATATCATAAACTCTTTTTAATGACCAGATTACTTTTAATATTTTATAGAATAAGTCATATCATTGATTATATAACTGAATAAGATTGTTATTGTATTAGTTTTAATATTTCTTTAAATTTTTATAAAGTATTTTTTTAAATAAAATTGTGTGAAATCCCTTTAAAATTTGATTGTTATTAAAAGTGAAAGTTCATTTATATGTTTTGTAATTCTCTTAACTAGAGGAAAAGTATCTGTAATGAATTACCAAACCTCATGGGGGTGTAGATGTAATTATCCCTTAAATTTATTGATAAAACTTCATCAAATGTCATAGTGAAAACAAATACATGCATGGCATTAAAAGGCAAGCGAAAGTTTGATATTTAGTGTTACAAAGAAAAGAAAGTTTGATGCCTTTGCGCGTTGCTTGGCTCGCCTAATTGGACATTGTGACAATAATAGCTTTCATTATCTATCGCTGAACTTGTTTTATAGCTGCAAAGCAATAAGTCTCTGCTAAGGTGTGAACAAAAAACAACCCTGTCGCAATTATTAAAGTGATAGAGATGTTAAGTCATATACGATGCGAGATTGCCCTCTCGATCTAATAAACTCTTTAAACAGAAAATATAAGATGATATTGATTCTAATTGGTATAATTAGAGTCTACCTAAGCTAATGTGGCTTTGTCCACGTCCAATTTATGTGTTAAGATCCGATGTTAATTTTGGCCTGCACGTGATTGGGCGTCTTGAATTTATCCAACCGATTACTTGGGATTGATCTTGACTTCTGTTTATTTATACATTTAAAGAGAAAATATAAGAAAATGTAAATTCTAATAATTAGTCTTAGGCTCCCTGCCTTTTCTTTTAAATATCTACAATTGTATTTAATTTACAGTCTAATCTTGGAGACAAAACATAAGTAATGAGACAACAATTGTATACGCGCCATTTCGTCTATCAAAACGCTGCGCGTTTATAATGTTTGGGTGGATATGGAAATTACAAAGCTTCATTAATATTCTGGAGTTGATTTAGTTTGTTGTTCAGCTATAACTCATCGACTTCTTGACGCATAATCCAGATAAAGAACAAATTAACGTCCATTGAATTAATTAGTGGAACGTATTTAGTTTTTTTTTCCTTTTTCTATTTATTGTAGTTTGGAACGTAATTAGGTATGCATTGAGAGATCTACTTCTATTAGTTTTTGGACCACTGTGAGATATTTTTTTCCAATGTTTGACTTTGACCAATGTACAGCGTCATTATGTGGAAAATATTAAAAATGGGTGTACGTGCTCGTGTGTTGGACGTAGATCGTATGTGTGTGGGTTTGTGTAGGACATCCTCCTGTCGTCATTCAAAATTGATTGCTTTTTAACCTGAAAATATAAATTTACTGAGGGTGTGCCAAGTCAATAACAAATGAGCCTCTAGACATAATTAACTGAGATATGTTTATTAGTTTATCTATGAGTCATGGTTAGTCTAAAAATCATTATTTCTTCACTCATTTAGAATGTGTTGTATATGTTCAGCAACTCTTTTAGCAATTGTATTTCTTCACGAACGCGATATTTTGGTCTTATTTCTTCTAGGTTACAATACACTGAGTAATCGATATAGTGGGGCCAGACTTAACCAAAATAATGATGTCCTATTACAATGAATGGACTAGTTTGGTCCGGAAACACCTATTACACATAAGGAAATATAAGATGACAAGAAATAATTCCTAAATGGTCAAGCTGAGGGAACAATCGAACGGGAGAGATTCGACACTCTTCGACTGTTATATTGCGAGTATTAGATACTTATGATATCGGACTGAACTTGGGAACTAGCCAAGCTGCCTACGTATCCCATTGAGGGAATTAGGCCAAACGTAGTTCATTTGTCTCTTTTGAGTTGCTTCTATTAGGTCAACCCCTGGTTGGGCTGCCTGGTTCACTTGGTTCAGCATTGGCGTGACTTCACGGTTTCGATCATATCTCTCTTATGGATGATCGAAACCTCGATCTGCTTCTTGATTCGGGACCCTGACTCATATAGCTTTCAGGGCATATAGGGTTCGATGTGTGCATCGAATTGGGGCATCGAATTAGGCACATAGAATTGGGACGCATCGAATTGGGCCGCATCGAATTGGGGCACATCGAATTGAGGCGCATCAAATTGGGGCGTATCGAATTGGGGCACATCGAATTGGGTCACATCGAATTGGCGCATCGAATTAGCTTGGTTCGATGTGTGACATCTCCATCCGTCCGTCCTTCTCTCTCTTCCTTGTGAGGAGTGAAGGGGTATATATAGGCATGATTCGAGGGCTAAAAGGTCATTTTACACTGATCTGCGCAACTTTACTATTTTGAGCATAACTTTCTCTCTGGACCTCCGAATCGCATTCCGCTTGTTGCGTTGCGACCTAGACTCATGTGGCCTTCCAATGACATATTACTCAATGTCTAATTAGCTATATAGATATTATGGTGACCGAAATACGGCTAAGGTAGCTTTACCTCTAAGCCTTCTCGACACTCACCAGTCAATTTCGTGCCATCGTGGCTTCTTCTTGACATGATATATTATATCACATAACGCGACTTTATTTTTCCTTATATCTTTCTAATTTCTTTTAATAGTCAATTTCGACCACTCTTTTGATGTTATGATAGCTAAGCTAAGTTACTTGTAATTCTTTGGAAGGGAGCTATTATATACGGGCAAGTGAATTGAGCTTTCAGTGTTATCGCAAAAGATCACCAATTCCCCATCTAATCAATTTACGTGTGACAACTGGGAAATTATTTTTTGCAATCGATACATAATAGAGGTGGCACAACAATGTTGGAAAAAATTATCATTTAGCATGAGGTCAAATGTAACTTTAGAAATTGAAATTGAGTTCAGTTCAAATTGTGGACTTAATTGAGTAAGTCCAAATATGTAGTGGTGTAAATTGTATTGAGAAGCTCTTAACCCACATATGAAAATTCCTACTTTTCACATATATATCATAAGTTATACTTAGAGAACGTGTAGTGAGGGGTGAATTAGGACACTTCGTGCAGTTGTCATTTTTCTCGTTCACCACGTGTTGGGCGTGTGTCATGCCTGGAAAGCAATCAATCCTATTCTTTTGGTGAAATTTTATTTATTAGTTTAAATAAAATTCTAGATTTATTGTTTAAATATCATATTTGAATGTTTAAATTGAAAATTCAAGCCACACCATAATGAAATTAAGCTTTGTGCTTACTTGCTGAAATTGAAACATTTGGCTTCATGGTTGAGTTAAAATCGCCTAATGACTTGGTTGTTACTCATGGTTTTTGTCATATAAATTGCGACCTCTGCGCAGAGAAAATAATTATTGAAAATCATGAACTTTTCTGCGTACATAAACATTCTCATTCTTCTACGAGTTCTGAAAAATATTTTTCGTGTTCGATTAAGGGGGCAGTTTTGAGCTTCGCTAGCTGCTCCACGCGACGAAAGTTGTACATTGGAAGATCATTGTGATATGAGGGCTAGAACCAATAGCCGACAAATTGATCTTAAGGGGAGACAGTGAAACTTTTGACTCGTCCAATTTCCATTTTCTATTCTAATAATTTTATATTGCTTTCAATATTTTCTTTATTGCTTTATGTATTCGGTTTATGATCTTCTCTACATGTTTTGTACATGATTTGTTCTTGTTATACTTATTAAGTTTATCGTGTATAAATTGTAGAATTCATGCATGTTTCCAACGACAAGTTGGTTATTTATACCAATGCACAAGGTTATGAAGTGGTTATTTTTTATATAGAAAATTATTTCAATCTAAATTAATGGTTGCACCATGCCATCAATAGAAAGTTATATAAAATATAGTTTTTCGCATTACTTTCTTATGTTATGATAAATTGAATAATTATCTCCTTGTGAAACAATAAATTGGCCAAATACCTCAATTTGATTACTAAAATTGGCATTTTCTCTGAAGAGGTGCAGTTCATTCTCTTATACATGAGATTGTGGGTCAAATTTCGTTTTAAACAAGACATTTATACCCCTAATGTTTTAGAAAAGAAGTATATCTTTCATTTCTATATTTTAAACTATCAAAAAAATAGATTAAAGTAATTTAAAATTAAAGTAAAACGTAAGATATTTATGTATATGCCTCGTTTTTTTAAAACATATTATAGAAATAGAAGAATGTAGTAAAAGTAAAATCGAAATTACATAAAAAATATAACTACTACTACGACCCTCATAAATATTGGTGTGTATTTTAACTTAGTTTGAATATAATATTATAGATAAGTGAATAACAATGAAAGATATATGGAATAAAATTAAGGAAGTTGTTGGAGTTTATGATTGAGAGAAAAATAACCATAATCGGAATATGAATTAATGAGCTGAAATGAGCTTAAAGTCTGTTAAATGCAAGAGGAGGAAAAATACGTTGTAATTAACTACCCGACTGATAACCCTAACAACCAGTAACTATTGATAAATTACAACTAGACCCCTGACATTTGAAAACAACAAAAACTAACTCCAACATCCTCTCCACAAGTTGGAGAATGGTGAGCATCACCAAGACGCAACTTGAAATGCCAATGATTGAACAAAGCCGGAACTAATGGCTTGATGAAAATCAGCAATCTGAGAATAGGCAGGGCAATGTTGGGGAAGCAAGAAGCCACATTTGAAATAGTAGCCCACTACATGACAATCAACGTCAAGGTGCTTGGTCCTCTCATGAAAGGCATGATTTTGTATAATGTGGATTGTAGACATGTTGTCACGGTGAAGAGGGATAGGCAAGGGAACAACAAGTTGCAAATTAGTAAGAATATAACCGGTTCATTGAACTTCATAGGTGGTTGAAGCCATACACATGAACTCAACTTAAGTGGAACTCCGTGAAACATGAGTTTGCTTCTTGGGTTTTCAGCTCACTAAAGAGTCACCAAGAAAAATGCATAGTCTAGTCAAGGACTTGCGAGTATCCAGAAAAGACCCCCAATCAACATCAGTGTGTAATGATTTTAAAGTCATCTGTGAACTAGAGGGATAGAACATTCTGAACGAGTGGACAAGCCTTGATGTAGTGCAACACATGGAGAGCAGCTCTCCAATGCTCATCAGTAGGGGATTGCATCAATTGAGTGAGATGATTGACTATGTAATATATGTCAAGTTTAAGGAATATGAATCTGTCAAGCGATCTCCAATACTTTTGAAGTTGTGGAAATGGGGAATCTTCAACAATGAGCTTGAGACCTTTGATACAAAGAAGCTCAGCATGTTTAGCACCAGGTAGACCAGTGTCTTTGAGAATGTCAAGCACATATTTTCTTTGGTTAATGTACTGGCTAGAAGTTGATCTAAGTAACTATAGGCCAAGAAGTATTTAGCAGATCCCAAGTCCATAATAGTAAATGCACTCTACACAAGGGATTTAATCTCTGAGATGAGGGTACAATTAGGTCTCGCAAGAAGGACACCATCCATATAGACCAAGAGAGCAACAAATTCAGCACCTGGTCATTTTGAGTTGTCAAATCTGGACTGACAGAAACCAAAGGAGAGTAGGCATTTAGTGAACTCCACATTCGACATCCTCAAGGCTCGCTTAAGGCCATAAAGGGATTTTTCAACTTGCACAGTTGGCTAAAGGCAGCCTTAGGTAGATGTCCTCATTTAGCTTTGGAGGAAGGAATGATTGATATCAAGTTGGTGCAAATGCTAATTAAAATGAGTATCGACTGCCAATTAAAATGAGTTTGAGACCTTTGATACAAAGAAGCTCAGCAAGCTCAGCAGGTTTAGCACCGAGTAGACTACCGTCTTTGAGAATGTCAAGCACATATTTCCTTTGGTTATTGTACTAGCTAGAAGTTGATCTAAGTAACTCCAGGCCAAGGAAGTATTTATTAGATCCCAAGTCCTTAATAGTAAAGGCACTCTACATGAGGGATTTAATCTCTGAGATGAGGGTACAATTCGGTCTCGCAAGAAGGACGCCATCCATATAGACCAAGAGAGCAACAAATTCAGCACCTGGTCATTTTGTGAATAGATAGTTGTCAAATTTGGACTGACACAAACCAAAGGAGAGTAGGCATTTAGTGAACTCCACATTCGACATCCTCGAGGCTCTCTTAAGGCCATAAAGGGATTTTTTTTTTTATCTTGCACACCTGGCCAAAGGCAGCCTTAGGTAGATGTCTTCATTTAGCTTTGGAGGAAGGAATGATTGATATCAAGTTGGTGCAAATGCCAGTTAGAATGAGTATCGACTGCCAACAGTATCCTCACAGTAACAAGTTTGACCACTCAAGAGAAACTATCAACATATTCAAGGCCAAACACTTGATTATAACCATTGGCCACTAGCTTGACCTTATGACTATCAATAGAACCATCAGGTCTAAGATCGATCTTGAACACCCATTTAGACCCCAATGGGTGTGTTAGCCAGATGGAAGAGAGACTAAGGACAAACTATCATTTACTTCAAGGGCTTGGATTTCAGCATCCATAGCCTGAATCTCGCCAGGGTTAGTACTTGCTTCTTTGTAAGAAGATTGTTCATAATGTAATAAGAGGTTACCAAGTTAAGAAATGGTGGAAACAGATATGTTGGAGTCTGTGTTATATGGAAATATAAGGGGAGTATATGAACTGTGGAGGTTAGTGACATAGGTAGGTGTGCTGACAATGTTAGAAGCACGAGTTAGAAGGTAATCGTTCAAGTGAACAGGTTTGTGTATGGTTATATTACTCCTTCTAAGAGTAGGTGGAGAGATAGCAGAAGAAGCCAAAGGTGCTTCCGGAGGAGAGGGTGAAGCGGAGTATGGTGCAAAAGGTGAAAAATAAGGTGGCTCATAAAGTGTGACATTAAGATGAGCAGTCCAGGGTGTATCATACCCTTCAGTGAGAAGGGGAGAGGTGAGGCAACGGTGTCAAGAGAATATGATGAAAAGGAAAATGTAGACTCATAGAACTTCACATCCCTGCTGATGATTATTTTCTGTTTATCAAAAGAGTAGACTTTGTAGCCTTTCTGGCCCCATGGCGTAGCCCATGAAGTATCCTTTGAATGCCATGGCTGCAACTTTGTCCGTATGTGGTTGTGCGTTAGTATAATAGCATAGACAACCAAATACTTTGAGCAAAGACAAGTTAGGTTTACACCATGGAGCTTTTCATAAGGGGTGCACCGATTTTAGAGTTGAGGAAGAGTTTTGTTCCTGATATAAGTGGCCATGAGAAGTGCAGGACCCCATAAGGAAGCAAGACAATTATCCTAAAATAATAAGGCTCTGGTGACTTGTAATAAGTGTCTATGTTTGCTCTCCACTACACCATTTTGATGTGGCGTGTAATTAGTAGAACAACTGATAAGCATTACAAGTAAATTCAGTGCCATTATCTGATCTGAGAGCCAATACTTGTTTGTTACACCGAGTTTTAACATGTAAAATGAGGTGTTCCAGAGTGGAAGCAACCTGAGTTTTGCTACTAAGTAGATAGGTCCAGGTAGCCCGATAAAAATCATCCACAATATTTAAAACATAATTAACATTATAAGTAGTTTCCACCCTGTAAGGAATATGCAACAAATAAAAGAGAGAAGTAGAACAAGATGTACTCTGAGGAAAATGAAGTTTAGGTTTTTAGCCTTATGGACATGAATATAAATTTACATCAGTGTGTGAAACAAAAGGTACACATTCTAGATGCTTAAGAGAAGCAGGAGAAGCATTGCCTAGCCTATTATGCCATTAGGAAAAACTGTTACCAATTACAAAACTGTAGCAAGAAAAGTGAGAAGAATAACCTTTCTGAGGATCCAGGAGGTAGAGGGTGCATACTAGATACCCCAAATCAATGAACTCATCAGTCTCAAGGTCCTACAAAAGGCACTTAATAGGTGAGAATATGAATTTCAAATTGGCATCAGTAGAGAGCTTAAGAATAGAAATCAAGTTAAACTAAAAATCAAGGAAGTGTAAGGTATTCTTCAGAACTATTCTAGGAGTCAAGGCAACCTTTCTAGTGCATGAAACCATATTAGTAGTACCATCAGGTAAGTAAATATGAGTAGGCTTAGTTGTGGGTTGCATATCAGATAAGGAATGCAAATAAATAACCATATGACTAGATGCACAAGTATCTAGAATACAACACCGATGTTTCAAGCAGTTAGATATAAGGAGGTTTGCATTCATACCAGCAAAGTCACCAAAGTGAGTAAAGTTCACTTGGGCTGCATCATGTTGCATCTGAGGTTGACCAATAATAGCCTTCATCAACTTGTAGAAGTCCTGAGGCAAAGGATCATGTTGTCCACTGGAGGAAGCACCACCAGAAGCTGAAAGAGCAGTTACATCAGTAGAGTTGGCAAAACTCTTATGAATAGTAATAGGTTTCTTCTCCTTTAAGACCTTGTACCACTCAAGAATCTCAACTAACTGAAATCAAATATCCCTAATATGGCCTTCCCTTTGAAGAAGTCACAAAACCTACCAGACTTCTATTTGAAGTCATTAACACTAGTAGAAGAAGAAGATGCTTTGTGGTATGTACTGTTAGCAAACAAGGCCGAATCCTCAACATGTGTAGCATAAGAAAACTGCACTTCCCTTTGTTACTCAACCTGAGAATCATGGTATAAGCCTTTTCAACAAAAGGCAGGGGTTCTAAACAGAGGACCTGACCTCTTACAACATCAAAAACATCACTTAGGCCCATCATAAACTGCATCAATCAAGTTAGGGATAAGAAATCTAGAGAATGATGTGCAATATTGCAAGTACACAAAGCTGAAGCATCACAGTGGCATGAATTTGCAGGTATAATACAACTAAGTGCATCCCACAACTTTCTCCAAGGCAGCTAGTTTTCAATACTAGTGAGCGACATTGGTGTGAGAGATAATCCAGGATTATCAGCATTCTGTAATGACACAAAACAAGCAACAATGTTGTTAGTAAACCCCGATGACCTCGAATTCATCGGAGCACGAGTAGTAGGGTTCGTCATCGATTGAAATCGAATCAAAAACAGCAAAAAAAAAGTTGAAAACAACGAGGAAAGGATCGCCAGAGAAGATGATACACCAACGGCGAAGTAGCGGAGGCGTGATTAACTGACGAAAGATACTGTGTTGGAGTGTATGAATGAGAGAAATATAACCGTAATCGAAAACTGAATTAATGAGCTGAAATGAGCTCAAAGTCTGTTAAATACAAGAGGTTATTTTGTGCACTAAAATCAAAATTGGAGAATCCTCAATAAAACTATTTAACTAAGCAACTTTCATTATTTAGGTATATATATATATATATGTGTGTGTGTGTGTGTGCGCGCGCGCGCCATTTTTCATCGTGATCTTTTATTAGAAAAAAATATAAAAAGCAGTAAGTATTACTTTGGCAATTAATTAAACTTGAATTCGAATTGCAGTTTATTCCTAATTTGCAACAATATTTTCATCTGTCACTAAGTGTAAAATTAATAAATAGCCCTTGTTAATCAACTCAATTTATAATACTAATTTGGTACAAGATTGTAGCTGGCAAACGAGTACAAGATATTACAGAAATAGCCTTTGACCTAATACAAACTATGCCAACTATCGCTAACACTAGCCTATCGGTCGAGTTTGTCTGGAACACCAAGGACGACACTTGAGATGCTTCTGTCAGATGTCGAATCTTCTCAGGATGTTGAAATCACATTGATATGTCGAATATGCACGATATTGAGGATAACGCGAATATCGGGTGTTGAGTGGATGTCGAACTTAAAAGATATCGAGTAAAGTAATATGTCGAAAAGTGTATTGATATCGAAGGAATGCATTTGATATACTGCTTGAACAATGCATATTAATTAATTAGCGTACCTTGAATTGTAGACCGGGCTTATATATAGATATCGAAGGTGGGGTCTATTCCCGAGATTTGTGGCGAACCTTGTACCGTATCGAATATAGATATTCGATATGAGGTAGGATATTCGGCGTAAATCCCCGATATGCAGGGGACTTGGGCCAGTAAATCAGATGGGCTAACCCATTCGGTATTTATCCATATCAAATTCAAAGAAAGATGAAGCGCCAAAAGATGAATCTTGCAGTTCTAGCAGTGATCATGGTGATGTTGCTCATCATTGGTGCGGCAAATGCACAAGACGACAATGTTTGCTTTGATACATGTTTTAAAAGTTGTAGTGGTCGACGAGCTATCAATCCTGGTTGTATAAAAGCCTGTTACAAACTCTGCATGATTGATTTCTCGCCGCCACCACGCCCACATTCTCAGCATAATTAATCCAGACGACAAGAACTTTAGGGAAAATAAAATTCAGTTTCGTTCTTCAAGAAAATGGAGGAATAATTTCTTTTGTTGTCATTATCTTTTCAAAAAACATATATGTAAACTTATAGCTGAATAAATAATGTTAAGTATTTATTAAACTAAAATTTAGTCCTTGAATTGCCATGTTTATCTCGACAGTTTGTTCTTCATAAACTTTAATTATTCTATAGACGATAACATATTTGTCATGATAAGTTTGTTGCCATACGTGCTTAGAGAATTATATAAGATGGTTTACTAAAACTTTTCATAAATGGAGCAAGGGCCAAGACTTTCTTCTTCCTATCCCATCTGGTATCTATACTGAAATTGTTGGATCGACACTTGATATGATGTTACTCTATGTTACGATAACACTAGTTAGAACCAATATGATCTTAACACTTGCTTGATCACATAGTATTGCGGCCGAATAAAACGAACACTTGATGTAATTTAAGAAAATTTATAAATGTAGTCTTTCGAGCCTTAGACGAAATAACTACTATAAGAATAATGATTTTACAAAAGATGTTCTCACAAATCTCAAGCTTCTCACTCTTAAATTGTTCAAACTCAACCAAGCAACAAAGAATAGCTCCTTAATTCTAAAAGACATAATTTGCCAAACTAAGACCTTGGCAAAGCAAGACAAACTCATAAACAACAATAGATCTAATCACATAGATTCTTTAGCTCTCTTGTCTTGTTGTTTGTCTTGTTATACACGGTTTCGTACGTCTTCAATCTTCCTTGTACAACTGTACTTCTTTTGGACTTGGTCTCCTAATTAGAGTATGTTTCCTTAATTATATATATATCAATATCTAATTAAGAAAGACACCTTCTTCAGTGTGGAGTTCATCTTTAGAAAGTTTTCTTGTAGCATCCTTCTTGAAAACACGTGCAACTTTGTATAAAGAAAGGTCTGAATATGGAAACTAATTAATTTAAGGGAAAAAAGCAGAAGACCCCCTTAGCTTTCGGTCGTTTTGCACTTTGCCCCCCCCCCCCCCCTCCAACTTTTATTTTTAGCACTTTGCCCCCCAGCTTTGAATTCCGTCAAAGGTTACCCCCCGACGTAGCATGACCGTTAAAAAAAACAAATATTCCGTTAAAAAACTAACATTCCGTTAAAAATGTCGAAAGCTAGGGGGCAAAGTGTCAAAATTTAACAGAATATTCTTTTTTTTTTACGGAATATTCTCATTGGGGGTAACGTTTGACGAAATACAAAACTGGGGGGGGGGGGGGCATAGTGCTAAATATCAAAGCTGGGGGGGCAAATTGCAAAACGGCCGAAAGCTAAGGGGGTGATCTATTTTTTTTCCCTTAATTTAACTCATGTTAAGCTTAACCCTGGAAAATTATAGACAACTAAACTAGTGGAATCGGATTATTAAGTGAATAAAGGCTATACACAAAAATATTCGAAGTAAACAAGATTGTTCAATGTTACAGTGTTGGTGCATAATGTTACAATAACACTTTATTAGCTCAATGGTATGCTAACGCTTCACAGCTTCAATGCAATGATAACACTTACACTTTCATATACTATTATGTAAAGACATCCATATTAAAAAATTCTAGGACAAAGAGCACTCCGGGATGAAGATGAAGAGCCAAGAAAAAAAATTAAGAAATTGATAGAAAACTTTTCAAGGAATTTAGCGCCGATATGGCGATTGTTGTCAAGAATTGCAGAGCTTCTCTTGTAAGCCAACGTCATCCTTCTAATGCTAAGGTAGTCAGATGAGGCTCCGAAGCTCATCGCTTAAGAAACTCTCTTGATGATAGTCACATTGCCTTTAGAAATACTATTCTTGAGTCAAAGGATTTTAATCTAGAGACTGAAAAGTCGTAGGCTTTTGGTAAGAATATTGGAATTGTTGGTGTTGGTCATGATAGTGATGCTATTGGAGAATTTTTGGAGATGGAGAAAAGAGATCACACTTGTTCAATGAGAAGCAACATGATAATAATAAGGGGGAAGTGTTTCCTTTAATCAAATAATGAAGACGCTCCTGTACAACATTAGAGGGCTCAGGGGCGGCGTTAATAAAAGAGAGATTAGGTCATTGGTGGCTAAGTTGAAATTAGATTTTCTATGTGTTCAAGAGGAAATATTTTGCACTTAAGAGGGATTGGTTCTAACTAGGAGTATGGTTTTTCTGGATATCCTAATGAAAGTACAGATAACATTTTTTATGATTGTGATTTAACATTTAAGGTGTGAATGAGTATTTATAATTGGTTTGGTATATCTACAGTCATCGTGTGGGGTTTGAGAAATCAATTCCTTCAAAATCTTTATCTTTGGCTGAAGAAGAAATGACGGGAGATGTGGAGCATGGTTTGGTTTGCGATTACGTGGCTATTGTAAAAAGCATGGAATAAAAAAGTGTTTGAGAACATAGAACTGGATCTTACGAGACTTGTTGATCATATGGCGATTGCATGTAATTGGATAAAAATTAAGAACAAGAGTTTTTGTCTTTCAATTGTAGAATGGACTCGTTTTCTAAAAGAGTGTTGTCTAGATACTTTTTTTTTGGCTCGTTAGGTTTTGAGTATTTCTTGTACTCTTTTCCTACTCATTTTTCTTAATAAATTTCATTTTCGTCGAACAAAAAAAGAACAGTAATTGCTCATTTTTGATAAAACATACAAAAGATAAAGTTGAAAAATATAAGTAATATAGACATTGTTGCAATTTCAGAATTTTAATATTAAAAAATCTTTCTTTCTACCTCATCATTTTTATTTTTTTATTATTATAGATTTTGCATTAACTTACTTTTTGATCTAAAATAGTTTTGTCTTTTTTAATATATTTGCTATAGGCTTTATGAATTTGTGATTTAAGCTTAATGATAGCAATTCTTACTAGTGTTATTTTCAAAATTTTGCAGGACCAGGGTACCCGCTATCCGTCCCAAAACCTCGGGGTACCCACTCTCGACGGGAACATGAATAGGAAGTAGAGTATTATTTCCCGCCGAGGTGGGCACCTGCATGCAGGTATCCACTTCCCTCTCCTTCTAATGGTGTGCTAATCTTTAGGATTACAAGCGGGTAATATTTGACCAACTTATATGTTAAAAGGAGGTATTTCATCAATTTAACATACATAGCTAGGCAATTTGCCTAAACCCCTAGAATTTTTTTATTTTTTTTGCCGGATTGACGACGTGGATTTCTTGTTTGACGTTGGAGGCGTGTCATTAATTTGGACTTCACTTGGCAAAATAAAACGTGCTTAGGTTACTTTGGAATTTCAAGTCCGAAGTGAGATTGATCCGTATATTGAAGTTGAGTGGCAACTTATTAGAGAGCATGTTTGCATTATTTGATCACAATTTCAAAATAGTCAAATAAAACCGGCCAAACTGTAATTAGTACCCTGCAAATTAATAAACTTGGAAACAGAGACCGCTTGATCCATGGCATGTTGAAGTTTTCATTTCATATATCTTTTAACAATTTGATGTACATACTTTAATCTCTAGTAAAGTGAAGTTAGTTGGATTAACTATACAAATATACAAGAAAAATCACTTTAGGAATGATCAACATTATCATAAAAAAAAATTACTAATTAATTGTATGTTGATGTCTGCTTTATTCAGAAATGGTCAAATGATCAGGACAACAGAATGACCATAGCAGCTGCAGAAGCAACACGAACGAGTAATTGCCAACACCGAGACCATGCTTTTCCGTTCACCTGAACATGAAATAGAAAACAAAAGCACTTCAGCTAGTTGATTCTCATAAGTAAATATTTCATGAAAATGCTGCATAATAAAATAGTGCACTGACTGAGTTTTTATAGTTCCTTACATAAGATTATATGAAACTAACTGACGATAATTCAAGCATGTTTCATTAGGGATTTTGTTTTTAGAATTAGACCAAACTACTTTGGTTGCATTGGGGCACTCAAGGATCGAATATGGGCATTTCATGGGAGAGTGAGTGATATTAGACCCTGACCGAGAAGGCGAAAGGGCAACGTGAGGTAGCGGGATCCTCGTTGCGCACAAATGTGCCTAAGAGACTCGTGGGTACAATGATGCTTGCCCCGCGGGGCTACAGGGTGTAAATGTAATTGTTCTTTTAAAACTGTTTCACGTGTTTGAAAACATACCTTGATGGATCCAAGAATCGAAGAACCTGAACTAGGAACCAGCCCCGTGAACCCGATATCATAAGAGATACTCCCATCAGCCTTAAACAACCCAAAATTCCTCTCAGAAGTTGGTCCTGGCTTCAGATTCTCATTAAACAACGCAAAAATATAAGCCTTCACGGGTCTCCTCGGCTTATAAGGAGTCCCTTTCCTCTGCATAAGCTTCTTCTTTATATTCCTATTATAAGTCCTCGCATTCCTCGGGTTCGCTCCAGCTTCGCTCTCATCACCCTTCGAAGCCCAACCCGTCTCAGAAACTATCACTTCCATTTTATCATACCCAATTTTCTCTAAAGCAGCGTAAGCCGCATCAACCATCGCATCAAACATGTTGTCATAATGTAGCCTTGTTTTGGAGTCGTAGATTCCAGGATTCTTTTGAAACAAAGCGTAGTTTATGTCGATGTGTGCTGGATCGCTCATGTAGGCGAGAAAAGGGTAGGCGTTGATGTAGAAAGGTGTGCCGATTTGGGAGAAGAATTGTAGTAATGGCTGCATGTAAGGTAGCAGAGTTTCCTTGAACACCCCTGCTGACGGTGGGAACGTAGTGGCGAATACGGCCTCGGAGTGAGGGCTGGAGACTTCTACTCTGTTCGCGAGGTTTAGAGCGTTGAGGGCGTTATATACATTTCGCACTGCGGGAACAAGGACTTCCCAGAGTTCGGCATCGCCTCCGCCTAGAATCTCGTTTCCAACTGCAATTCCTGTTGCCGGACATCATATATAAATTAATACATGTCATTTACCTCTACAAGTTTGAGTTTTTCGATGTGACAGACATACCTGTAATGCGCGTGCCAGGTAAAAAAGGCTCGACGTTCTCCTTTATCCATTGGATTGCACGGTCTTGGTTTACGCTTATGTCACGTAAATATTCGTTTCCTAGTCCAACGATTATTTCGATACCGGTGTTTTGGAAAGCGCGTAGAACAGAGTGATCAGCGTCGTATATCCTGACGTTTCTTATTTTTGCGGCTTTTAGGAGAGTTGCTACGCTTTCAGGTGCTGGTATGTTGTCGGCGATTCTGCCGTAGTTTATTCCATATGTACCTATGAAAGCTTGTGCTACTGGAACTGAATAAGTAGATGGAGAAATGGGATGCGTTAGCAACAACATATTATCGATTGATTGATGTATATTAATCATTCAAATATTGATTAAAAACAGAAAGGAACGTACCATTTAACAAAGGAAAACTCAATAGAATAATGGAGAACCAGAAAGGACATTGAAAGGAGCTCATCATCTAGAAACAGAATTGTTGGTTCGAAAATTGCATTGCCTCCTATGAAGGCATGTCACTGTGATAAGATGAAGATGATGGACAAAACCGTACAAGATTCCAAACCTTAATCTAAACAAGTAGAAGAAGAATTATTATGGGTTTCATATGAAATAAAAACGTTGTTTAACTTTGTGGGCTTGGAACAAGATTCCAAACTTTTCATCACCCCAAAGTATACTTTTACGGTTTTTTTCTTGTTGAGTTTTGTATGATCTATACTTGTTCCATACTTTAACTACCTGAATATTCGTTTCCTATTCTCTTAATCGTGACTATAATTTCTTATGGTTATAGTACTACTTTCCGTAGAAAGTTGAAACTTGGAATTTGAAAGGATATCACTCATATTTCAACGTGCGTTAATTTAAATTACTCACTCGAAATAATTCATGACGAAAACTGACCCTTCCCCTGTCAAAGACCATTAATTTACATATGTATGCTTTGTTTGGTTAAAATGTGCGAAAGTTTATTAGTAAAATCGTTTATATATGTTTATGGACCCGATTGGACCATGAATATGGGCTTAAAGTATTTTTATTCAAAGAATCGTGATTGTCCACGAATTGGCCTTTGGTCCGACGTGTTCACTGCATTTTGGGTTTAAATTGATATTTCTTGAGAAGATTTATAATTTAGAGTACATTTCTTAATTAATATTTCACAAAGTTTCAAACCAAGAAGGCCAAAATGGGTATCGCTTTGTAGCACTTAACAAATTATTTTGTAATAAGTCATATTTTAACTAGACCAAACGTACTAAACTCGCTCTAAGTCGTTCATTTTAAGGTAATTTGCTAGTTTAGTTGATTGGCTCAAAAGCCCAATAAAGCCCAAATCCGTATATACTTTAATACTTGTCTTGTGAATGTTAACCTTAGCTTTGTGTTAGTCACCAACTCACTATATTTTCTATCTTAGTGATCAGAGAGATATTGGGAGATAGAAAAAGAGAGAAGAAAGAATCTTTATGGACACTCTTCACCTTCTCCACTTAAACATTAGTGTGTGCATGTGAGAGATAGCTACTTAGTGTGGCCTTATTAGTTGGTGTAGACCTTGGCATCTTGATTTTCAACAAAATCTATCAATTTCTTATTTCACTATATTCAACTCTATGTATTACTCTGTCCGTAGAGTATATTGAATGTATAGAAATGACTATAAAAGAGTTTATCTTATTCGTACTAACTGCTACTCAAAGATAGGTCATTGGAAGAGAGCAGAGGTACGAGAAAAAAAGGAAGACTCTTTCCATGAGCGAGGTATGCTTACCAACCTTGTCCTAAGCGCATGAGTCTGCCTCGGCATCCTCCCTACCGATGGTGTATAGCACGAAAAACCTTTCGATACAAGATAAGACCATTCAAACAAAACAAATCCATTTTATTTTTTCTTTTTATTCGAACCAATGTAATCGACCTACCCTTTGTAGATTCGAAATTGAAAACTGATATTCGAAAGAAAATGATTATTAATGGCCAACATCCAAATGATCATCTGAAGCCAAGCTGGACGAGTGGAATGAATGAAAGCGGCTCGATCAACAAAAAAATCTTAATAAGATCCATCATTCTTATAGAGGGTGCATTTGAGAAGAGTGAGAAACCAACGAGATAGTTTTTTTAGCTATAACGAGCGATAAGTGCACGCTCTATAATGTCATCAAAGAAGTAGGGTCATTCTTTCGTCATCATGGTGTCGCTTTGCCGTTGTCACACGTCATCGTCGTTGTGCCGCCATGTCGTTATCGCTGTCATCGCTGAACAATCGTTGTTTTCGCTTCTGTGCACTTTGGTTGTGCATAGGTAAGTCGAGATTCCTTTTATGGGAGCCCGCTCGGGTAAACTGGCGATGAACTCCACTCGGTACCAACGTGATTCGATTTTACATTAGCAGTTTATTTCAGCACATGAGTTGGTAGCGATGTGATCCATTTGTGTGTCTTAGTTTCGGGGCGATCTCGATTATGTGCCTTAATTTCTTGAGTGTCTTTACATGATCTATTATGTTGTTATGTTTTTCTCGGTGAGTCACTATGGTATGACCCTATTTAATGGAAAATTTGATTTTGATATTCAGAAGCAAAGAATTAAATATGTTTTAATCCAACAAAAATCTTTAACCTCTATAACTGAAAAGTACTTTAAAACCTAGATAAGGTTAAGACTGTTGAATTAGATAAAATGGCATGTTCCATTATTTATTTAAAACTTATCTAACTCTATCATTAGAAAGTTGGTTTTTTGGATTGTGCCAAATTGCTCCAGGATAAACTTGATGGTCGGTATTCGGATACTTCTTTGCCTTCTTTGTCTGGAAAGTTACGTTGTTCTTACTTGAAAAGTTCTTTTGTTTTATATTAGACTTGAACAAAGATATTGATGAGAATCTTGAAGTGTTTAATAATCTTATTAAAAATATTAAATAATCTAGTGATAAACGTATAGATTATAGTCCTTTGTGTTGTTGAATGTAATCGTGATTATTATAATTATGTGAAATCTGCTATTGAGTATGGTAGAGATTACATTGCGTTGGATGTTGTTTAGAGTGTTTTGTGAGGTGAAGAGCTTGATTTGAATCATTCCAAGGGTGATAATAATCAGTCTAAAGATTCTAGTGAGGTTGTGAATGAAACGGAGAGATCTCATAATAGAATAATGATAAAAATAGTAAGAAAACTAATGGTCAATGGAAGAAGAGGTCTAAGTCCAAGAATAGAAGTTGTTATAACTGTGATAATTATGAACATTTTATGAAAGTTTGTTCCAATCCCAAGAAAAATAATAATGTTAATGTCACCATTAAATTGGATGATGTTTGTATGATGTGTGATAATGTGAGATCTATGTAAAGTTATTTGTCTAAACATGAGGGGTTAGTTGATTTTAGATGCTCGTACTATATGTCTTCTTTTCGAAATTTGGGTTCTAGTTATATAGAGTTCGAACATGATTATATGTCATTTACCAAATAATAAGAAATGCAATGTGTTACGAACTGATAATATATGTCTTAAATTTTCTTGTGGGTATGAATTTACCTTGAAAAATGTGAGACACATACATGTTCTTTGCCACAATTTGCTATTTATTGTTGCCCTTAAGGAGGATGGGTTGGAGGGGAGGTGGGTGGGGGGGGGGGGGGGGGTTATTAGATCTTGAGAAATACTCTCAAAATAACTTGTATGTTTATTGTGACGAACCTGTTTTTGACTATGTGGATGTTGGAGAAGATGATAAATCTGTTTTATGGCATAAGAGGCTTGAGCGTATGAGTAATAAAGGCCTTAAAATTTCTCATAGGAGTGTCCTATGTGTCTTTTTGTGAATCATATGCGGGGTCCTGCTAATGTATCTACTCAGTGTAGTGAAAAAGTATTTTCAATTCTTGATTGATAATTTTTCTAAAATATTTTGGGTTTGTTTGTTGAAACAGAATTTTTATGTTTAATGAGTTTAAGATCTGGAAAACTTTGGTGGAAAATCAAACAGTAAAGAAAATTAAGACGTTTAAAACCGATAATGGACTTGAATTTTATAGTAAGAAACTTCATTTATGTGTTTTATGTGGTATTAAGGGTCATAAAACTATTATTTATGTAGCCAAACAAAACGGTGTTCCTAAAAGGATGAATAAGACATTCTTAGAGAAAGTGAGGAGTTTATTGGTATTATCTAGGCTCTCTAAGAAGTTTAGGGTGAAGGCTTGTGTGCTGTGTTCCTTTAGGAGGGAAATGCCCACAAATCATTTTCACCCGAAAATCACTTGATTTGTCTAACTTGAGAGTATTTGGTTGTAGTGCTTATGTGCATTAAATTTATGATAAACCTGAACCTATATCTAAGAATTGTATTTTCTTGGGGTATCCCGATAGCGTTAAGGGCTATATAGATTGTGGAATGGAAGTGAACCTTGCTTTAAAATTGTGATATTCAATGAAAATGAATTCTCATTCTTGTATGTGTCTTTGCCTGTTATTATTCCTAAATCTGGTACTGCGCTATTTGGGGTGGAGCAAGTGCCTAATGTTTGTCATCATGTCCAACCTGCTGAATGATAACACACTTGAGATGCATGATAATTTGAATGATATGCATATTGTCACTAAAGATGAGACCACCTCAAGTGAGGTTGAGTATGTGTTGCATGATACACATTTGTTGCCTGATTAGTATGATTTTCATAAATGAGCATTTTGAGTATGTGTTACACGAGGATAAGTTTTTGCATAATGAGGTTGATGAGCATAATGTTCAAAAGTATCAAATCATTAGGTATAGAGGTTAAAGAAACAATAAAAGAAAAGGTTGATAAAATATTTGATTTTGCTTTCGATGTGTTTAGAATATCTGGATTTGCCTTCAATGTGTTTCAGTCTCTTGCTTGCAATGAACCCAAGACTTACCGTGAAGTCTTGGAATCTAAACACTCTTAAAAATGGCTTTGTGCTATGAAAACTTAGATGGACTCCTTAAATGTTAACAAAACTTTGATATTTATTCCTAAACCTGATAAGTGCTCCATTTTGGAATGTAAATAGTTATTTAAGGTGAAGGATGAATTTAAAAATGTTACATTCAAGGCTAGACTTTTACTATAGGATTTAGTCAAAAGGAAGGAATCGGTTACGCTGAAATCTTTACTCTTGTTGTCAAATTCACTTATGTTATAGTTATGTTTGCTTTAATTGCTTATTTTGACTGGGAAATGAAACAAATGGATGTGTCTACTACTTTTTTTTACATAGGATCTTGACAAGAAGGTTTAGATTAAACAGACGGAGGTATTTATAGATCCTAAGAAACCGAATTGTCTGTTTGTTGAAAAAGGCCATACACCTGAAAAAGGACATATGCCTTAGACAGTTACCTAAGCAATGAAATATTAAATTTGACAATTGCATGCAGTCTTTGAAGTTTTCCAAAAACTCTTATGATCATTCCTTGTATTTTAAGGAGTTTGAGCAATGACATATAAGTTTGATAATTTTGTGAATTCCATATATAGATAGTGGAACATTTTAGTTGTTTTTTCTTTTTACTTATTTCTTTGCTGAGAATTCCAATTTTGCAAAATAAAAAGTAGTTTCCAAATTTTAGATTATAAAGAAATACAATTTATACACTATTCCAAACGTGACAATAGCAACATTTATCAGATGTTTGAATAATATTTGAATCTCAATGTTTAAATATTTTTTTTACATATTAAATAAAACACAATTTCAATATAATATATTAAAAATTAAATAAATATCTTGTAATTTTATTTGGAGTTTACTTGAACTTTTTTATTAAGTGAAAAAATATGCCATAAAACTCGAACACATCTCTATGTGTTAGTTGGCATCCTATTGCGCTACACATAAGACTTGGCACACTAGCCAATCAAGCCCGTTCATGCTGAGGGAGAACATTAATAGTTTGATTTTTAAAGAGTTATTAGATTTTTTGTCAGCGTAGGGCAAACCTATATATGAACAAAGTTGTTGTTGGAGAATTTAACTATTTGGGCATTGAGGCCAATGGTTAACTAAAATTGAAAATGAGTCCAATTGAGATTTTGTGCTCAATTGAGTGAACCCAATTGTGTATGTTTGTGAATGTAAATTGCTTTATGCAATAAATGGAAAGTTTATTTATTTAAATAAGGGAAAAAGAACGAACTATACCCATCGTTTAGCCTCTTTTACGAAACTATACCCAACCTTTGAACTTTTGCAATACTATACCCAACCTTTGTAAATCGTAACTATGCTATACCTAGACTAATTTTCCGGCCAAAATTGGGAATTTGCAGGGGTAAAACCGGTACTACACTCAAAAATAAAAAAACAAATAATAAAAAATAAGAAAAAACAAAAAAAAACACCCCTCCTCCTTCCACGTCGCCCCCCCCCCCCCCCCCCCCCCCCCGACGATTTGCAGCAACACCGCTGCAAATCGCGGTGAATCACCGCGATTCGCAGCGATTTGCAACCGTGGTGGCTGCAAATCGCATCACCACCGTGATTTGCAGCGGAGGGTGGCGCGATTTGCAGCCACCACGGCTGCAAATCGCGGTCATCACCGCGATTTACAGCAACACCGCTGCGAATCAAGGTGATTCACCGCGATTTGCAGCGGTGTTGCTACAAATCGGCGGGGTGGGGGCGGGGGTGGGGGGGGGGGACGGGGAAGGAGGTGGGGGTCTATTTTTTAATTTTTTTGTTTTTTTAGTTTTTTTTTTATTTTTTATTATAAATAAATGAAATGACTATTTTGCCCTCGTGTAAATCGGATTGCTGATGTCACAAGATCAGAATATGACGTTTTTTTGGCGGAAAATTAGTCTAGGTATAGCATAGTTACGATTTACAAAGGTTGGGTATAGTATTGCAAAAGTTCAAAGGTTGGGTATAGTTTCGTAAAAGAGGCTAAACGATGGGTATAGTTCGTACTTTTCCCCTTTAAATAATAATACGAATTAAAAATATTCAAATTTTGAATATTTAAAATCACACACTAAATGGTTGATTTAATATTCTTATTAAATTAGTGGGGGGTTTTGATTGAGTCAAAATGCTAATTTAATTTTATAAATTAAATCAGGGGCATTTTGGATGCAGTCAAAACAATATATATTCTCAATCTAAAACCAAAGTAATTTTTAGCATACAAATCATAGCATACATATTTTCTATTTCGAGTTCTACAAATATTGTTAGTGTTTGATTGGGGAGGTAGTATAGCACTTCACTTGCTATCTCATGTGACGAACGTTGTGCCTTGGGAGGTCATTGTCATTTGAGGGCGTGAAGCATAGCCGACAAATTGATCTTAAGGGGAGAGAGTTCAACTTTTGACTCGTCCAATCCTTCTACTGAAATTCATACAATTGCTGAGAGGTCCATTTATATTTCTTGTTGTATTTTTTATTTAATTGAATATATGTTTTTGTTTATTTTTTATGTTATCTGATTCTGAAAATATAATCATGTTTATGTTTATGTATTCATGTTTATTAGGAAATAGTGTATCTTAGGAAATATTCTTGTTGTATCTTTCCTATCTTAGATTAGATAATCATATCTTTGTATATCTTCCGTAATTATCTTCCGTAATAATCTATGTAACTTGTATAAATATGTAATCTCTTGATCAATAACATTATTCACTTTCCACAATAATTATATCTCTTATATGGTATCAAGACGCCAATCTCTCTAATGAGATCTTGATCCTATGACAAACCCTTCCGACGACTCCACCACGTCCGGCAACTCCACGACTGGAGGTCATATCGACGCCTCAACGTCCTCGTCACAGCTGCGTCCGCTCTATATAGCGGCCAACCCCTCTTCTGCTGTTCATGCGTTGATTCCGATCAATGCCCATCAACAACTACCGTTGCAACTCAATAGAGAAAATTTTGCCTCATGGCGTTCCCAAGTTCGTCACCTTCTCTATGGGTACGAACTTTTTAGCTTCCTAGGTGGTACAATCCCCTGCCCTCCTATGGGCTCCACTCTAGAAAGTATGGCGGTATACGAGTAATGGACACGTCAGGACTCTCTTCTTATTTCTACCTTGATGGGATCATGCACTCCTTCGATCGTGCGTTTGTTCCAGAATGCCAAATCTTCGACGGATGCGTGGGATATTCTTCCAGTGTTATTAAAACTGGACCGGACTGGCTGGTCGAACCGGTTTAACTAGTGACCAGTAGCTTGGCCGGTCCAGTTGAGATACATAATCAGTCAAACTCGGTAAGAACCGGTCAAGAACCGAGATTCGGTGACCCAGTTTGGTAATGGTTGAACCGGTTTATATATTACTTCATAAAAAATTAAAATTTTCATGGTAGTGGAGTTGAACCCCGGACCTCTAAGTAAATATTAGATGTTTTAACCAATTGATCTACAAAAGAATTGGTAGTATTCACACTTATTAATATATAGATTAAATAGCTAGAATATACTTTTCTCATATAAAACAAATATATTATGCTATTATTTTTATAACTTAGTAGTATTATATTATAAAACATCTTCGTTATGTTATTTTCTTCTATATACTAGATGTTCTTAGACTAGTATTATTTTTTTCCAAATACTTTAATTAGAATTCATGAAATATTATGCATATTTGCTTAAACTTTAACCAATACATGCGTAGTTTAATCTTTTAATTATTATACGTTAATCAAATACTCTAATTTAATTTTCTTTATTTTTAAATAACAAATTAACTAAATGAATTAAAATATGAGTTTTATGATTAGAAACATATCAATTAAGAGTGAAGAAACAAATTTATAACTTCTCGTTTCCTAAAATTGATACTAACAAAATTATGTAGCAAGATATGTTTTATATATATTTATGATTTTTATAATATATTGTGTTGTACCAGTCGAACCAGTGGTTCAACCACTAAAACCAGTAACCAGTGAGGTTACCGGTTCGACGTCCGGTCCAGTTCTGAAAATACTATATTCTTCAACGTTCCTATGCGAATCGTTCTCGATCGAGGGTGATGCAACTCAAGAATGATTTGCAAAACATCAAGTTGGGCTCGAATTATGTCTCTGAATTTCTCCAACTAGTCAAATCAAAGGCGGATGAATTGGCGATCACCGATGGACCTCTCAAAAATGATGATATCACACTCTATGTACTCAATGGTCTCGGCTCTGCGTACCGTGACATAGCAAGCCCCATCCGTGCTCGAGAACATTCAATTCAATTCCCAAAACTTCAGGATTTGCTCCTTAGTCAAGAGGCTTATTGCGCCATCTTGAGCAAGAATCATCGACTTTCATTGCTACTGCGAACATAGCGTCCTCACAGCCGGGCTCCAACTCTCGTGGATCAGCCGTAGTCGTGGTGGCTCTGCACATGGTCAACAACATGGTCAGCAACGTGTGTATTCTAACCCTACGCGAGGCTCGTCGACCCCTTATTAGCCGCCTCATTCACGTTCCGCTGGACAACCACAACACTCTCGACCTAATATCACTTGTCAACTCTGTGGTATTTATGGTTATGGTGCACGCACATATCGCCGTTACACACCACCGCACGCTCACTTTGTTACATCCCATGTGGCTCACTCTCCTCCCAATACGAATTGGCTCATTGACTCGGGGGCCTCTCATAATCTCACATCGTATCTTCAGAACCTCGTTGTTCACTCTAAGTATGAAGTTCCTAATGAGGTTTCCACTTTGGGTGGTGCAGGTTTGCCTATATCTCATAGTGGTACCTCTCGTATTGTTTTGATTGAACGCACATTTACACTCAATAATCTGTTATGTGTTCCCAAATCACGCCGCAATCTTCTGTCTGTTTATCAGTTTACAAAAGGCGAACAATTTTTTTATTGAGTTTTACCCGTACTACTTTCTTATTAAGGATCGCAAGTCGGGGGCTAATCATTTCAGGGGAGCATGTGTTGATGGAGTGTATCACGCTCGATTGCCAACGTTTTGAGGCCGCGGTTTACAACGTTAGTTGGGGAGCGTGCTCATAAGAGTTGTTAGCATGAACGCTTTGGGCACCCTTCGTCGAAGATTAGTTCATTTATTTTAAATAAAAACAATTTACCTTGTTTTTCGCCTAGTGATTTGGATTTTGATCATTGTAGTTCATGTTTTTTGAACAAAAGCCAACAACTCGTTTTTAATAAATCATCTCTTGTTTCGGATCATGCTTTGCAATTTATTTATGGTGATGTTTGGGGGCCTTCTCCGGTTGTGTCTGTTACTGGTGCACGCTACTACTTAATTTTTGTTGATCATTTTACTAAGTAGTGTTGGGTGTATATGCTTTCTGCAAAATCCGAGGTCTGTACAGTGTTTGTTCAATTTCGGACTCTAGTTGAGAAATAATTTGCCACCTCAATCAAGATTTTTTACTCGGATAATGGTGGGGAGTTTCTGGCTCTATGGGATTATTTTTCTATGAATGGCATTAACTGGCTAACCATTGCCCCGCATACGCCTTAGCAAAATGGCACAAGTGAGCGGTGTCACATTCATATAGTTACAATTGGTCGCACGCTTCTTACGCGCGCTAGGCTTCCCCTAGAATATTGGGATTATGCCTTTCCTACTGCGGCTTATTTATATAATAGGCTCCCTACTCCAGTCTTGCAAAATAACTCGCCCTTCGAAGCGTTATTTGCTCGTACTCCTAATTATCTCCATCTCCGAGTTTTTGGATGCTTATGCTACCCCTATTTATAGCCTTATATTTCGGGCAAGTTATCACCTTCTTATCGGGCTTGTGTGTTTGTTGGATATTCCACATCTCAGGCAGCCTACAAGTGTCTTGATCTTGGTACAGGACGGTTATTCATCTCCAGGCATGTTTGTTTTGTTGAAACGAGTTTTCCGGGCAGCCCTTCTTTGAGTGAATCAACACCTCGTCTGGTTTTTCCCCCCACTTCACCGCTGGAAGATCCTCGCAAGGTTTCTGTCCCTCTGGATAGTTCAGCTCCATGTTTTGTTCCTAATGTTGGGTTCAAGGTTGGGGGTAACATTGCAACCAGAAACTCTGGCACATGTCTCTAGACATTTTATTCCCAATGTTGGGGCACCGTTGCAACCAGAGCCTTCGGCACCCGTCTCTACACCTTTTGTTTCCAATGTTGGGTCCAATGTTGGGGCAACATTACAACCAGAAACTTTGGTGCCCATCTCTGCACCTTCTATTCCCAATGTTGGGTCCAATATTGGGGCAACATTGCAACCAGAGACTACTGTCCTAACCGTTCAGCCTATAGACTCGCATTCGGATCGTGCTCATCCTATAATCACTCATTCTCGCAACAATATATTTAAACCTAAGGTTTATTTAACGGTTACCAACCATCCGGTTCTTGGTCCGATTGAATCTACTTGCGTCTCTCATGCTATTGCGGATCCCAAACGGCGTGCGGCCATGGATGAAGAATTTACTACCCTCACTTCACATGGCACTTGGTCCTTAGTTCCCCCTCCCTCTGATCGTGGAATTATTGGATCAAAGTGGGTCTTTCACATTAAGAGGCATCCTGATGGTTCTATTGACCGGTTTAAGGCACGCCTTGTAGCCAAGGGCTTTCATCAACGACGCAGCCTTGACTACACGGAAACTTTCAGCCGGGTGATTAAACCTATCACGATACGAACTATTCTCTCTTTATCTCTCATGCACAATTGGACATTTCGTCAACTGGACGTTAGCAATGCTTTTCTTCATGGTGCTCTCTTGAAAAAAGTATTTATGCGGCAGCCCTCAGGGTTCATAGATTCGACTCGTCCTCATCATGTATGTCTTCTTCATAAGTCTATTTATGGCCTTAAACAGGCTCTCCGTGCATGGTATCTTGCGCTAAGTGCGGCGCTTATCTCATTTGGTTTGGTTCAAACCAAATCCGATACGTCACTTTTTGTGCTCCTGCGAGATTCGGTTCGTTTCTTTGTGCTTGTGTATGTGGATGACATAATTGTCACCGGCTCATGTGATAAATTGGTTTCTTCTCTTATCACACATCTTGCAACCAAGTTTGTGGTCAAGGACATGTGAATTCTCTCATATTTTTTGGATGTGGAAGTTGTGCGTTGTCATGAAGGTCTGTTTCTGTCTCAACAGAAATATATTCATGATTTATTGTCGCGGCACAAGATGGATGGTGCCAAACCTCTCACGACCCATATGGACACTAATCCTCCTGCCTCAACGTTTGCCGAAATTGTTGATGCTACAGAGTTTTGCCAAATTGTTGGTGGCCTCCAATATCTTGCACTTACTCGTCCCGGTGTCGTGTTCTCTGTAAATCGCTTGTCTTAGCATATAGCGTCTCCCGTCGCCACGAACTGGACTGCCCTTAAACGTGTGCTCCGTTATCTTAAGGGCTCTCTCACACGTGGTGTTCTCCTTCGCCGGCCTATTTCTCTCTCGCTTACGGCATTTTCCGACTTGGATTGGGCGGGAGATAGTCTCACGGGCACTTCTACTACTGCCTTCATTGTTTTTCTTAGCGCTAACCCAATTTCCTGGTCGTCACGCAAGCAAAAGGCCATTGCTTGTTCCTCAACTGAAGCAGAATATCGTGCTCTTGCCTATTTCTCGGCTGAAGTTCATTGGTTACAACATCTTTTTGGCAAAATCGGTATCACGCTTCCAACTGCACCTCTTATCCGCTACGATAACATGGGAGCTCTGCGTCTCTCCTTACATCCGGTGCAACACTCGAGAATAAAACATATTTCTGTGGATCTTCATTTTGTTCGTGACCTTGTTAACAAGTGTCTCATTCGAGTTTCCTATGTTCATACTCGAGATCAACTTGCGGATCTCCTCACGAAACCGCTAGCTCGGTCACGATTCTTACTGTTACGCTCCAAAACTTTCGTTGCTGATGGCACGTCTATTTTGAGGGGGCGTATTAGGCAATAGTGTATCTTAGAAAATATTCTTGTTGTATCTTTTCTATGTGATCATAACTTTGTATATCTTCCGTAATTATCTTCCGTAATTATCTCTGTAACTTGTATAAGTATGTAATCTCTTGATCAATAACATTATTCACTTTTCAAAGTAATTATATCTCTTATAATATTTACGCGCACACGATATCTAACAGTTATAGGATATATTTCCATTTACAACTATAGATATTTATTAATAAATAAATAAGTGATAAAACCCCTGCATTATTTTCCTTAGATCATTTTCAGTCCCTACTTGCATGCGCCAGGAACAGTTACATTGCATGATTCATTCATTTTCTCGAAGTGACCAGAGACTGCAAATGATATGACAGCACCGTCTTTTAGCTGTTCTATTCTATGATATATATGATCGTTACATTCTGGCATAGCACCAATGAATGAATGAGAAGGTACAAAAAAATAAAAATAAAGTGACATGGGAATTAAAAAAAATTAATCGAGAGGAGAATATCAATTAGAAACGGGAAAAAGTGTACCATTCTTCATGTTGAATATTCAGCAAATTAAAGTTGAGTGTTTGTAGATGTTGATGTATCACATATTCACATGCATACGACAGAGTAGTGATAAATCAAATCTTATAGTTGTTGGAAATAGACAGACAATTTTGTATTCATCTACTTCAAATTACTATTGTACTTATCCCAGAAGACAAATCTCGTCATGAAGGACTGGTGATTAAATATTAATAATTAGAGTAGCTAGTAATACAAAAATAGAACATCAATAATTGCCCAAACCGTACGTCAATATATATATATATATATGTTTATTTTTATAGGGAATGAATAATGATTGATCAAGGTTGATAAAGCTTATTCCCACACCTGCATTTCCACGAGAGAAGATAGTAGCTGCCATCGTCTCTATGAGATGATTTTTGATCATATTTGAACCTATTATGGTCATCATGAGATGGAATTACTAAAGTAGCCTCACATGGTCTGCAACTCTTACATTTGTTCACACAAGCCGGTGGTCTTGATCCAAGTATCATCTTCCTTAACAGCTGATCACTGTTTCTTGAATTTGATGCTTCTACTCCCCCTGATACTAATTGATGACCATAACAAATAGTTGAACAAATTCATCAACATGTACATTTAACTTATCTTACATAGAGAAAATTGAAGAGAACCATGCATCATAATCAGTTAAATTATGATCCATGATATTCTTGTCAAATCCCATGGCTCAAAAACTAGAACACACGAAATGAAGTTGAAAAAATAATCTCACAAGAAATCTAGGCGTTCATTCTATCTACAGTTGGAATTTGCAATATCGATGAATATGATGAGAGAATAATTACAAGACATAACAAGAATTGCATGGTTCAACCATTTGGCTAATATTGAACATGACCTGTGCAAGTAATTAGTGGAGAAAATTACTACTTTTGAACCATAATGCAAATCACATTTAAGAAGTTCATAATTTGAACACATTATATAATAAATTAAATCATCTTGCTTTCAATTCTTGATTTTTGACATCTGCATAGACATCTCGTGTGGTTCAAGATCATAGATATATATATATATATATATATATATATATATATATATATATGTGTGTGTGTGTGTGTGTGTGTGTGTGTGTGTGTGTGTGTGAAATTTAGTTTGTGGTTGATTAAACCAAGCATGTACAATAGCAAGCATGCATAAGTATAAACATATATGGGTGCAAAAATAAAATATGAATGTCAAACCTTACTGGTAACATAATTGATTTTTAGATAGTTTTCCTTCAATATATGAGAAATGTGAGTGTTGTGTCTTTACCTGTTTGAGGATGCACCAAAGTGATGAGAGTAATACAAAGAAGGATGATAGCAAAACTCAGAGATATCTGATAGTTTCTTGATAGAGCCATCACAGAACCTTTTTGAGTTTAAAATTATATAACGCCTTATGCATTCATTTATATATCAAAAAAAAAGTATCATAAAGTGGAAGGAATGGTAAATGAATGGAAAGGAATTGTGAAAATCATAATAATGTCCTTTGCAGGTAAAGTTGAGTCCTACATGAGAGGGGACAAGACAGTTTTACAGTGTTGTGATAGTTTTTTTTTTCATGAAAAAGTGTTGGGACATTATTCACCCATGCCAATTAAAATGACATATCCTCACACAGAAAATAATGCGTTTGCTTTCTCCTTTTTGGAAAACGTTGTGTTCCTCTGGTGCGTTCTCTTGTGTTGGTGAAAGTTGAAGTGACCATTTCAGAATCTTCCAACACATATGCACTACAATTTCATATTCCAATAGTACCCTATATAATATATTGTTAATATATTTTCAACTACTCATGTCAAAAAACTAACAAACATGTAAAGTAGTCTACTTAATTATTATTATTTTAATATATAATTGCTTAAGCTTATGAGTAATTAACGTTTATGTATAGTTTTTTTTTGTGAAAACTGTCAGCATGGACAATGAGCCAAATTGGTTACATCAATAGAAGTGTTTGAATTTGTCAATTTGCGGATTCCAAGTTTAAAAGTTAGTTTAAGGTGACATATTCCCGACAGGCGACAACTATGCATAGAATCCAACATTGAAATGCATTTGTCCCACAAAACTGAAAATTAATAGTAATTTGCCTATCCATAATATAAACAAACTAGATAGAGCAATTCTAATCGATAAAATGTACTCCATGTTCTACAGGTACCTGTGATGCACCGATACCGATACTAAGACGACTATGCAGTACCCGATACATATCGATACCGATTCAGATATCGATACCAGTTCTGATGTATCCGATACACCACGTGGCGTATCCTTTAATTTTGAAATTAGAAAAATCTCGATACGCATCCGATACGTTTTTTTAGGCGTATCGGAACTATTATGGGTCTTTTTTATAAACTTTTAATATTTGATGGGTTAAATATTTAAAAATAAATTCCACCAAATATAAAATAAAATAAAATAAATGAAAATCCCTTTATCAAGGTCACGATTCAGGTCTTGTTATTTTTACAATTACACTTTTCTTTTTCTATTCATAATCACCACCACCACCATGCGCCATCTTCACCCCACCACCATGGCCGACCTCTTCATCCCACGTTGTCGTCCTTCTTCTTTCATCTCATAATCGCTTTTATTCTTCTTCAACATCATTGATAAATGATAACTTTCCCAAGGTTTTGAACATCTAGGGTTTTACAAATCGTGGATTTGTGAAAAAATTGAAAGCAACAAAGGGGTTTACTTAAAAGGCACATAATTCAGTCTTTATTGGTAAGTTTGAACAATCCTTATTCAATTAGTTTCATTTTTTAGACTGTAATTCAGATGTTTACTCTACGTGTGTTGGTGTTCTGGGAATTGCAGACTTGTCGCTTGATGAATCGAAACTTGAATTTATTTTATTTGCCGAAGAAGTCAGTGAAGAAACAATGTAGATTGTGAATATGTGATGTTTAGTTTAATTTTGAAAGTGAATTACTTGATAACATTCACTTTTTTTTGTTTTTTTTTTTTTGTGAATCACTTTTTTTTGTTAATATGACTTTATGTAGTCATTAATCGTCGAGAATCGAACATCTTGATTTTGTAATATGACTCGACATCTTGATTTTGTAATATTACTACAAGCTTGTTATGTTGTTGTTTAAATTATTAGTCATAAATAATTCACGTTTATATGTCTTTTTCATATTTGATGCATGACTTTATAATGTTAAACATTTTTTTGTGTATTTCTAATTTTTCTTGTTTAAGTTTTAAATTTTATTGCTTGTTAAAAATAAAAAATACATATAATAAATATTAATAATTATTTATATATAGACGTATCCTTGTCGTACCGGTATCGGCTACTTTTAAAAAATGCCGTATCGGCGTATCCGTACCGTACCGTACCCATACCGCCGTACCCAAATCCGTGCAACGTAGACAGGTACTATAAGAAATCACTATATACCGCAATTGGTGTTTTTTCGTCCCATATCTTACTCATCAATTACCTTAATACAAACTTTTATATATTTTATGTATCGCGCCCATGTATGTTCCCAGTAAAGGCTTAGGTGAAAAGTGTGGTTTGCCTTTAATAATGGGCTATATATATATATATATACATATATATATAAGTTAATTTTGACGTACTAGAGATTTTTTTTTTGCCACGACGTACTAGAGATTAAACACTAAAGACTAATCTTTTTATATAATTTCATATGTATACAAAGAAGTAATCGTATTAATGGACCATACCCATTAATTTTCCAGAAAAAATAACTGTCGCATACCTGGCGCCTGGCGGCTAGATCTGTATCGGGGCTGGCAACATAAAGTATCACAATCAATCGAGAAGTCCTAAATTAAGGTTATTAGATAATCTTAAATTCTTAATAAGCCGATAAACTAATTCAAAACATTTTAATACTATAAAATTTGACCACAGGTAAATGTTCCGTTCAAAGTCTCATTCACTTAAAGGTCAACCTAAATTGAGAAATTATATTATTTAACCCACTTGTTCTTGGATCTTCAACTCTAAGTCAAAGAAACAAAAGAAGGAGCATTTCCATTTTGTACTGATATATAGCTCCTACAGTTGCCGTGCAGACGGCCCCCCCAACAGATAAAGGCACTTTGTGCTCTGCATGCATGTTCAAATAAGCAGTAGTTGGAACTGTTACTGAACCACAAATTCATCAACTCAATTAATTTACACTGCAAATACAAACGTGGAGAGTACAAGATTTGATAGCATGCAGGACGCTGAAGAATCCAATGGTTATCGCAATGCATCCAGTGGCGTATTTTAAGAATTGAATATCGGGTGCTTAATTTACTTTTAGGAACAATAGACGACAAAATTTAAAAAAAGAAGTAAGAGAAGAAAAAACCAAAACAATATCCGAAGAAAAAACAGCTTCTTTGAATCGATTTGATGGTGCTTTTGGGGCGGCGCCACAGAGGGGCTTCAGGTGGGCTAAACTCCGGTACAAAATTTTAAAAAAAGTCCACTAGGTATACTTATTATTAGCCCAACAAAAATATATATAACCTGCCCCAATAAAAATGAAATTCGAATTTAAGTTTTTGGGCCTAACATATAACTTAAAAAAAGCCCAAACATTACTATCCCTCTATACTCTATATAGCACATCCGGTCAAAAGCTTTTTTTTTTTTTTTTTCGCACGAAAGTTAAAGATATATTTCCAAAAGAGTGATAGTGTCGTACAAGAATGCTTGGGACAAGCCCAGGTATTTACAAATCAGCTTAGACACTATGAGCATTCGATTGAACCAGTACACTTTCTGGCGTAGGAAAGAACTAGGCTCTAGCCTAGGGCCATGACCCGTTTTAAGCCTAACCATCTCTACTTTCAACCTCCTTCTTCAGACACACCTCATTCTTTTCCAGCTCCAGAACTTATATGTGACTGTACTCTTCTTGGTGTATCCAGCAGAGCATGGGTGCCTTTTGGTAGTTGCTCTAGTACTGGTCTTCACTCTTTTGGAGTCTTAGGCCAGAATAGAGAAAGTTACCTCTTTTCACCATGGTCTTCTTCTTCTCTCTCTTGTGCATATAACCTGTCAACAGAGAATTACACTTCATAGTAGACAGTTAGACTATACCATAAGTTTAACTCTGCTATATTTAAATCTTTCAGTTACACAATTTATCAAGCTTTTCTAGAGTACTTTTGGTATATCTGTTTTCTTTCTTCCCTATCTTATACCTGATTCTGGTTATGATTTCATTTACCAGACTTTTCAAGATCTGTTTTTCAGGGATGAGGTTTCCTTCAGACACCATAACATTCCTCCATCTCCAACTCCAGTATACCACACTTCCTATTGTTGCTGCTCTCACTTGATACACCACAGACTTCTTCTTCTGGGACCTGCAAAATCTGTTTATCCATTCCTGCAATTGGTCTTGCATCATACTTATCCCCACTGCCCTCATTACTGGCTCAAGTATTAACTTGACCTTTGGGCAGTAGAAGAATAAGTGTTTAAGATTTTCTGGTTCTCTATCACATAATACACATGTGCTATCTGTTAGAATTTTATATTTTACTAGCTTCTCTTTAGTAGCCAGATTCCCATGCATGACCATCCAATTTATAAACTTGGTTCTAGGTGCAGAAATTTCATTCCATACCTGTTCATGCCAGCTGACTTGTGGAGTCTCCTTATGATGTGTCTTATAGTTGTCCTCCACTATCTCCTTTTGACTCTTCTTCCTCCATTCTTCTATGTCATTATTTCTAGTTTTCATGTCATCTCTAATTCTCAGTAGTGCTCTCCACCAGGGTGAATCCCATGTACTCTTGTTTACTGTCCAGATAGTCCCTCTCTTTAGCTTGTAGTCAGTGATCCATCTTGTCCATATGGTTGGTCTATCCTGGTGTCTTTCTATTTTCATGATTTGTGCACTCAGAAGTGCTTTGTTCCAACTTAGAATCTCCTTTATCTGTAGCCCTCCATGTGTATGCTCCTGGCAGACTTTACTCCAAGCTACTGGGTTCTTTTTTCCTTGTTCTTTCCCTGCCCATAGGTAATTTCTGCATAGGGCTTCAATCTTGTGTGCCACTCCCACTGGGATATGCAGAACATAGCTCCAGAATCTTTGTATTGACATAAGCACAACCCTCACTAGCTCCAGCCTTCCTGCATAGCTTAGATTCTTTGCTGTCCAGCTTTGGATCCTTGCACAAACTTTCTTGATGAATGTGTCATATTCATGTATCTTTAGCTTCCTTGGACTTAATGGTATTCCCAGATATCTTACTGGGAATTTCCCCTCTGGTACCTGCCAAGTACATTGCACTCTTTTCCTTATTTATGTGCAACCCTGAGGTTGCTGAGAATTCTTCCATGGTCTGCTTCAATAGAGTGAGTGATTCCTTATCCCCTCTGCAAAACAATAGGAGGTCATATGCAAAACACAAATGTGTCAAGTTAGCTTTCTTAGTTTTGGGATGATATTTAAAACCACTATCTTGGATTTTTAAGGCAAGTAATCTAGACAAGTATTCCATGCAGATTACAAATAGATATGGAGACAAATGATCTCCTTGTCTCAAGCCCTGTTTCCCAGGCATGTACCCTTCCAAACTACCATTTATACTAAATGAGTAACTAGGAGTAGAAACACATATCATTATGAGCTGCACAAAATCCTTATCAAAACCCAAACCCTTCAGAACACTTTCTAAGAAAGTCCAGCTTATTGTATCATAAGCTTTCCTTAAGTCTATGTTCATCATGCATCTGGGAGAGATACCATTTCTATTATATCCTCTAATCACCTCTTGTGCTAGGAAAACATTCTGATAAAGGTCCCTACCAGTCACAAAGGCATTTTGACTATAGTTGATGATCTCAGGCATCATATTTTTTATTCTGTTAGCCAACACCTTGGTTATAAGTTTGTAAATCATGTTACAGCAGGCAATAGGTCTAAATTCTCCTATGGTAGAAGCATTTATAGTTTTAGGAATCAGGCATATAGAAGTGGAGTTAATCTGCTTTAATATCTTACCTGATTTCTGGAATTCCAGTATAGCTTCATAAATGAGATTACATGTTGTTTCCCAGCTTTTCTTGAAAAAATAAGCATTCATACCATCTGGCCCTGGGCTTTTGTGGTTGCTCATGCTGTTTAGAGCTCTTTTCACCTCCTCTCTTCCTATTTCTCTTTGTAGGCTGCAATTCATTTCTTGTGTGACTTGTGGGCCTGCTTTACATACTTCTGTTCTCACCTCTATCACTTGTTGTTCTGTGCCTATGAGTTCCTGGTAAAATTGTAACACATGGTTAGTTATGTCAGCTTTTGAATTTAACAATTTTCCATTCTTATCTACTAGAACATGCATTGTATTTTGTTTCCTTCTAGCCTTAATATGCTGATAGAAAAGTCTACTTCCCTTATCTCCTTCCTCTAGCCAATCTGTTTTTGCTCTTTGTTGTAGCTGCTGATTGAGGAGTTTTTGGTTCTGATTGTACTCTTCTTTCTTCTGTGCTATTCTGCTCTGAAGCTCATTAGGATTATGGAGGTCCTCTTCTTGCATTTTCTCCAGCTCTGTCCAGTTTTCCTTGACTTTCTGTTCCAGGTTCTGGTATCTACTAGTGTTCAGATCCTTTAGCTTATCCTTAACTTTCTTCATCTTCTGAATAACTTGAAACATCTTACAACCCTCTACTTCTGTGGCCCAGGCTTGTCTAATGATGTTCTGGAAGTTATCATCTTCTGCCCATAAGTTCTTAAATCTGAATGGGATTGCTCTCTTTCTCTCAGCCTCAAAAATTCTAGTTACACTCGGAGAGTGATCAGATATCCCTGGTGCTTGGAATTGAACCACTGATTCCCTATTGGATGCTGTCCATTCCTGATTAACTAGAACCCTGTCTAGTTTGCAGTAGGTATGGGAGTTGCTCCATGTGTATACTGGCCCAACAAACTGGTGGTCTCTCAGCCCTGTTTCTTCTAACATGTCTTTCAGTTCTGTTCCTATGTTCTGGCTATCATTCACCTCACTCCACTTTTCTTCATTAGACAATACCACATTAAAGTCTCCTGCTACTATCCAAGGATCTTTCATCCCTTTTGCAATTCTGTCTAATCCTTTCCAGAGTTGTTTTCTTTGATCTTTGTTATTGTGAGCATACACCACTGTGAGATACCCCTTCCAACTTCTGTCCTTGATTTTCATACTACAGTGAATATGTTGGTCACTTTTCTCTTCAATCTTGATTATCACCTCCTCTGATTTCCACATCAAGAGGATTCTGCAGTTTTTGCTGAGCTGGATGTTGCTATCTGTTTCCCACTGCTGTCTCAGCTTATTGTTAATGTTCTCAAACTTATTGTTCCTAAGTCTTGTTTCTACCACTGCTCCAATGTTGCATTTGTTCCTATTAAGGAACTTATTCATGGCTTGCTGCTTAAGAGGGTCATTCATCCCTCTTAAGTTCCAAACTCCTAGGTTTATGGTCTTATCCATGAGGCCCTCTGGCCCTCATAGTTTGCTTTCCTCCCCTTATTGATTTATTCTTCTGGGCATTGTTACTTTGCCTGTTTGATTTCTTTTTACTCTCCACTTTGTACCAAGGTTCTTCATTGTTATCTTCCTTGTTCTCCTCTTCTTTGTTTCTGCATTCTTGGTCTGATCCTTGTATTTTCTCTTTTGGTGTTGTACTCCCTCTATTCTGTTCTTTTTCTTTTCTATGTGGTGTCTCCATTGTTTCCCTTTGTGGGGAGTCTTGACTTGTCACACCCACTGGTATGTGTAGCATGACACTCAGTTCTCCCCTCTCTGTTATTGCTATGGCCCTACCTTCTTCAACAACTTTTTCCTTCCCCTCTGATTGTTCTACTATATTCTCTGTATTCTCTGAATCTACTTCCTTCTCTTTTCCTTGTCTCTCTTATATTCCTTCGGTTGCCTCAATATCTTTCTTTTCTTCTCTAGCTATAGGCACCCATGCTGGTTTTGTCCCACACTGCCTTGCATTATGGCCAAATTTGTGGCACTTGAAACACTGGTGTGGCCTCTTCTCATATACTATCCTCTGCTCATATTCTACTCCTCCTGGTCCTCTCATTCTCACTGTTTCCACTAGCTTCTGCCCTGATTGGAGTTCTACAAAAACCCTTGCATATGCTAGCCTTTCTTTGCTAGCAGTGAGCTTGTCTATGTATACTGGCTTCCCTAGCATACTAGCTATTTTCCCAATCATCTTAGGGGACCAAAATTGCAGGTCCAATGCTGGCATTTGTACCCACACAGGGTAGTTCTGCATTTTCCCTGGATCTATCCTCATTCCTGGTGTCCACCTCTGTAGTGTTAGAGGGTATGTCCCTTTCACCATCCAGGGTCCCCCTCCATAAACCTCCATCATAGATTCCTCATTCTCAAACCTAAACACATAGACACCTTGTTGTGCCACATGTATGTGTGGTTGCACACTCCACCTGCTTGTTGTATACCTCTTAATTGCCTCAAATGGCAATTTTATACCTACAACAGTACCAACAAGGGCAAATTGCCAATAATCCATTGATTCTTCCATATCCTCACTACTAAACTCAAGGATCTCCCTATTCTCTGGTTCTGTATACACTACAGCTACCCCATTCTCAAATCTCTTATTTCCAGCAAATAGTTCATTGAATCTCTTAGTATTTTTCTGTTGATTCTCACCTATATCTCTTACCTCTTTTGGCACTTGTGTTGTTTGTGTTATTTTCTCTTCGTGTTCTCCCATGAGCTCTTCATGTTGTTCTTCCTCAGAGGTTTCTCCCTCGCATTCTGAAATCTGCCCCTCCTCTTTGTCCGATTGCTTCTGCATACTTCTTAGATCTACTCGTCGTTGTCTCGTGGTTGTGCTTCTCCTCTCCGGCATGATGATGGCGAAGGAAATTAGGGTTTACTGGTTAATTGGGGTTACTATGTGTAAATCGCACCTACTAACGGTGTCACCATTATTATTATTACAACTCTATCATTTTTGTCAATCTCTTGGCCAAAATTCATAATGGGAGCTTGAAAGTGTGATCAATGAAAGTTTTCTATGCACATTTATTTGTTGTAAGTTTAAATCTTTGATGGATGTTGTGTAAATAAACTAATAATTGTTTTTGTTGGTTACTTGTTATAGTACTTGGTACCCTACTAAAAAAATAGAATTTGAACTTGAGGTTAAAAGTTAAAAAGGTCATATAAGTTTATAATTAATTCTTAAAGTAGGGTTTAACCTACAATTACTTTATCAAGAAAAACCATTTTTTCTAGTACTTTAAAAGGTTTAATATTTGTCACTTTGTTTGTTGACATTCATGATTCATATGTCCTAATCCATTGCCTCATATCTATGTCCTTATAATAGATTATAAATCACAATGGAGAGTGGAACAACCAAGAAACGAAAAAGTAAGACAATGTTATCGTTTTACAAACCAAATAAAGGTACATCATCAACTTCACAACAACTTCCTCCATCAACTTTAGACCAACCTCTTTCATCAATTTCAGAGCAACCTCCTCCATTAACTTCAGAGCAACCTCCTTCATCTTGCATATTTAATATTTTCATATTGATTTACACTATTTTTAAAAAGTTACTTAAGTTAATAGCAGCCCGGGGTAGAAAAAAATCCTGGCTCCGCCCCGGCTTTTCAATAAGACTAAGAATACGCATATAGATTCATGTTTTGTTTCAACCTTTATTTCCTAAGAAAAATGTCCCCGCTACAACAATGTTGCAAAATAAAAAGCAAATTTTGGCTCCCAAGTCCCAACACCTCCTAACAAGCTAGTTAGAAAGTAAAATTTAAATCGCTTCCAATCGTGGAAAGCCGAAAATATTCATACAATAAGAGGTAGGAAGCAATGTTTGCTTCCCATAAGGTGGAGCCGCCAGTGCCACATAAGCGTGGATAGCTAATTTTACCCAGCTTTCAAGTACCACATCAACGGAGGCAGGAAGTTGATGCGAATGTGTGTTTATATATATGTGTGTGTGTGTATATATATATATATATATATATATATATGTGTGTGTGTGTGTGTGTGTGTGTGTGTGTGTGTGTGTGTGTGTGTGTGTGTGTTCTAGAAACTTTCCAGTGCGATGCACGGGCTAGTTAAATTTTAATACCTATTTTTTAATAATTTTTATCATTGTTAACAAATTTTTTTATATTTAAAAAAAATAGATTTAGCCTATGAAATCCACAATGGGTGAAAATGCATAAATATTCTATATCATTTGATTAACAAGCCTTTATTTGGTATAGTCATTAATTTACGTTACAAGGTTTAAACAAAATAAGTAAAACAAATGATAAAATTCATTTCATTACCTTGAACTAAAAGCTGGATAATTTTATAATAATTCTTAAGGTTGTCAAAATTGTGAAACTAAAATATCAATATGTTAACAACAAACAGTAGGGCCCAAAAATAAATAACATAAAACTTTTTGGGTGAATCTAAGAAAAATAAAAAGTAAAAAGACTATTTGGCAATTTGCAGCGGGCTGGTACGTGAGAGACGTAAAACTTTTGAGACGAGATCGAAAGACGTAAAAAAATGAAAGGTCTATTCTGCAATTTACAGAGGATCACAACGCTATTAAGTAGTAAGAAAATTTATTATTTGCAGGTCCCAACTAATTAATATGTGCGGACCCTCCAGATATTCATTACTGTAAAACAAAACATAATACAGTAATTAGTTAAACTTACAGGAGTTAAATTGGAACACGAAAAATCAACGTCTGCAGCTTTACGTTGAGTGTTTGCATATATTCTTATTATATAGTAAGATAAGATACATATATAAAATAAATGTAAATGTTAATTTTCGTTCATTTTTTATGGTACTCATTTTGCCTTTGTAAATTCACGTAATCACAATATTTTGTTCTTTTTGGTGCAGTAATAAATAATTTGGGTCCTGCAAATTTAATCATTGGGCCCGTCTAATATAAAATAAATTATTATTTAAAATTTTAAGGGCCATGTACATTTATCGATGGTTGCCCGCGTAACATTGAATATGATTAACCGTTGAGATCCGCATAATATGTGTATATCATTTGTTTGCTTAGCTATTATAATGTTATTTATAAATGTTGTTTTTCGTTCATCTTTCGTTGTATTCATTTTGCCATAGTAAATTCAAGTAATCACTTAATTCTTTTTTTTTTTCTTTTGTAGTAATAAATAACTTGGGTCCCGCAAATTTAATCATTGGCCACCTAATATAAAATAAATTATTACTTAATATCTTGGAAGGCACGTAAATTTATCGATTGGGGCCCGCATAAAATTGGGTATGGTTAACCACTCGGACCCGCCTAATTTGTCTATATCATTTGTTTACTTCGGCATTATAATATTTTTCATAAGTGGTATAATATAGTGGCAAATTTAATTGGCTTATAATACTTATTAATGTTTCATCAATCTACAAAAGGACTCCAATTTCTTTTTTCTTTTATAATCAAGTTGTTTTTCTTAGTTGTTTGAAATTGAATAAAATCATAATAAAATTAATCGGTACCATGCTTATACTTTATAAAACTAAATTCTCAAGTCATTAATATTTCTTAAATAGATATTCAAATTAGTAATCATGAAAATTAGAAAAACGCTATAAAAAGTCGCAATTAATTATCAATTACAATAAAATGCGACCGCGGCCAATTACCTAGTATATATGTAGGTGGTGTTTGCAAACTCTTAAAAAAATTATAATCAATTTTTTATCTGAATAAATGATTTTGGGTGTTTGCAAATCTAACTTTTCGGTTACACACCTTTTTTTAAGCTAAAAAACCCTACAATCTTAAAGCTTGTGTGGGGGTGTTTTAAGCTAAAAAACCCTACGAATACAGCCACCTTTGAATATACAACTTTCATATCTTTGATTTTAATATTAATTAATTATCAATTATTTAATTATGAGTATATTTACATTCATTGTAAACATAATATTACTAAATTTATATTTTTATCAATTAATTATAACAAACAATTTAATAACTAATCATCCAAATCAAAACAAATATATGTATATATGTATATACAATTGTGCGTGTATATATATATATATATATATATATATATATATCAATCAACCAACTATTAATCAAAATTATACATATTGAAACTCATTGCAAATAATTCTCTTGTGTGGTGGACAAAAAGAAAGTTAAGAAATCTAATCAAAGAAGTTAATATAACAATATAGGAATTAAAACAAAATGTAATAAATTCAAAAGCGCAAGTATAATAATAATTTGAATTAAGAAATATTGTGGAGAAGATAAAAGTGTGGTATGAAGAGAAAATGTGGAAAAGAGTGAAAGATGAAGAGGGAAAATGTAAGTATTTATAGAGGTTGGCAAGCCAATTCCTCTGTACCAACAATGGTGTACCAAGTCCTGTACCACCAATGGACTACTGACATGTGCACAATAATAAAGAAGAGTCCAGGTTGCCCTCACTTTTCCTTGTTTACTTTATTATAACAAAGCTGAATCTCAAACTTCTTTTCTATTCTTACATCGCCCCAATACTAAAAGGATACACTAAATAACCCCAAATTAAATAGTTTTCCAAATAATTTGTAAATTAATATTATGAATCAGAATACATAAGTTAGTATGAATAACACAATATATACCCGCTATAATCACACACAAGTTAAGATGCCAAAAATATTAAAGTGTAACACATTCTCTTACCACATTACATTTTTTTTTTTTTGTAAATAATGGTACAAATTGAATAAAAGAGTTATCATGATTAACAGTACATACATGCTATATTTAAATACAAATAGAGAAATAAGAAAATTAATAGAAGAGCAACACATTCTTCATAGTGGCCTTTTTGTAAATTAATGTAATGAGTTGAATAAAGAAATTTCCGTGATTAACCCAACATATACCTACTATGTTTAACTACAAAGTTAGAAGTACAAAAATAGTAAAGAGCAACACATCTCTTACGCGTGAATTTTTTTTGTAAATATATTCTATCAATTGACAAAAAAAAGTTATCAGAGATTAACACAACATACCTACTATATATGTTTATACACAAAGTTAGAAATCAGAAAAAAAAAATAGTAAAAGAGCAACACATGCAAAGTATTAAAGCTACTTTTTGCCAATACACTAAACTACTTTCTTGTTGTTGAAGCACATAATTTATTAAGCACACATTATTTACTTGTTTGTTTAATGACAAAACATATAAGATTATAAATGACGAATGTTTTTTGTAATTATTAATTGAGACCAATATTACCTGAGAAAAGTATTTTATTCAGTCTTTGTATTTAAATATAATAGGTATGTACTGTTTTAATTATGATAACTCTTTTATTCAGTTCATAACATTAATTTACAAAAAAGAAGTGATTTGGTAAGAGAATGTGTTACGCTTAATATTTTGGGCTTTTGAACTTGTATGTGATTATAGCAGGTATATTGTATTATTCATACTAACTTCTTTATTCTGATTTATAATATTAATTTACAAATTATTTTGGAAAAATATTTTATTTGGGGTTATTTAGTGTGTCCTTTTAGTATTGGGGCATTCTAAGAATAAAAAAGAAGTTTGGGGTTCAGCTTTATTATATTGAAGTAAAAAGGAAAAGGGAGGGCGCGTGAACTCTTCTTTTTATTGTCCACATATTCGTAGTCCATTGGTGGTACAGGACTTGGTACACCAATGTTGGTACAGATGAATTGGCTTGAGAGGTTGGAAGCTAAGAAAGGAATTTGTTTTTCGAAGAAAACATATCCTCGCAATCTAGGAAGCGTAGTTTAGCTTTCTACCTCTATTTTCGGGGAAACAAAGTGTAGGAAGAATATTGCAAAAGTTGCACATAGAAATGGATTAATTGCTATCTAAATAATATCACACTATTATTGCACGAGAATCTCTTCTTCTTCCTCAGTTCACCATCTAGATCTCACTCTCCTCTAGTTTTGCACCTTCTTAATATAAATCCTAAATTTGCCACGTATTTCCTAATATGTCATCAAAACAAAACTTGTTTCTTTTGAGCTCAACAAATCGACGGTGACAAGGTATGTACTGCGTATTTTTCAAATAATTTTTCATAAATTTCTTATTTTTTGTTCATGGTATTTTTATTTATCAACTGCACCATAAAATTAAAGAAGAAAATTTGTTGATTAGTAAGATTTTTTGACGTAGCGTACAACAACGAAGATCAAAGTGCATAGTGGGAGTTATCTCAATCAAGATTTCGTAGATGGTGTTTTCAGATTTCTAGAATATGCATTTCGTTAAACTAACATGGTTGATCGTGGCAAAGTTATGTGCCCTTGCAAAAGGTGTCGTTACACTACGTTCCACACATCGAACAAGATTACATGTCATCTTTATACTATGGGTTGTTCACCAGAGTATTATGTTTAGGTAGCACATGTTGAGTTGTCTGGAAACAAAGATGTGACATCGAGTTCGTATATGTTGTAGGGCAGTCGGTCGGTATAGAGAAATGGTTGATGATTGTCGTTTTGAACATATTAACTTCAATCACGCTGTAAATGAAGAGCCGAACCTCAAGGCAAAGCCTTTTTTAAACTATTGCATTTATTAGAGGAACGGTTAAGTTCAGAAGATGTTGAAACGGTATTTGAATTGTTATCTAAATGTATGGCAAATAAGAGTATGCATCAGGGAAAAAATCAATGTTGGTACCTTAATTTGTCCACTAAACTGACTTGGTACTTTAACTTGTCCAGCCTCGCAAATGGTACCCTAAGTTTTCATTTCTCTTCAAAAGTGGTACCCCCGTGGTGGGAGCTGCATAATTTTTGCCCCAATTGTGCACGTGGACCTCCGTTGACCTTAGAATAAGCGACTATGAACTGAAATGGGCAGAAAAGTTGTGACAATGAGAGGGATAGAGTAGTTTTATCCATCTTTTTATTTAATTTACTTTTATTTATTAACATAGTTAGCAAGTCCATTTGGCAAGAAAATGGTTAAAGTCCGTAATTCTAAGGTCAACGGAGGTCCACATGTGCATTTGGGGGGAAACATTGTACAGCTCTTCCATTAGGGTACCACTTTTGAGAAGAAATGAAAACTTATGGTACCATTTGCGAGGCTAGACAAGTTAATGTATCAATTCTGCTACGAGGCCAAGTTAAGGTATCAACTTTGATTTTTCCCCGTATGCATCATATATGCGGCTAATTGTAGCAAGGTGCTAGCTTATCTTCTCAAAACATGGTATTTGAATTTATTCGCTAGCTTATCTTCTCAAAACTTGCTCCATCATAATTACAAATCTTACTTTTTATTATTATTTTAGTGTGTTTCATCTTTCTTTTTTTCAATCAACTTCTTCTGTTTTTTTGATAAATATTAATAATAAATTAAAGGTGAATGTAACTTTTGAATACAAAAAATGAATAAAAAAAATGTATTTTAAATTTATATTTTTTTAAACTACCCATCGAGGCCTTCCCTTTATAATATAATGTTACTTGTCGAAGCTAAGTACGTAAGGTAAATTTGATTAGTCATTCATTTGTTCATATAAAAATGGAGATCGGAGGATAATTAATTAAAGTGTCATATCTACTTTTTTAGCTCTCCATAAGATATGTTCGCCTATTATAACACTCAATATATATTCACATCCATATATTATTATATAGGCAAAAATGCAGAAGATACCCAGTAATTATTGCGTTTTGCCAATTTTTTCCAGTAAATTTTGGCTCTGAAAAGTGAAAACTAAAACAGCATCTTTGCAAATTTGACTCGGTTTATGCCCAATCGGGTTGTGGCTGGGCTTTCTACCTATGTGGATGCCAAATGGGTTACTCCACGCCACATAATCAGGTAAGAAATTAAAAAAAAAAATGAGGCGGAACCCAAATCACAAAAAAACAAAATATATACTTTGTAATATAGTTATCTCAAATCATTATAATGTAAAAATTAGACATTTTCTAATAAATTCTAATTATGATAAATATTTATATTCATCTCATTTAACATATAACATTAACAACAAAACTAAAAGTTAATAACTCAAAAAAAAAACTTCTTCTCCTTCCACACATACATGGTCGCGAGTGGTTTGGGTGGGTTGGGGGGGGGGGGGGGGGGTGAAGAATTGAGTCTTGGTGGTGTTGGTGGCGGTGGATTGGTGGTGACAGATAAGAAGATTGTTTTCTTTTTTGAGCTATTATATTATTAACTTCTAATTTTATTTTTAATGTTATATATTAAGTGAGATGAATATAAACATATATCATAATTATATTTATTTAAAAAATCTAATTTTACATTTATAAATTTTTTCAGATAATTTTAATAGTAATTCTTTTTGCTTTTTTTGTTTTTAGTTTTATTTTTTGTGATTTGGCTTCCACCTCATTTTCTTCTTCTTTTTAAAATTATTTTGTAGCATATGATGTGGGGTGGAGTTTATTCGAGGTGGCATTCACATAGACAAAAAGTCCGATCTTAGTCCGATTGGCCATAAACCGAGTTAAACTTGTAAGATTTCATCCTCGTTTTTGAGCTCGAAAATTTAATGGGTAAAAGTTGCAAAACTCAACAATTGTTAAGCATTTTCTACATTTTTGCCTTTTATATACAACAATTGTTTTATGAATAGATATTTCAAATACATGACTTAATCTTAATGTGTATAAATTCATGAAATTTCATTATGCCACAAAAAAAAAACAAAAAAAAAAATCAAGTATGTACCTAATTGTCCACTGAATGTGCAAATTTAGCAATGTACCTGGTTGACTGGTTCTAAGTTTATCTTAAAGTTGAAAAGCCCATGTATTTAACATTCACTAACCCAAGTTTACCTATAAATTAAGAAAAGTAACAAATCAGAGAGACTGCAAAATTGGAGGGTCGTTCCAATACCATGACAGTCATAACTCGTAACTCATTTGACAAGGCTATGAACGAGATAGTAAATAAACACATGCACATTAAATTAGAGGCCCACCTTGATGCGACTTCCCTTTCTTTTGTTAAATTGATTTTGACGTCATATTTGTAACATTTATCTTCTTTGATCTTTGTCTCTCAGGCGCGTGTTGTAAAGCGGTAAAACTGGAGAGAATACGCGGCGGAGCAAAGGTGGCGAAAAATCGCCAGAGAGGGTGGTGCCAAAGATTAAAAATAATATTATTAATTAAAATATTACAAAGATTATATTCCTACTTACATGCTAATAGACCCAAACTAGGTTAAGCCTAATACGGAAATAAACTATACTATCAAGGGAAAAAAGAGTACAGCCCAATAAGGGAAAAAATATAAAACTAAAGACTAAGGCTATATTTTACACACACACACACCCCCCCCCCCCCCCCTCATCAAGATGGGCGTGAATATCAATGAGGCTCATCTTGGAGGTCATTGTAGTGAACAGAAGTAAAGAAAGGGGCTTCGTAAGGATGTCCGCTACTTGTTGTGTGTTGCTAATGTAGACAATCTTTAAGAGCCCAAGGTTGACATTTTGTCGAACAAAGTGGCAATTGATTTGTAAGTGGTCCGTGCGCTCGTGGTGGACTGGATTGATCGCAATGCATACGGCACAACGACTGCCAGTGAATATGAGTGGAACCTTCGAAATCGGAATAGACAGATCAAGGAGGAGTTGCTTGATCCAAAGGAGCTCGCAAGTGGTGGACGCCACGGCACGATACTCCGCTTCAGTTGAAGAACGGCTCACGGTTGGCTGTTTCTTTGATTTCCAGAAGACAAGGGAGTGACCTAGGTAGACCGCATAGCCTGAAATGCTGCGGCGGGTGTCAAGACAGCTGGCCCAGTCACTGTCACAGAAAGAAGTGAAGTTAGGGGTATTATTTGCGGAATAAAACAGACCCTTACCTGTACTGGACTTGATATAGCATAAGACGCGATGCGCCGCAGCTAAGTGAGTGGCAATGGGTTTCGCCATGTGCTGCGAAAGGCACTGAATGCTGTAAGAGATATCGGGGCGAGTTATGGCAAGATAAAGTAATCGGCCAATGAGACGCATGTATACAGTAGCATAAGGAAGTGGAGAAGCATCATAAGAAGACAATTTGGTGGTGTGATCCATAGGAGTGGAAGACGGCTTACAGCCAATGTACTCTAAATTGGATAGGATGTCTAGGGTGTATTTTCTTTGGCATAAATAAGTGTCTTTGTGTGAACGTGCGACCTCTATACCTAAAATGTATTTGAGGGGACCTAAATCTTTGATAGTAGATGCAACATCCAATTTTTCTTTAAGGGAGTCAATTTCAAGCATGCTATTGCCAGTTAAAATAATATCATCCACGGAAACACACAAAGCAGTAAAGGTATTGGAAGACTTTTTGACAAATAAAGATGTGTCTAAAACATTTTGTGTATACCCAAAAGAAAGCAAGCATTGAGTTAACTTGTGAAACCATTGACGCGAAGCCTATTTAAGGCCATAAATACTCTTTTTCAAAAGACAAACTCTGTTATCATTAGGGGGAAAGTAACCTTGAGGAAGTTTCATATAAATTGTTTCTTCTAGGTCACCATGTAAAAAAGCGTTATTCACATCAAGTTGGTGCAAATACCAATTATTTGAAGCAGCTAAAGCAAGTAAAACCTTGACAGTAGTGACTTTTGCAACAGGCGAAAAAGTGTCAAAATAGTCTAAACCCTCCTCTTGTGTAAAACCCTTAGCAACTAAACGAGATTTAAAATGTTCAATTGAACCATTTGCCCTATGTTTAATTTTAAAGACCCATTTGGACCCTATACAATTATGACCAGCAGGCAAAATAGTCAAAATCCAAGTATTTGTATCAACCAAAGTAGTTAGTTCTTTATTCATGGCTGCCTGCCACTCTTTAAATTTAACAGCATGTGAATATGAGTTGGGTTCACCAGCCAAAGAGATGGCAGCCGTAAAGGCTTTATGAGAATTATTAAGTTTAGAAGTGCTAGGGAGTAGGGACATATGCAATGGGGTATCTAACAGAATTGCAAGAGGCATCAGACTTGTTGAACAAAGAAGCAGATAGATCACACTCATATATGTTCAGATAAGCAGGTTTATGTATGGTCCTATTTGACTTCCTAAGTGCAATGTCAGAAACAACATGTAATGGGGAAGCATGATCATAAGCACCAGAAGAGGCGTCAGTGTCTAAATCATACAATTCAAAAGAAGATGCAACAGGAGAAGAGGAGATATCAGTTACTGAAAAAGCTGGCTGAGAATCAAAATTGCCAGGAAGAGGAGGCCAGACAGAGATGATTCAGCTGGAGCTAAAACAGGGTCAAGAGCTGGAGCAGGGATGGCTGGAGCATGCACAACAGGAGGAACAAGAACCTGCAAAACAAAAGGATCTGTGCAAAATATTGTATTCTCTTGTGGAGAATCAGGGGTCAGTTGAGCAGTTAACGAAACATCTTTAAAAGGAAAATAGACTCATAAAAGACAACATTCCTGGAAGTAGTAACCTTATGAGTGTCAAGATTCAATACCAAATAACCCTTAGAACCCTTAGAGTAACCAAGAAAAACAGACTTGTGAGCCCTAGGATCAAATTTAGATCTATGTTCACTTAAAGTAGAAACAAAACAGAGACAACCAAACACTTTCAAAAAAGAGTAATCAGGAGGTTTACCATAAACCAACTCATAAGGAGTTTTGTTATGTAAGATAGGGGAGGGGGTTCTGTTAATTAGAAAAGTTGCAGCAGACACACAAGTAGACCAATAAGGAAGGGGAATGTTGGATTGAAACTTAAGTGCCCTAGCTACCTATAAAAGGTGTTGATGCTTCCTTTCTACAATGCCATTTTATTGAGGAGTCTCAACGCAAGAAGTTTGGTGAATAATCCCAAATTTGGAATATAAATATTTTAAAAAGAACTCAGTACCATTATCACTCCTAACAATCTTAATTTTTTTAGGAAACTGGTTTAAAACATAAGTATAAAACTGAAGGAGATAATGGTGAACTTCATATTTAAATTTTAGAAAGAATAGCCAAGTGACCCTAGAAAAATCATCAACAATGGTTAAAAAATACTTAGCACCATCAAAAAAGGGGGTGGAGAAAGGACCCCAAACATCACAATGTAACATGTCAAAAATACAAGCAGATTTAGAAAAGCTTTGAGGGAAAGGGAGTCTCTTCTATTTTGCAATATGGCAAACATCACAAACAAGGAGTTTATTACAAGCATTGAGAGGAAGAAAAGGAATTACAGATAGTTTGTGGGGGGTGGTGACCAAGCCTTAAATGCCACAAGTTAGCATCAGAAACAGTTTTAGGAAAAACAGTACTGGAATTACAAGAATGGTTAAAAAAAGATTTTAAGTCCAGAAAATAGAGCCCATTTTCAGTCTTTGCAGAACCAATCATCCTCCCCATGAGAAAGTCCTGCATAAAGCAGACATTGGAGAAGAAAAAGAGGGAGATGTTGGAACTGCTAAGCAATTTGGAAACAGAAATCAAATTGTATTTGAAAGTAGGAACATAAAAAGCATCTTTCAAAGTTAAAAACTCATTTAGTTGGATGTTAGCTTGGGTAGTGGCCATAGTCACATGATTGTTAGGTAAGTGGATAGGCACACTAAGAGAAACAGAATGCAAAAAATGATAGGGTTCACAGACCATGTGGTCTGTGGCCCCTGTATCCAAGATTCAATGCACGTTAGCAACAACACCATGTAATAAAGAGGTGGAGAGAGAGGAATTACCAGCAGTGTTGTACCTAGACAAGCATCAGAGCCAACATAGTGTGGGATGGCATCTGGCTAAGAGGTAGCAGGGTTCTGGCGTTGAGCATATGCCAAGAACTGATCAAACATAGCCTAATTGGAGAAGGCTATGGGGCCAAGAGACAGTGCCTTGGGAGGAATTGAATGCCTCTTTAGAAGTAGCTACATGAGCAGAAGAGGCAGTAGCAAGAGGAGCCTGTCTCTTACCCCGGAGACCCTCCCAACCAGAGGGTAACCAATTAATTGGAAGCAAGAATCCACTGATTGACCATCAAAACCACAATGATTACATCGGACTTGCTTCTTCTGCTTAGCACCAGGCCCTCTAGAAAAATGACCAGTAGAGGGATTATGGTTAGGATTCTGGTAAGGTGGTGGCCTAGGGGTAGGATTCTGGTAAGGCGGAAAAGTGTTTGAGGAGCGAGAATACATGGCAAGTGGGTCATTGAGGGGTGGTGGGGAAGGTTGAAGGGCTGGTTGTTGTTCTTCCTGAAGGAGCATAGAATAGACTTTGGAAAGTGAAGGTAAGGGGGAGAGGATTAGGATCTGGCTACGGAGAGATGAGTATGATTCTTTCAAACCCACAAGAAACGACATAACGCAGTCGGACTGTTGGTGATCATGCATAGATTTGGCCATATCACCAATGCAGAGCCCACAAGTGCAAGCAACAAAGGGTTGTTTACCGATGTATTCATCCAAAATAGTACGGAAAGCATTGTAGAAACCGGTGATCGACTGATTACCTTGTGTGATGGTTGCCAGAGAGCGACGCAGTTGGAAAACCCTAGATCCATCCATCCTAGCGTATCTGGTATGCAACTTGTTCCAAACAGCAAATGCCGATGTGTAGGAGAGAAGAGTCTGTCGGATCTCAAACAGAACCAAATTCAGGATCCAAGAGAGAACAAGATTGTACACTCGGATCTAGCAGGTGTGCTCAACGGCATTGCTGGTATGAGGAATTGGGAGAGAACCGTCGATGAAGGGCGCCATGTTTTTGATGTTGAGCGCCATCTCGATTTCTTTACACCAAGAGAGGTAGTTTGCGCCGTTGCGTTTATCGGCAACGGTGGAGGAGCCCGTAAAATAGTGGGATCCGAGGAAGTAGATCGAAGCAGAGTATTCGCAGGGGTGTTTAGTGGTAGCGACGGAGGAGGAGACGGAGGAATCGGTGGCTGGTGAGGTCATCGTTTCAGTGAGAAATAACGAGCAACACACGAGAGAAACTAGAACGGAAGCGTGAGGATAGTGATAGAGGCAGCGAATCTGGTATCTGATACCATGTAAAGCGGTGAAACTGGAGAGAATACGCGGCGGAGCAAAGGCGGCGATAAATCGCCAGAGAGAAAGAGAAAATTAGGGTTTGTGCCAAAGATTAAAAATGATATTATTAATTAAAATATTACAAAAATTATATTTATACTTACATGCTAATGGACCCAAACCGGGTTAAGCCTAATATGGAAATAAAACTATACTATCATACTATTGGGCCTATGAAATAATAAGAGTACAGCCCAATAAGGGAAAAAATATAAAACTAAAGACTAAGGCTATATTTTACATGTGTGCAGTTTCTATTTCGGAGGAACCTAGGAGTCAATGCGTGAACGTGTTGCATGGCTTTGTTCTTAATTGGGGTAAAAGAAACATATGATTTACCAATAGACAGTTCATTCACGACAGACAAATTGAAGGCAGCTATTGCTACTGCTACTTATTATAAGCTAAAGCTCTTGTTAGTATTATTTTTGGGGTCGATTTGTTAGCACTTATTAGGAGCTTGAATCAAAAAAATGTTCAAAAGAAAAATTATCTTTTTAAGTTTAATAATTGTTTTCAAGCCCAATAAATCGCTTGGTATTTTACTGGCCTAGTCTGTTTGATATTACAGAGTGTTTCAAGTCCTATTAATTTTTCAGCCTTTATATGTTTTAGACTAACCACACACTATTGGGCTACTAGAATCAACACATGTCCAAATAAGTTTTACCTATGGACATATGTAAGAAGACCTTGTACTACACCACTTTGTGGCATAGATAGGGTCGTCCCAACATTGCTTATACATAACTTCGTGGTGCAATCGAGCTATAATATTTTTTCCCTCCTACATTTCATGTCCCATAATTTCATCTTGTCCTACCTTCTGGGCAGCATTCTTTAGTTTATGTTAGTAATTTTGTAATTAAGTGTTTTTTTTAAAGTTTAGTAAACACCTATATCATTAAATATATATATATATAACATACATGATTTTCATTTTCTACAGCCAAAGTCACATGATTTTATGTTCGACTCGTGTACTATCCTCATATAGATAAGTGGTTTGTTTATCTAGGGTTGTGCGTTTGGAACGAGTCGGAATGAATCAAACCGAGTCGATATTAGTATTCGATTTTGATCCTCGCGAAATAAGGATCGATATCATATCAAATTAAAATGATCTAGTTCGATCTAAAATCACCCAATTTCGATATGCTTCGATCCGATTTTTTAATAAATTTATTTTAGTTTTAAAATTCAAATGGTATATAAAATCTTTATTTTATATCTAAATTAGAGAAAACTTAATATAAAAAGGAGTACTCGTTAGTGTTATATTTAAACTAACTTGAATTATACAATTAGCTAGTTCTTCAATAGTTTGATATTTATTTTATTATTTTAAACTTAATTTAATATACTATTATTTGTTAATTTATTTAAAGAAAGATGATTATTCGATGCGAATCCGATTTTTAATCCCTGAAATCGAGAATCAAATGAAATAGAGGTTCGTAAAATCAAAGTTCGGATCATTCGAGCGATTTGATCAATTTGTGCACACCCTTGTGTTTATCTATAAGAACATATCTATAAGTTTATGGGTTCAATGAAAAACACGATGATTCAATAAGTTTTGCATCTAAAACCTATTATAACAGAAAGAAAGCATGTGATTTATACAAATAGTACTATGACAAATGAATGCAAAAACGGTATTTTGAAGGTCAAGAAATAAAATAGATAGTGTAGGTGAAGGGGGTAAGATTTTAGCAACAAGGAGACATAAGCTTTAGGGGGCAAAAACCTTAGCTGGTTTCATGAGGTCTTACTCGTTAAATGAAAATGAAGAACGCTTTCATGCGGGGATATACTATGGAAAAGAGTGATGCAAGCTAAATATGGTTGCTTTGTTTTAAAACCTGCATGGTAATTCGACAAAGAGAAGTGCTAAAAACACGTCTTCAAGTTGGTGGTGTGGCTGGGAGAAGACACGTGATACAAGACAGAACGAGAACTGGTTTAGTGAAAATATCTTAACATGGTATATAGAGCAAGTTCATAAGAACTCTCGACCATCTCAGATCAAACACCACCCACCACATCAAGCATGACTTTGGTAGGATTCAAACCTGCAACCTCTCAGTATATATGGTGACTTTGTCATCTCATCTAAAAGCTTAAGTTGTTAGAGAGGGTATGCATTTATTAATTTATATATAATTCTTTTGTTACGCCTGTCATGTGGCACATTTTTTATAATTGGGTGGCGGTGTAATTTGATCCCAAAACTTCTTTGGCCTAGGCTTTGATACCATGATAACTTTGCCATCTCATCTAAAAGCTTAAGATGTTAGAGAGGGTAGGCATTTATTAATTTATATATAGTCACCAACAAAATATGGAAGGAAAATATGAGATGGGAAGGAGATAAATGTTTTGGAATATTTGTGGCTAGGTGATGAAACCCTTGTATTCCGTTTGAATAGGTTGTTCCAAATTGTTAAAGAGAAACAGGTAACAATAGCAGAAAACTAGAAAAGGGCAATTATAGAGGGGACGAGTGGTTTGGCATTGGTGATGGAGAAGAAGATTGTTCGAATGGGAAAACTCATTTTTTCATTTACTCAATGAACTTTAGTCCATTTCCTTGAAAAATAATTGCAGATACAGTTGGTTGGCAAAAGCAGAACCAAATGGCATGTAAACGACTAAGTCGAGGTACGGGCTAATCGCTAGAGCTAGGAATGAAAAAGTTAATGATTTCTTTAAAATCTTTTGGGGTTGTTCAGATCCTCTTAGTTCTTAATAAAACGCTCGGTTCGAGAATTACTCTCCAATAGAATTAAGATAAAACATGGATGCTAGTAATTTTTGTGTGTGCTTTGTGGTATTGAACAAGAAAGCTCAAAGCATCTTTCTTTGAATGTGGATTCATTACTCAACTCTGGTAGTTGTTCCTCAAATGGTACAATCTTGAAGTGGCGTTCCATATCAATCCTAAGGATCAATTTTTACAGTTCTCAGATATGTTTCCATGTGCAAAAATGAAATCTTAATGGAATAAAAAAAGGAAGTGTTTTCAAAGATTAGGAAGCTAATCTCTTAGATATGTTAGAATTGGTGAAAGTTCAATCTTGGACTTGGGTGAAGGCTTCATATGCATACTTTAATTAATTTTAGTTTTAATGATTGGTTCTTGAATTCTTCTTTACATTGTTTTGCATAATTGTTGGGGATATTTCCTGATGTTATGTTTTTGTTCTTTGGGTGATGCACTACGTTGTGCTCATTAATAATCTTTTTTCCTTTTGCTTGATAATAAAAAAAATAAAAAATAAAAAAGAGTGTTTGTGAGATATGGATAATACTAGCTTACAAAATATGTGCATTAACAGCTAATTATTTACAACTAAATCTCCTAACATGATATTTGAGTCGCATTGTACGTTATATTTTAATTTAATATTTATATATAGGGATAAAAGTATCAAGCCCCTGAACTATGCACGTGTTTTGTGATTTGCCCCTTAAACAAATTTAATAAGCATTTTTCCCCTAAACTATGCACGTCTGTTCGATTTGCCCCCTCGCCGAATTTCGTCAAATATTCCTCGAAATATTCTCTTCTCATGTGAGTGTCAGAAAGGTATTTTCAGTATAAAATTTGGAGTGTAAATTTTTTGGAATTTTCCTCTCAAACTATTCGTTTATGTGTGTTTTGCTCCCCTAAACTATTTAAATATACCCCCTAAACTATAATGGTGCGATTTGCCTCCTGAGCCATATTTTGTTCATCATTTTTGGTCAGAAAATTATTATTTTTGGCCATAAGGGTGTTTGTTTACCATTTTTGCATTAACTACTTTTTTTATGAAGCATAAAATACTTCTAATATGAAGCATAAACTACTTTTTTTTTCCTTTTTAGATCCAGTAGCACAAACCATTACTCTAATGCATTATTCACTTCAGCAAAAAAAATCAGTTTACATTCACCAAATTCCTTAGTACATCCTATATATTACACCAAAATGGATAACTTAGAACATTGACAAAATATTCACCAAATACACTACATCAAAATCATTACAAAACATTGTCCATAATATGGAAACAAGCTAGCTACTGGCCACTAATGTGATCTTCATTTCTTGAGCTTGGAGGCAATGTCTTTGTCAAGGGGGATGTTATTGCTTTTCAATGATCTTTTGGTTGCAGCAAATGTGTCCTTCTTAGACATGTTTAATTTGTTGCAGGATGCTTTGGCTCATTTCTCTTGAGCTATATATGAGAATACATAACTTAAAACATAGACATATGTTGAACAATAAACACCAAAACAATGGAATGAGTAAGGATTTACCTTTGCCATTGCCTCTTTAATTGACTCATGATCATTCATTACCACCCAAAAACAACCTGAAAATAACTCAAATGCATCGATACTCTTTCCATATGCCAAACAAATCCCCTCAACTAGATAGCTACAGCTAAATCGAATGAAATCACCACATTGCATAATCACCAGCTCGTATACAGAACTATATAATAGTTACAGTCATCCACTAACAACATATAAACTAACACATACTCAACATTCACCGTAATTATTCAAGTTTGTTTCAACCAAACTTCGAATCCGTCCACAAACACCAAATGCAAAGCAGAAATTAGCAAAAGATTAGATTTCCATCTAAACAAGTAGACATCAACTAATTCAATGCAAATACACAATTTAATATACAGAATACTTCAACTACCTAACAAATTCAAATTATCCAAAAATATTTTACAAACTAAGCAGCAGATTTCAAATTCTCAATAGTGCGCCACTACTGATCCAATTACAAAGTTCCTATAAAGCAATATCGAAAATTGTACGCTTACACGAACCATACATATACATCAATTAACATTTGCATAATCACCGCAATCACCTCAACTAGACAACTACAGCTAAAATAATTTTGTTTCACCTAAACTTACAAATGCTTCAACAAACACCAATCCAAATCAGAAGTTAGCTTAACATTCGATTTCATCTAAACAAATCGATCTCTCGAAAACCTAATTCAACACGAATAGTTGAAATTTCATACACGGATTACTCCAATAAGCTACAAAATTCAACATACTTCGTTATATTTAACAATTCAACCAGGTTTCTAAAATTCTCAACAGTGCGCCTCTGATCCAATTACATAAATTCGTACAAAGCATCATCGAAAAAAGTATATATGCACGAACTATACCTATACATCTTATTCACATATGCGTATTACGATACGAAGTACCTGCTTGACGTCTCGAAATCTGGAATCTTGTTTTCTAATTGCGTCCATTAACGAATTCGATCAATTCGAAGACCTAACTCACCAACTAACGTTTGAAACGAACGATTATTAGTCGTGATTGTGCTCGAAAATCGTTGTTGCGAACCGGGGATGTGTCGATTTCGTGTGGGTTGCTAGTAATTTAGATTTTGAACGAATTTGATGTGATTTAAGAGAGAAATTGGATGAAGAACTCTAATTCTTTTTGTTTGCAAAATTTTGGCTATGTATGGAATGTGATGTTTCTATTTGCCCCCTCAACTTAGTAGTGTAGGGTTTTCTTCTTTATTTTTTTTATTTGCGAAATAAACTGAATTGACAAAAATACCCCTCTGACATTCATGTGAGTTGCACGAGAAGGGAATATTCTGAGGAATTATTCGGCAGAATCTAGCGAGGGGACAAATAGAACAGACATGCATAGTTTAGGGGGAAATGCTTATTAAATTTGTTTAAGGGGCAAATCGCAAAAACGTGCATAGTTAAGGGGGCTTGATGCTTTTATCCCTTATATGTATATAGGGTAAGTATTTGTTATCGTCTTTTTAAAACTCCGCCAGTGAGCTTTCACTGCCTGTCCCAAGCCAGGATAAATGAGGAGGGTTGTAGTAGGCTTGTGACAGCCGACGTAAAAACCTCGTCACATCCTATGATATGAACCATACTATGAATTTCGTTGGGGCATTCCCTACTCAGCGGCGCACTACATCCGACCCCGGTGGTAGTGATAAAATGGGCAAGGGTTGCTAGGTCGTCGCCCGGAAGCGACGCGCCACATCGATGCCCGAGTGTGGTGTCAAATGAGCAAGGGTTCCCTCACCTTCCAGGATGGGTGAGGGTAAGGAAGTTAGTCCATGAACGACGAGTTTGCCTTACATTGTGGAATGTGGGTTCACTCACGGAAAGATTGGTCGAGTTAGTTGAGGCAATGTCCAGGACGAGGATCAACATCTTGTGCGTGCAAGAGACCAAGTGGGTTGGTGAGAAGGCCAAAGTAGTAGACCCTTGGGGTTGTAAGCTTTGGTATACCGGGACAGAGAAGAACCGAAATGGTGTTGGGATCATCATATATAAGTTTTGGCTCGAGGACATAGTGGAGGTAAGAAGGAAGGGCGACAGGATCTTACTAGTCAAGTTGGTCATAGGCGAGGATATCTTGATTGTCATTATTGTCTATGACATAAGACTAGACGAAACTGTGAAACGTAAATTTTGGGAAGATTTGGACGAGATCGTACAAAGGATCCCTAGTAGCGAGAAGCTCTTCATTGGAGGTGACTTTAATGGTCATGTAGGATCTAGCCGTAATGGGTTCGAGGACATCCACGTCGGGTATATCTTTGGGGATCGCAATGAGCTGGGCAACACTATCTTAGACTTCGCCCTCTCCCACGATTTGCTTGTAGCAAATACTTGGTTTAAGAGGAGAGAGTCTCATTTGGTCACTTATAGGAGTGGGTCAAATAAGAGTCAGATAGATTTCTTCTTAGCTAGGAGGGAGGATAGAAGTCGTTGCTTAGATTGCAAGGTCATCCCCGGAGAAAGTGTGGTTACGCAACATAGGCTTTTGGTGTTGGATATTAGATTGCGGCAAGTATTGAAGAGGAGTAGGCGCCGGGTGGAACCTAGAATTAAGTGGTGGTGGCTTAAGGAGTCTACTCAAAAGGCATTCGTGGAGCGCGTATTTCAAGAGGTAGATTGGAAGACTGACGACGATGCAGATGCAACTTGGACCAAAATGGCTTGTTGTATCAAGAAGGAAGCTAAAGACCTCTTAGACAAATCCCGAGGTAGTAACCTAACAGGTAAAGATACGTCATGATAGAATGAAGAAGTGAAGGCGGCAATCAAGGCCAAATGGGATTGCTATAGGGATTTGAAGAAGAACTATGATGGAGCAAGCTTTGAAAAGTATAAGCTAGCCAGGAAAGAAGCAAAGAAAGCTGTTCGACTAGCGCGAGAGGCTTTGTACAAGGAAATTTATGAGAAAAGGGATAGTAAGAAGGCCGAGAATGATATATACAAAATTGTTCGCATTAGAGAGAGGAAGACTAGAGACCTAGGTGCAGTGAAATGCATCAAAGATGAAGGTCAGTCTGTCTTGGTGCGTGAGGATCAGGTCAAAGCACGGTGGAGGGAGTAGTTCGAGAGTCTGTTCAATGGAGGCCCCACCCAAGCAGTGGGTGACATCTTGCAGTCCCTTCAGGATCTGAACCGCAATTTTATGCGCCATATTAGAAGGTCAAAAGTCAAAGATGCTTTGAAGAGGATGAAGACTCGAAAAGCTGTCGGCCCAGATGGTATCCCTATCGAGGCTTGGGGAAGCATGAGAGAGATAGGGGTGGCCTGGTTGAGGGATCTCTTTAACAAAATATGGTGAACAAATAAAATACCAGAAGAGTAGAGGAAGAGTACGCTAATACCTCTATATAAGAATAAGGGCGATGTCCAAAACTATTCTAACTATCATGGGATAAAGCTTATGTCGCATACCATGAAGCTATGCAAGAGGGTGATCGAACGCCGATTGAAACAAATTGTTCCCATATCTGAGAACCAATTTGGATTTATGCCCGGAAGGTCGACCATAGAGGCCATCCATTTGATTCGTCAGCTCATTGAACGCTTTCGAGAAAAGAGTAAAGATTTGCATATGGTTTTTATCGACTTAGAAAAGGCATATGACAAAGTACCTCGAGAGGTATTATGGTGGACCTTGGTGAAGAATGGGGTACCCATTAAATATATCAACATCATAAAAGATATGTATGAGAATGTGGTGACAAGTGTCCGAACTTGTAGCGGTTTAACAGACGCCTTGCCAATTACAATTTACATCAGGGGTGAGCTTTGAGCCCATTTTGTTTGCCATTGTAACCGATGAAATCACCAGAACCATCCAAGACCGAGTCCCATGGTGTATGTTGTTTGCAGGCGATATTGTCCTCATCGATGAGACAAGAATGGGAGTTAACGCTAAATTAGAATGATGGAGACAAACATTAGAAGCACGAGGATTTTCAATAAGTCGAACAAAAATAGAGTACCTCGAATGCAAGTTTAGCAAACAACGAAGAAACAACGATGGCACGGTTCAGTTGGATGGCCAAGAGATACTGAGAAGTACGCATTTTCGGTATTTAGGCTCCATACTACAGATGGATGGAGAGTTAGACGGAGATGTCAACCACCGCATCCAAGCTGGATGAACAAAATGGAAGAGTGCAATAGGGATCATGTGCGATCGTAACTTTCCTTTAAAGCTTAAAGGAAAGTTCTGTCGTACGGCTATTAGACATGCTTTGCTTTATGGCTCCGAGTGTTGGGCTATTAAGCAAAGTCATGCACAGAAAATGAACGTTACAAAGATGCGCATGCTTCGGTGGATGTGCAGTAACACCAGGAGAGATAAGGTGCGCAATGAAGATATTCAGCACAAATTAAGTGTGGCAGCCATCAACGAGAAAATACGAGAAAATCGTTTAAGATGGTTTGGGCATGTTAAACGCAGACCCATAGATGCACCGGTACGACGAGTTGAAGATCTCGACTTAGGACAGACGACTAGAGCTCGTGGGAGACCGAAAAAGGCGTGGATGGAGGTCATACGGAACGACATGAAGCTAAAAGATCTCAATAAAGACATGCTCGTCAACCGAAACCTATGGAGACAGAAGATTCATGTTCACGACTCGACATGATTCATTCATGGTTCATATAGCCTACCTAATTTAATTGAGATTACAGGTTTAGTTGGTGTTGTATTTGTTATCGTCTTTTTAAAGAAATTAAATTTCGTTTAAAAAGTATCCTAATTTTAGCTTGGGTGTTAAAGATTAATCCCAAATTATTTTAATAAAATTGCTTTTATGATAGCAAGAAAAGAAAGGAAGGCATATTAGTTTGTTTTGTTTTAGGAAAAAGAGAAAAAAAAAAAAAAAAGTGTACCAGCACAAGCCATAGAATTGATCTTTGATTGTAGGAAAAGATAAAATCACATTTGTACAAGAGAATTCTATGAAACTCGACTGTACCTTTGACGTACTCTCCCTGAAGGGAGCTCTATCGTAAAAAGTACAGCTTTAGAATGCTAAGAACTTCTAGACGATGCTTATTTCATTCACTCCATCCCCCATGAAATCGTGCATAGCAGATGTCCTAAGTTTATGTTTATTTTGTATGAAACAAAAAAGTTATGGAAAGTACCTCATTGTAACTTACTCGACTGGTCAGTTAACCTAACATGAAAATGGTAAGGTCGTTGATCCTGTAAAATAATCGGTATACACTTGTTAGCACCACCTTAGCAAGATACTAGTCAGCCAAAACAACCCCACCTCACAGAGATACAGAGGTTCAAACGCGAGACTTGGTACAAACACGAGACCTCCTAGTAGAAATTGAGAATAAGCCATTTACCTTGGGGAAATGACAGGACTAGGCCAAGCACCTTGGCAGTATTTTGTGATAGTTTCTTTCCAGAACATAATGGAAGATCTTAGTCTTGGAGAATAAAGTATGAACCAAGGCACTACGCGTCATGTTTGATAACCCTTAGCAAGAGTTATTGATACTAGTCTAAGCATTAGTTTCTCTCCTACAAAATTTACATATCCAATAGACCATGGTGGATCTACCTTCACCTCAAAAAATCTAATAAATATCCTTAAGCTTGCTCATTGCAATGTCACGACAAAATGCATGCCAAGAAACAGTGAACAATATCTACCATATAAAAACAGAGGATATGGGGGCATATGTCCAATGAAGCAAGAGTTCAACAAAAACGCCAACGTGATTTAGGGGAAGATTAGACCTTATACACATGCAAAAATATTGATCAAACGACAAACCGGTTTTACTTCTTATTTTCTCTACTTATACAAACAACAAAACACTCATTTGTCCGCACACTTGCACCTCAAAATTAAAAAGAACTTGATCCCTTAACCACATTATTCACATAGCTAAAAAGACATCACTGCACTTGGATTTCCTTAACATCCTTCTTCGCCTTGTCGCTCTTCGGCACTAAAACATTGAGAACACCATCTTTCATCTCAGCCTTAATTTCATCAACTTTGGCATCATCAGGAAGCAAAACACTTGTATTATAATATCCATAGCTGCTTGAGTACCAGGACTCATCGTCAGACCCTTCTTCTTCTTCTTTTTCCTTGTGCTCGCCTTTGATGTTCAGAACTCCGTCCTCCACAGTTATCTTGACCTCATCCTTGCTCAGCCCCGGCAAATGGTATCGCAATTTGTAGCAGTCATCGTGTTCTTTAGCGCGTCCCATTAAATGGGAAGGCGACAGATTCTCCACAAGCTTGTTGATGTTCTCCGTTGCTTGTATAAGCGCATTTCCCAGTCCCGAAGGAAAGAATTCTGCAAAAACGGTTCTTGATTTTGTCAAATCTTAAATTTCACTAAGAGAACCTCCTAATAAAACTAGGTGTACCATTCTACAATAACACAATAAGGTCGATTTTTACAACTTACGTCCACTTATTTTAGTTCCAATTTTCACAAAAACAATCAAACTGAATTCTCCTCGATCACTAATATAATTAGAAGCACCGAATCCTCATGTTCACTTTTTATAAAATATTTCAAATAATATATGAAGTATCTCAAAAAATAGTAAAAGTGACATTAAACCGCTAACATACTAATTTTGGAGAGTTACGACCCTGACACCAAAAATGACACTAACATGCAACGGACATGTGGCCAAATTCAAAATCATTAAGAAACTAATGCAACTTCTCATAATCAATAAGTAAAATCTAAAAGTAAGTATAAGTTGTGGGTTTTGATGCTTTTAACCCTATATATATAATAGAAGTCTAAACTTCAAAATTCGGAAAATACGCACCGCTAAGGGAAGGGATAAAGTCGTTGCGATTGTTCCTCCTCCAAAGGTTTCTCCTGCTTTTCCTTCTAGGGAACAGCTTCTTGCTGCTACCTTCACTCACCGCCACCTCTCCGGTGGTGGCGTTTGGCTTCTCCTCTGCGGCGGAGGAAAGCTGCCGAAGAATCTGAGGACCCCACTTTATCTCTTTAGAAGAAGGGAGGGCGGGTGATGAGGAAGTATTAACCACCCTCTTTCCCAAACTCTTTAGAGCGAAACGAGCTAAAGCCATTCTTATTATTATTGAATATTATTTGGTTTATTATAATATTGTATCAACAAGTTCAGTCGTGAATCGTGATGGTGGATGATTGATTTATTGCAATTGCTGGTGCTTGTTAAATTGTATTAATACTGGTGACGGAAAGGTTCTAGGAGTTGCATGGAGTTCAAGTTTTATTTAGAAGTTTCATGTTTATTCGTTATGCAAAGAATATTATTTTTGGAGTATTGCTTTACATTATGTAAGAATTTGGAAGAGTGTTCGAGAGGGTTTATGCATCTGCTGCCACGTACTAATTGTATTACTTTACACTGTACACACCCTCTGCTGCCACGTACTAATTGTATTACTCTACACTGTACACACCCTCGATCTTGCTAAATGAAACTTAGAGGTAGAACTAAAACTTGCGCTAACGGTACCATTGGAGTATTGGTTTACGACATTTTAGTACTTCTTTTCTTTTTCTTTTTCTTTTTCTTTTTCTTTTTCTTTTTCTTTTTGAGATAGGGCTAAAAAAGAGAGCCAAAAAAAAAAGGGCAAAAGCAAGTCAAAACATCTAACATGCAATATCACTAACTACATGAAGCCACGACTCCACGACTCTGGTATCCTATCCATTACTTTTAACTTGGATTTCGAATTACAACAGAAATCTCCGGACTGGAAGAAATTACAAACATACAGGAATGCTTTAATTACAAGCACAAGAAATTTGTGAAAAGTGAATAAAAAACAAAACTGATATGAGATTGGTACAATGAATCCCAAGTTCACGAACTTGTCCAAAACGTGTCGTAAGTAAAGAAAATACAACAAGAATCCGCCCATACAGCATCTTATTTACAGAAAATTTAATTGTTGAATCGACACTTTCACGATATTACTTTCCTTTCGTATCAGCCTCAGGTGAACAAGTCCTACTGGCTGTCTTTATCACCTCAATCATACATTCCTTCCTGCTCCCAAATATCAACCAGAAAATCTACCATTTCCTGCCATCCAATATGAAGTTGGGATAAAGGCAGGAATAGATGATATTAAACATAACACCAACCAAACAAAATTGAACAACTTACACCAAGTGGAATAGGTTTGCTAAATGGTTTGTTGTTGCTCAGCAAACTATCGTAGGTCGCATTCAAACTGCAAAGCCAAAAGACTTAAAGCTAAAGAGAAACATAAAACTCCGACCAGATATAAGAACAAAGACTTGAAAATAACATTCTTTTGGATTTAGTAATCATCTTTCACGCCATTTGGATATAAGGTAAAGATATAAGTGGTTGTCAAAAACTTTAAAGTTACCAGCACTCTTAAGCACAAAGACTTGGATAACATTCTTGTGGAAATATTAATCATCTATGCTTAATCACAAGTTGTAAATACGAATATGAAACGATTAAGCAAAAAAATATCTCTCTTAAGAAAGCCCACGTGATGAGGATGAGGGAGAGGAAAACATAAAGGGAGTAGTAAAGGGGTGGGATTTTCATGCAGGTACTTAGTTAAGCCAATGTTTCTTGTCAGTCAAGTGTGTCAAACAGAAGGCTCCTAGTTTAAAGTTACACAGTCAACCTGCGGTCTAGGCTCTAGAATAAGCAAATTAAGAATCCAATTACCCGGATATTTGGATTTTTTCACATACAAGAAAAAATTTCTCAGACCCCGGTTATAGCACAAAGCACCTTAAAATTCATTAAATGTAATATCTTACCTTAATTTGGGCTCGCGCAGCTGTTGTGGCAGACTCTCGGGCTTTTTATTTCCTACCCATTTTTGTCTGGTCTGGTTCCAGAGAAGAAGACCTACAATTAAGGCCTCTCGAATTAAGATTGCATATACCCATAGGAAACATTATAGGATTGCAGCAATTGAGCTATAGTAATTCCAAGATTACATGTATATGTTAAGCAATAATCAACACCAATATGGTGAGTGTGCAAAATAACGTTAGAAGCAACGAATAGAATACAGAAGCTCGATCTAAGCACATTTCTTGGAATGGCTGAGACGAAAGATTATGAAGTTACAATAAAGCTAATAGCAATAAACAGCCCATAGAAGGATTATGGAGAAAATAAGTCAGTAAGGTATTTCGGCTTAAACAGGCTTGATCGTTGGTTGGCTGTTCCATCTTTGTATTGTTTTTCCCATCAACATTTCAGTAATAAAACCTACAGAATCAGTTGGTACATAACAATTGGCCTTGCCCAACTACACCAGCAATGTTTCTATTGATCCAATCCTGAATTGACTATGTCAATCTATCCCAAGCTACTGTGTGTTCTGGTTTCAGCAACAAATCCAAGTTACTGTGCATTCTGGTTTCAGCAACCTAACTTAACAAATGAGGTTGTATGCAAAGGACATGTATGAGGTCAAAGATATGCTTATTGACCTTCAGCCTCTCCCTTTTCCGTCTATTCCAACGAACAATTTTGATTCAAACCCATCCACAGCACCTTCATCGCTGCTAGGCTACCTATCTGTCAGTACTAATGCCATTACCTCCAGCAATTCCCAAAAGACTGTTGAACTTCCACTACCATTGGTGGTTGACCTCGATTAACAAGTTCACACATCCAAAATAATAGCTCAGATGTCAAAAGACACTGTCATCACCGGCAACATTAGTTTTTCCACACCTTTGCCCTACTCAGACATGTTAGTCAATTTACAAACATTTGCCGAACATGCACCTAACTCAAGCTGTTTTAATGAAACCATAAAAAGTGACACCTGTTTGGCTTTGAAAGAAATTGTGTCATAAAGCTGAAAAGAACTAAGCTGCTCATCATCTGTGCACTCATGCCCAACTACTTTGCTTCCGCCCCTACCCCAATTTGCTTGTCAAACCTCTACATGTGGTGGGTCGTCATTGCCTTTTCTCTAGACCTCAAACAAAAATTGAGCACGCCTTTGTTCCAGAGAAGATTTATTACTGAGGATGTGGTACATCATCCGCTCCCTCTTAACATCAAAAGCAATTTGGGAGCTCCCAATCACTCATTTACACCAGCACAACATGGTTGTACCTCTGTCCCCATCTGAGCCTCCACCTTTTTTTCTTTCGTTACTTTGATAGGGCACTGCTGCTGCATCCTTTTTAGCCTTAAGGTCAAGGTTCTTTCGGAAGGGAAATGTATTGATAGGATTGCAGCAACTGAGCTATGGAATTCCAAGATTACATGCATATTTTAAGCAAAAATCAGCCCCATTTTGGAGTGTATGCCAAAGGAATGGCAGAATCAGGAATAGAAATAAAGAAGCTTGATCTAAGGCATGTTTGGAATGGCAGAAAACTAGGCTGCTTTGAAGTTATCATTCTATCATAAGGCCATAAATAGTAGCGAGCAGTCAATAGTAGGATTATGGAAAAACTAAGTCTGTAAGATATTTCCCCTTCAAGCTGGGGTTGGAAAGAGCACTTATTTCCATCATTCAAGAGTAAAGTTTAAATCAGTGTTTTAATTTAAGGTTTTAGCATAAATTTGTATTGTTTTCTCTATCAACAATCACATAAGAAGCACAGGGATAATTAGTAAAGAAAATAATGAGGATACGATGTATTGAAACCTCAAGAAACACAGATTTACAACGCAAAACAAATACGGCTCCTCATATTTCTTCTTATTGTTCACTAGATATAGCCAAAAAAGGGACTTGGGAGGCGACTATTGCAAACAGGATTTGGCAATCGACCGAGTTACACACAAAAAATGAAACCTAACAAATCCAATAAACGCAAATGGGAAGCATAAAGGACAGGAAGCAGTTTAAGAACCGATACAAAATCAACTAACCATGATTCACAGATTCAGTTGGCTTGATTGAACTACTAGCACCATGAGCATCGAGCAACTGAGTCAGCGTACTGGTCGATGAGATGCTTCCACGTGACTGGACTGACTTACTGTCCATCTCACAATTGCTCGTCGTCCAATAATTCTCAAATACGGTAGCTTTTGAAGCTGCACATGTGTCGATATTTTGCCCTTTTAACGGCTCATTTAGTGAGGAACTTAATTTGGGCCTGTTATAACACCCAAGACAACCACTGTTCTGTTCCAAATGACAAATGCAATCTGTAAGAATCAACATTATGTGATACATGACCAACATAATTACCCCAAACTAAATGCATATACATGGACAACATAAAGATTTTTGCAAATAAAAATGCCACTGCAAAGGATTAGAGAATCAAAATTCCAATTAACTCAGAACCAGACAATTAAATTTGTGTTATTTACTACTTACATAACATTTCCCATCACTAGTGAACTGTCAATAACTAAGAAAACAGAGTACATGTAGTAAATAGGTTTATTAGCGACTGATTTTACCTAAGGTATTGCAAGTACAAACTATAGCTTCTGAAGAGAAATAACTTGCATTTCAAATTGATATACCAAAGAGAATTACACAAATAAAACCTGAACTGAATACAAGTTCTTATATCACACACATATCTTCATGTAAAAACCAATGGTTTAGTTCCAACAGTACAAGTGAAGTGTGGATCTGGCATTACTTGAAGGAAGCTCGACTGATGTACAACATGCAGAAGCTTATGTTTCTCATTTAACCAAATGCACTTTTACCTCAATAAGCTGAATATTGTAGAGCTACTTTGCTACAAAAGTTTATCACAACTCATCTCATTGGAAGATTTTGGAGAGAAAACAAGCAATAAAGATAGTCTTTATTTACTCTGATACCAATAAAATGGGTATAAATGGCACAAAATGACATAAACCTGAGAGCTGAAATACCATAGTTAGTAATATTGACAATAAAAGAAAACTATTAATTTGATTCAAAGTTGTACAGGAGAAAGAAAGAACAATAGAATTAAAACATGACAGGAAATGAATATATATCTATCTGGTGCACAAAATGGATCAAAATAACACTTTGCAATTGACTTTTGCTGCAGATACCAAAAACAGATTAGACAGCATCCTTTCTAAGGCAATAATATCACATACTCACAAATGTTAAGTTAAACTTAACAGCATCAGCCACATTTACTCTTCACTTAATAACTCGTAAAATCGATAATGAAATCCAACAGCCCATATTAACCACAAAATGTGCCATACAGCTGCGGGACAGAAACAGAGACAGAGACGATAGACATTCCACTCTTCTTATATAATCTTTCCTTTTTTTGCTTCTGTCTTGTTTAGTTTCTCAACGTCGTAATCCAGAAAAGCGACCGACGAGCAAAAGCTATTTATAGAACAAAGTATGGGGTACAATCTTTCATCAAGTAAGTACAAATCTCTATCTAATAACCAGCAGCTCACTGAATTCAAAAATCAAGAAAAGTCCCACTAAAATCTAAATGTCCAACAAACGAAAACCGGAAAGGAAAAAAAAAAGTTAAATCTTAATAAAGAATGAGAAACAAACAAACAGACATACCCCATTTGGACAAGAATCTGGAAAAACCAAACTGCAATTGATCCAATCCGTAAAAGTACGACAACAACCATAAGCATCGATTGCAACAAGGTCAGGAATCGTGAATCGCTTCTTTTCTTTTCACAGGGATCTGAAATTTAATGAAAATGTTGACAATTCGATATTGGGTATAAATACGATTCAATAAAAGAGAGAAATTTACCTGAGAGGGAAAGGCATTTGGTGCGATTTCTCTCCCACCCTCTTCAAATTCGATCTGTCTCGGATAAGAGAGAGAGAGAGAGAGAGAGAGAGTTTCTTCTTCTTCTCTTCTCTTCTCTCTGTAACAAAGTAAATTAAATATAACTGTCGGTTGTCGTTGACAAGATAAATTATTCTGTGTTCTGTTCTGTCACCTTAAGTGCCTATTATTTTGTTATATTATTTATTATAATAATAAGGAATTACTCCTTTGATTTCAAGAATTAAGTGAAATTACGTCGTTTAATCGAATTTGTAATACGTGTGGTTATACGGATTAAAGTCGCGAGTCAAATTTTTAATTATCGCGTCGCTGCTACTATAGCACTTAAGACCGAATATTACAATCGAAACCCCCTCTCCTTCTCCCTCTGAGCGATTGTTTAATTTCCATTTTGGCACAAAATTTGGCCCACTTTAAAAGACAATAATGTCCTTGATATTTAAACAATATTTCTTAATTCATCGTTCTAATTTTTCATTTTCCACTAAGAAAGGGCTCTGTTGCGATAAGTGAGGCAATTACTAGGCAAAACCCTAATTCCCAAAAGCTCCAAAATCTCCCGCGAATCAGTAAGTATGGCTAAATATAAAATAGTATATACCTATAGGGAAAAAAATCATGTTTGGTACCTTATTTTGGCATATGTTTTGTTTTTGATGTAGCAAGCGGAAGCCATAAGGGAAGATGAAATAACACAAGAAATCAAATACTCGTTGATTCCGCAGAATACCGAGAAATTGACAACATTGAGAAAACTCTCAAGTTAAGTTTTTTTTATTCAATCAACAACTGGCTACAATGACTCAAAGACGACTCACTTATAAAGATGAAACCCTAAACATAAAAATTACCAAAATTACAAGAAACTCTTAAAATAACTAAATAAAACTAAAAATCACATTGGAAATAATAAACTGCATATTTGACCCTCTAAAACTTTGAATTTGCCTAAAATCACGTGGTAATAAAGATTAAAGTTTTTACGTTTTGCTCGGGTGGTCGTTTCCACTTGGAAAAGTGGTATCGTTTGTCAAAAAGGGCTTCGTTGACTTTCTAGTCAAACATCAACTGGCTTGAACCTCGGGTTGGTTATTTTCGGTCAAGAAATACCCATATTTTTTATCTCCATCATTCTCCCCTGGTTGAAAAAGATTCGACCTCGAATCTGAATCGTGTTTAGAAACTAAGAACTTATCACCATAAGACAAAACATGATTAGTAACATAAGAAGTATCAAAACTCTGAGGATGAACATCTTTCACTGTAGCAGCAACAATAGCAGTAACATGCATGTTCTCTTCATCGAGTGTTGTCATACTCTTAGTTTTCATGACCTTCATATTTATCGATTTCCTTATCAACTTCGTCTTTTTCTGACATCTCCATCACTTTCATTGTATGCTCTATCTTGATCTCCTTGTTCAAACCTTCCATGAAAGCTTTTAATCTAGAGATCTCGAACTCATCCACAAGATCATCACCATTGCTATCATAAACAACATCATATGAAAATTCACAATCCTCTTCATAATCACCAAGAAAATTTGGAATATCACCTTGAAACTTTGCTTCCCAATGTTTTTCCTCTGGATAATCTTGCATTAGGTGAATTGGCGAATTCAATTGTTATTCTAATGGTACAAACGGATTCTCCATAAAATCTGTAAACAATGGAGCTTTAGGTGTCGATGCGGGTTCAGGATGTCGAGCAACCATCACCGCCATTTGTTGCGTCAACAAGTGAATTTATTGACGTAACTCTGTATATTCATCACGTCTATCTTCTTCTACCCGAACATCACGGACTTCAGGGTTTCTCCTTGCCGCCAAGGTGAAGGAACGAACCTGGCTCTGATACCAACTGATGTAGCAAGCGGAAGCCATAAGGAAAAATGAAATAACACAAGAAATCAAAGGCTTATTGATTTCGCAGAATACCGAGAAATTGACAAAACTGAGAAATCTCAAGTTATGTTTTTTCTTTATTCAATCAACAACTGACTACAATGATTCAAAGACGACTCACTTATAAAGATGAAGCCCTAAACATAAAAATTACCAAAATTACAAGAGACTCTTAAAATAACTAAATAAAACTAAAATCCCGCTGGAAATAATAAACTGCATATTTGACCCTCTAAAACTTCGAATTTGCCTAAAATCACGTGGGCTAAGAGACTAGTTTACGTTTTTCTCGGGTGGTCGTTTCTACTTGGAAAAGTGGTATCGTTTGTCAAAAACGGGCTCCATTGACTTTCTGGTCAAACACCGACTGGCTTGAACCTCGGGTTGGTTATTTTCGATCGAGAAATACCCATATTTTTTATTTCCATCAGTTTTGGTACCCTAACTTGTCACGCCAACTTTTTGGTACCATATGTTTGCAAACTTAATCAAAATCAGTACCCCCTCAGCGGCGTCCCCAAATTACGACCCCTAAAGTCTACGTGGCTCGTCGTTAACTCCTAAAATCTCAATTTTGACTTTTTCCTTGCCACATGCTCGTACTGACTGAATTAGTTAATTAAAAAAAACCTATCAAATCTTATATCACAAATTCTAGTTTTGATATTTTTTATAATTAAATTTATTATATAAGTTGTAAAAACTTATTATATAGTTCTGTTTTTAAAAAATAATTTTTATAACTAATGAATTGAAAAAAAATGAAAAAATTAAAACAAAAAATAAGTCAAAAAATCATAACTTTAAAATCTATAACTATTTACTATTAAATCTTTATAATTTTTATAAATCTTTGTAATTAACTTTAAATTTATAACTATTATAAATATAAGTTATTTTGCTAAAAAACAAAAAAAAAACTCAAATCTAAAAATATATATATATAACTATTTGTAAACATCATAAATATATATATAAATAATAATAATAATCAAATATATAACTATTTGTAAAAATAATAAACATATATATATAAATAATAATAATCATTTATATATAAATAATAATAATCATTTATATATAAATAATAATAATAAATATAAATATATAACTAGTTGTAAAACTAATAATCATATTTATATATAAATAATAATTAACATTAATATATATAATAATAATAAATTTAAATAAGTAATAATAATAAACATTTTAACAAAATATAAAAATAAAATTAAAAACAAAATAATAATTGATGCCCCTCTCCCCCACTGCCATCGCTACCGCCACCGTCACGAACACCACCACAAATCGTCGGACACCACCACAAATCGTCGTACACCACCACCACCCAAATCAAAAATCGCCGAACATCGAACACCACCCAAATCAAAAAACGCCGCACACAAGAGGATGAGTATTTGTAATCTAGAAGTCGAAGTGTGAGGTGGATCACGTCATTACATTTCTCTTCCGAGCTTGTGGGGGGGGAGGTGACGGGATGTTTGGGGTAGGAGAAGAAGAAGATATGTTTTTTTTATTTTTACAAATTAATTAATTGACCTCTTTTTATTATTTTGTTAATTTCGGTTATTTTAATGTTTTAATTAATTTATATATTTATAGTCAATTTTTTAGTTTTTTATGACTTTATTTTATATTTGATTTTTTTTATCATGTCAGCATGTCGAGATGGACTTTAATTGGTCAAAATTGAGAGTTTACGGGTCAACGGCGAGCCACGTATACTTCATGGTGGTAATTCAGGGATGTCGTCGCGGGGGTACAAATCTTGATTAAGTTTGCAAACTTAGGGTATCAAAAAGTTGGCGTGACAAGTTAGGGTACCAAACCGAAACATAGGCCAAAATAAGGTACCAAACATGATTTTTTTCCCATATACCTATACATGTATTTATACGAATAATTGGTTCTTTGGCATTTTTTTATGTTCAATTTTCTCTAGAAAAGGAACGCGCAATACGATTTTGGATAATGCGACTGAATAATGTTGTTGTTTAGGTCGGTAATATACTTCTGATGTCTTGTTGAGGTTGCATAATTGCGTATTGTGGTTAGGGTTCACACTTTGCTAATTTTAAAACCCTAATTTTGTGATTGGGGTTTAATTTGGGGCTTCGTATAAATTGGCTACATGCAGTTTAATGGAAAGTGATTCCACATTTAACTATGGTATTACATACATGGGGCTCGAAATCATAGCCTAATTTTGTGAATTTGAAAATGAATTGTGGATTTTCTTGATATGGTGTGGTTAATGCCATTTGTCTCCATTTGTACAGTACCACTGAATATCCTCATATGAGTTGATAGTGCATGTTTTCTTTTATGAGTTGATACTTTAGTTCACTACTGAAATTACCATTTCCTTTATGAGTTGTTATTTTTGTGAATATCCAAATGTAGTTTGTAACTAGGGTATTACATGCATGGGACTCGAATTCAGTGCTTGACTTTGTGAATTCGACAATTACTGTTGGTTTTGTTGATATGGTGTGGTTAATGCCATTTGTTTCCATTTGTAAAGTATCACTAAATATCCTCATATGAGTTGATAGTGCATGTGTTCTTTCATAAGTTGATACTTTAGTTCACTATTAAGATTGTATTTTTCCTTTATGAGTTGTTATTTTTATTTAAATCCATATGTAGTTTGTAACTAGGGTATTACATGCATGAGACTCGAATTCAGTGCATGACTTTGTGAATTTGACAATTACTTGTTGGTTTTGTTGATATGGTGTGGTTAATGTCATTTGTCTCCATTTGTACAGTACCACTTAATATTCTCATATGAGTTAATAGTGCATGTGTTCTTTTATGAGTTGATACTTTAGTTCACTACTGAAATTACCTTTTTTCTTTATGAGTTGTTATTTTTTTTGAATATCCAAAAGCAGTTTGTAACCTTGTTTTGGTTAGTACTCAGTTGATGGCAGATTTAAGCAGGCAACCAGATCATGCTCAACCTAATCGTGATGTTAACAAGCCTAAATCGAGTAATAGAGCATGGACTCTAGAGGAAGAACGTGCTTTGATAGTAGTGTTGAAAGATTTGCAGCAGCCGAGAATTGCAGTTGACACATTCCGCAGGGCTACATTCCTTCGCAGGTTGAAGGTTGGAATAAAGGCCATCATTCCGGAGTCGATGTTGGAGGCTATCCCACAGATCAAGTTCAAGCTTCAAGTTTGGATGAAGAAATATCATCACCTGCATTCTTTGTTTGACTGCAGTTGTGGTCTAGCTTGGCTTAACCCTGAAACCAAAGAGTTAGAAATTGCTGACGATGAGTGGTGGAAAGAACTACGTCGTGGTGAGTATTTGCCTAGAATTCTATAACGAATGGTGAAACCACATCAGACACATTTGTGTATGATGCTAATAAATTTTGCCTTACATCTAACCTATAGATGCATCCTTACATGGAATGTTATTGGAATAAGGTGTTTCGTTTCTATGACGATTGTGAATCAATCTTTCGCGAAGTCCATGAAGTCAATCCATATGATTTGATTAGTGTGATAATTTGCAAAATATGTCATCAAGAATCGTGTTTTAATCATGGCATAACTCTTTAGCCTTACATGTTGTTTATTCTTGCTTGTACATTGTGTTATGTTAGATTGTGTTTATTACTCATGAACCTATGAAAGTGTTTTAGAACTGCATTATTTCAATGAGAATGCTCATGAGTTTGTGTATTCTATATATGTTGGTATCTGCTTATAATGGCAGGCTTGTGGGAGGTGTGGGAGGTCGGTGTTATGCATAATTAATAAGTTTTTTTATTCGAACAAAAGTTTTCAGTGCAAGGTAATTTTCATAATTGTCACCGAATTTAATTGTAGGAAAGAAACCACAATTTTGAAAGAGTATAGAGTAAAGATAGGCGGAAACATTGAAAAGTAACAACAATATGAGGAGAATCACCATAGCTTGTTAACAAAAGTTGTAATAGCAGGGTAACATTACCAAACACCATAAGAAAGTTCATAACGAAAAATTAAAAAAATTACTTTAACACAAAAACAAAAGAAAGTTCATAACGAAATCAAGGCCCCGCATAAATAAGATCTCTTCATGTTAACACTGTCACTGCGGTGATTGAAACAACCTTAACGACAAAATATAAAGACAGACTTCATAATTCAAAAAACCTTTCACTTTGAAGTGGTTCTCAATGCGCGTAGCCTGCAAAAATTGGAACAATATCACAAAAAGGTACATCACACAAAAGTTAAGGAATCATGTTGATAAACTCACATTGCGCATGTATGGATCAACGACAATCATGTCAGGTTTGATCTTGTTCTTTCTGGGCTTGAACGTCACGCCCGGAGTACTGTAAAATAGGAGGAACTTAGTAGAGCGAGTCTTCATTATTATCAGTCACTCGTTCACCATCTGCGGAGTCACAACCATCTCCATTAATTCTCTCATCATTGGAGCTAGTTCTTTGTATATCTCCTACAGTTGTCCATCAGTGAACCATTTATCCCGGTTCAGCTTCTCCTTGAATTCTGTTATCAACTTCGTTTCCGCATCCTGTTTCCATATAATGTAGTTACAAAACACGTCAACTATGTAGTCCTCGGTGAAGAAACAAAGATGTCATTAGATTCATTATGTAGTCCTCGATGAGAGCCTTACAAATTTGTGTGACAGAGAGTCTGCAGATTTCTTGCAATATGAGAAGAATTCGAATTGATTGAAATGAATGGGATTAGGGTTTACGTGCTGTGAATGCTCTGTTTTCAATTGGAGTGATGAATGAACTCGACGAAGTGACCGTTGTAATGTGGGGTAGTTGGGGGGTATAATAGGTATTTCAATTAAATTTTCTGGATAATTTAAATACTCGTCTAACAAAACCGTTTATTAAATGTTTGTCTATTGTAATACCAGAACTCGTTGTTCAAACCAAACTGGTTACAAAACACCAATTACTATATTATTCGTTGAATAGTGCGAATTTTTGTAACTATGCCTTTTCGGTAATAACGGAACCAAACACGCTATAAGTATTATTTCTTTCTTTTTTTCTTTATGAAGAAAAGAAAAGAAAGATATTGTTACCACTTACCACTATATTAAAAACAAAACAAAAAAAAAGTTACACGACATTATGTCTTGAAAATACCCAAAAAGAAAAGGATGGCATTAGATTTAAATAACAAATTAACCACAACTGTCTCTTTTAATTTAAGAATACTTTGGTCAAAACACATCCCAAAAAAATAAAGTGTAGTACATTTGAATGTTTATGGAAGACAAAGGCAGAAATTTATGACAACTACTTAGGGGCTAGGGGTGGGCATTAATTCTAAAACCAACCAAATCGACTGATAACTGATCTGATAGTTTACTTTTGAAAATGAATTGGATGATCAACTTGGTGTATGGTCTGGTAGTCAAAATTGAATCATAGATGACTTGGTTTCGATTTATTCAAGTTCACAAAATCAAATAGAAATCGCATTAGTTTCTTAGCCTAATTATTTGATAGTATAATACACTAATAGTTTAATAGTTAAACTATTAAATTTTTATTTAGCATAAATAAAATTAATTAAGTAGATGAAGTCATATAAAACAATCCAACTCGGGTAAGAAAAATATTGTAACTTTTAAACTATAGGGAAAAAAGGTATTACAATGGTTTTTGTATTGCATCAAAAGTATAAATGGATAATGCATGCGTTGGTAAGACTTTTCATTGTTATAAAGGCAAGATACTAAAAGATGATTAATATTAATGATATTTGAATTGTTAACGATTAATGATATTTTGCAGTTGACAAACAATCCATATAGATTATTAAGTGATTTTATTACTTATTACACGTTATTTATTTTATAAAACAAAAAAAAAGCAAAAACAAAATCGGTGAAAAAAAGATTGAATTCGTGACGTTTTAAACCGAATAAACCTTTGCCAAACGGTTTGGTTTATGGTTGTTTTAAGAGAAAGTTGAAACCGGGCCTCTAAAACTGGGTCAATGGTTCGGCTAAATTGAACTGCCCACTCTTACAACTACCCTAATTCTCCCCTTTCTTTTTTCTTTTTTTCTTTTACCATGTGTGATTGGTGGGGAACCAAGTGAGCCTAAGGACAAAGTGCTATGTTATGTAATTTGCATTGCAGTGTGGAACTCACTTAGTGTTTTATTGTTGAAGGCATTTAGTAATAGAGAAAACATCAATAAACTCCCTATACTTTTGCCCTTTTTTATATTACTCCCTAAACTTTAATTTTATTACTCAACTCCCTCAAATTTTGCTAAGCATATCACGTTGCTCTAATCAACATAATTAAACACAAGATTTTTGCTAATCATATCACTTAACTCTCCAAACTTTGCCAGTCATATTACTTAACCCCCCAGATTTTTAATTTTATCACTTAAGCCCCTAAACTTTGCTAATCATATCCCTTTTAGCAAAAGTTTTGTGCTTTATTATGTTGATTAGAGTAACATGATATGATTAGCAAAGTTTGGGGGTTAAGTGATAAAATTTGAAGCTCATAGGGTAAAGTGGAGAACGAGCAAAAGTATAGGGGGTTTACCGATATTTTCCCTAATTAATAACCAAATGTATGCTATATTGCTATGATATCTTTTTTATATAACGTAAAATCTAGAGCGTAATTTGTTTTAAAAAAAATCGTCCAACTTTTTATCGTCTCAATGGAAGAAACTCAACTAAAGAGCTAATTACCCTGATGCAATGATAGGACTCCAAAAGCGGGCTGGAATTTAACCTAGTTATGGACGTCGTTTCTTTTTTATTGTTTTGTCTACATAATTTTATTTTTTTAAGGTTTATGAATTTCTTGAACTTGTCAATACTAAGCCATTATTTTTAAAACTTGACATTTGCCATCAAAAAATTATAGTGATGCGGAGTATTTTCATTGGTTGGCTCAGAAGCCTAGTTAAACACCTTCATAAGTCTGAGATTTTGGCGTCAGTTGTAGCTAGACATGCGACTCACCAGACGGCGATAGTATAGTGATAAGTATGAAATATGGCAATTGTAGATTATGTGTGTCTATGTTTTTACCAACTCATTTTTACTCTAACTAGTGGCGTGTGCATATGAAAACCGCGAGTCGTGCGGGTAATAATAAGCGATATACTCGAAAATATAAATTTCTGTATTAGAAAAGTTCAGTTCGCTTGAGTATTAGCTAGAGAAGTCATGAATGGTAAGATAGACTCGGAACATTGGAAAACAATCTAGTGATCTTCCTATCGAATTTCGAAATCATATAAGGATTGCTCCCAAGGCGAAGAAGCAGAAGGAGAAGTTCTCTATCAAGGCACAACTCTATATATGAATGAGATTCCAGCAAAGTTTCCCACAATGCACACGACCATGACTTATTTACTCAACTTGATACATCAAAGCATCATATAGCACTTTCTTTGTACAAGTCATGCAGTACGATGAAAGTTGTAAGCTGTGTTCGGGGGGGGGGGGAGTTATTGTCTATCGTTGGGCCTCTATGGTTGAATCAGTGGGGGCATGAGAGAGGTGGTTTACCCTGCGGCGCATGTCAGCGGTTCGCGTCCACTTATCTCTAACTCATGAACTTAGCCGATACAAAATGATACCACCCGATTTTTCTGATTCAGCGGTTTGATCTAAGATTTATCATTTATGGACGTTGATCGCACAAGTATATGTTGCCAATACATGTTACATCATACGTAGTCATCTTCGAAGGGAGTCGATATTGATGTCACCTAGTCGAGCAGAGGCTCGCAACCTCCATACGGACGAAAGGTTTGTGTCAAGTTAATCATAAGTCAAGGATAGTAGGTGGATCACGTGGCGACGCGGACATTGGAGGTGTTGGGTTCATATAAAGCACGAGCCGTAAAATCTCTCATCCTTATAGTTTACCTTCTAGGCATGGTGGTCCAATGGATTAGGTCAATTGATTGAACTACGTAAATTTAATCATAAATTTTTTCTGCACTGTCATGATCTCAGGGAATCAAGAGGATTCACTTATGATAACTTAAGAACCATTATGATAAATCTTGAGCCACAATAACCATGTAAGAAGCTTGGCAAGTGTTGAAGATAGACTATAAAGGGACATTAGAAGTAAGGATCACAAAATTTTATGTTATGGTTGGAAGCTTCGAGGGTCTCAAGATGGAAGAGAGTGAAATCATCCATAACTTCAATGCCAAAATAGCTTACATTTCAAATGAAGTTGGAGCCTTAGGAGAAGAATATAGTGAAGCCGAGATGGCGAGGAAAACTCTTAGATTGTTCCCCAGAGGATTAACTATAAGGTTGAGGCCATAGAAGAATCTAAAGACGTGGGTAAGATGACAATGGAATAACTTCTTGGATCTCTGATCATTCCTTTTAGGGGTTGCACTCTGCTTTGCTTGCTCCGTGCGAGTCAAGATGTGCCACAAGTGACTCGTAGGCTTCCTCCAATTGATTGTTCTAATCGTGGACTCGTGTGAATTACACGTCCTCCTAGTAATTTGTGTACTTGGCTTCTTTGCTTTCATTGAAAAGTAGACATTCACAGTATTTTTGCGGTACCAGGCGCGACTTCTAAGTCAATGATTTCAAGTAGTTCTTGCAAGCCTCCCTATATTTCACTTCTCTGAAATGAAATTTTCTTTTTTCGACTCTGTCTTTTTCTTAGTCCCTCAAGCAACTCCTTAATCCATTAAAAGACTTCTGTATCCCAATTCTCACCAAGTTTATTTCCACTCCTGAACTTCTTTACCGAGTTTCATTCAATTGGAAAAAGAACTGCCACAATCTCTCTGTATGAACCTTTTTAATTAAGAGAATTTTGTCAGATATAAAAGATTAACATGCAACATTTGGTGAATAACATGGCTAATATCTGGAATCTTCGAGGGCCTTTCTGCAAAAGACAAAATATTGTCCCATTGGGAATCATTAAGTCCACAAATTGAGACCAGAAAAAAATCAGAATCACCCCTAAGAAACAAGAACCGAAGACTTTACAATTACATATACAACGACTTGTATTCACAAGCAATGGTTGGTAATCCATACTTTTCAGCTCCCCATACCCAAAAAAAAAAAAAGCAAAACTAAATACTAGGAGCATTCTATCCTGTGTACTCGGTCCTTGAGTATCCCACTGTACAACGCCATATGATTCGCCGGCATTTTCTGAACCCCAACAATTTCGTTCCCACAAGAATTGCTCACCAGAATCTCAGCAGATACTTTTCTGTGTTCTTTTCTGTACAATTCTCCATTCGCACTTGAATCTTTCACATCATTTGCAAATCGAACCCTTTTCTTCTTCGTATTCTTTTTACTCCCCTGTTCCTTCTTGCTTCCTACAAATATTAACTAAATAAGATTCATAAAACCAAGTAAAACAAAAAGGAAAAAAAAAAGGGTTCATTCAATTTAGTTACCTGAAGTAGATAAACAAGATTTGAGAATTTTCTTTTGATCTGCTGCAGAGGTGGGATTTGTTTTTTCCCGGAAATGATCGAGGAGAATTATGGTTCCTGCTGATACAGCCATGGCCGTTGCAAAGATTAGACCTTGAGTGGTCAACATGGAAGAAAATATTAATTATTAAAATGGGTTTGAGAGTGTGTTGAAATTGCAGGAGAAAATGGTTAGGTGGGTGAACAAGAACAAGCCCGCAGGGGGGAAATAGTTGAATGGATTTGGAGGGATTTTTATACTTAGTCAATTATAATATTATATGATGGGTGATGTGGTCATTTGGTTTCTCCAAAAAGAAAAATGATAATTTTGTTATTTCAACCTAATTAACATTTATAGATATCTCAGAGTTAAATTTTAACTAAATAGCGTTAAAAATTATTCAACTTTACAGTCAATTTTATTGGCCATTTGACCAAAAAAAAACTATTTATAAATAATAAATTGCATGAACTTAGATCAGTGAAATAATAATATTTCTATGCAATATATTGAGTTGGAATGATGATAAAAAGAAAAAAAAAACGCAAGGGAGAAAATTTCCAAAAAAGGGATTCCTAACTAAATGGTTTAATACAAATATTTGTGATTATAAGGTTTTTAGTGATTTCAGTTTAGCTATGCCTTTTGATGTAATGATAAAAAATTCTCATAAATCATTTTTTAAAACTTAGACTTGTAGCATAACATAGATATTTAGTTCGAAAAATATGGTATAATATGTGATTTTCGTCAAACATAAAGGAAAAAAAAAGCTGTTATGCCGGCAGAAAATGATATATTGGGATCATATGAAAGGTATGCTATTATTTTAGATCGAACCAATTTGATCAATTACTTCTTCCTAAAGGTTTACATTATATAAGATTGTTTGAAAAGTAAAGGAGCATCACAAAGTATAGGCTCCGTATTTTTTAGAATTTGTAGAGTTTTGGGGAGTCTATGCAACTATTTGAATCTTATGAAATGTTCTTATAATTAGATTAAGTTTCAAGGGGTCAAGCTATAATTCCTTTCACAAAATCAGTATGATCACAAAATCTAGAGTGAATCTGATTTCCCGTAGAATTGAAAAATGATAATCTGTTGGGGTTGTTTGGGGGTAGGTGTATGGGCAAATTATTGTGAATGGGACAATGGGTCATGGATATTATAGTGGAAAAAGATTTGAAAAACAACTGAAAGAGTCTGGAGTTATCTGGGGTTTGGGATGTGTCCTTTTAATTTGTTCAAAAGTTGTACTTCTTTAAAATAATTAATTTTATATTTTTGTAATGAAAAGAATAAAGAGGAATAGGGTGTGGAAGTTTATAAATTGGATCTTTGCTTTTTGATAGTGCACCACACGGCGGGAGAAAGATGGAGGAAAATCGGCTTTCTGGTGGTGAAGGTGAAGGGATAAAAAATTTAAGGTGTGATTGTGTGAATGATTTTCTTTACAAAGTACGCGGAATATTCGTAAAAGAAAAAACAATATGCAAAATATTTGTGATATGATTAATGTATAGTTTTAGATGAGTTCTTGAATACAAATAACAATAAATAAATAAAGCTACTATTTGATTTCAATGAGCTAGTTTGAAAGTTGCGGGTCCAAGAAAGAAAATAATAACGCCAAAGTTAAGTTAGTTGAAGGTGTGCTATGGAACTGAATAAAATAAAAAGCTCTAATTGTGTGTTATGAGTCAAAACTGAGAGCATGCGTAAAAACAAAATATATTTTATAGCTATTTACCAAAAAAAATAGTTTGTGATTTAGATTTTTATATAATGTTAATATTATTATTTTTCAATAAATGATAAACAAATGAAACAGAAACGCGTAGATCTCTCTATTGAAAATTGAAATGACTATATATATTAAATATTCGCAAAATTGAAGAAAAGGTGAGTGATGCCCTTAGGAAATTCTTTACCAACATCCACATTATGAATTAATTTCTTTTTGTAAGTCCCAACATGTTACAATGTTTTTAGTTTTTCTTGAGTTTTGAATAAATTAAAATACTTAGAAGACAATTATCATAAATGCTTACGAAACGTCTTGTATATCAATTTAATGGAGTTAAGGAGATAAAACCAAATCATTTGCACTTTTCAATGTGTATATATATATATAAATAAAATTAAAAAATCCATGCTTATTAATCTTTTTAGTGACAATAACAGCCAGGAAAAAAAGTCTGGAAACCCATGAACTTCATGTGTGTGATTATTGAGGTTTTGGTATTGTTGCTTTTGAGATTATGTGTCAGCTGCTGGGAGAAGGCGTGGTGCATCTGTTTGTTGTTGGACAGGTGAATCTTGAGTTTGCTAGCCAAACTAGTTTGTCATGTTCAAATCAATTTTTGGGAGAAACCCTCACCCTCTAATATATGTCTACTTTTTAAACGTGTCAAGTAGTGGTTGAATTGTATTTTCCAACTTGTATTTCCCTATTTGGTAGTTCCGGTCAAAGAACTTGACCAGTTCCTGAATACGCTACAATAATGACCACTTTCGTGAATTACAATTTATTGTGATTTTTCTTGTCAATGATTGGTCTTCTTTTATCAAAAGACAAAAATCATATTTGGGAACTTACCGTCTTGAAAACTAGTCCCTCCTAGGGAAGAGCGGATCGTGGCAAACAAAAATTAGAGTTGATTTAAAGATTGATCAAATTGTTGGTCTAAGAAAATTATAATCTAAAAGATGTGAGAATAATAGATTTCGTGTGAGAATAATGGATTTCGTAAATACCAAATCTAAATTCAGTGAACTTGTGAAATATCTAATTGTGCTAAAAGGTGAAATATTCTAAGGCATTCAAGTTCGAGCCTAATTTGATTAGTACACTTTGTACTTACCCAAGTGCTCGACAGTCATAGCTCTGATCCTACAAAAGGAGGTCTTATTTACCTTCCATATAGTGTGCATGAAAGAAAGAGTACTCAATACCAAATTGGAGAGAACGCTTAATTAAACATTAATTATAAAAGTCTTTTTGTTGAGGTTTAAGTACGTAATTTGATCTTTGTATTCGTGTTTATTTCACTCAGTCTCTTGCAGAAGTGCTATTTGAATTACATATTTATTAGTCAAAATTTCTCATGTTTGATAATTAGTATTTTAACATGTTAAAAACATTATGGTTACAATGTAACAAGCATAATTATTGCATATTTTCTTTCTTTTCTAAACAAATTATATAATGTATGTGTTAAACACAGTGTTTTCAGAACTGGACCGCACACTGGACCGGTAATCTTATTAGTTACTGGTTTTAGTGGTCGAACCGGTCGAACCACTGGTTCAACCAGTCAACGCAGCCAAGTAGTCAAACTTCATATATATATATATATATATATATATATATATATATATATATATGCAATACAACATATCATTATCATGATTTCAAATATTACCTTCAAATTCAGCTTTCAAGTTTCAACGGCTAATTCATAATAAATAAACACACTTCTACAGTTCTACTCCAACACAATCACATCATGAATTTACAATATCAAATCATCAAATCACCAAAATACTTCATTGATGACATCCAAAACTTGAATGCAAAATCACTAAATCGGTAAATCCAACCAAAAATATCCAAATCCATACTAAGTTCCAACGACATTGCAATATCAATAAAATAATATCATAATATGTAAAAAGTAACATCTCAATACTCAAAAGTTTCACCATCACTTAGCAACTACCACAATCCAACAATATCACTAAAAATTGAAATCACTCATCATCATGACCGTATGTCCCCATATCTCTATTTGCATCTTCAGTGCCTAGGTAGAATATATAAAAAAAAAAGTGAGCAATTTAAAGTAGTGAACATTTTAAAAATAAAATATACCATAAAAGTATAATTACCAATTGATGGCTGAGAACTAGAAGCTCCTTCGGCATTTTGTTGACTTTCTTCAAGCATTTCTTCAAACTCATTATAATCAAGTTCTTGTTCACCACTTGCATCTTCTTCAATAACCCAAGGCTCCACCTTATCAATAGACTCATAATTAATTGGATCATAGTACTTCTTTTTCACGTTTCTTCAAAATTACACCAAATTATGTAAGTAAGAAACATCTTCAAATATAATAAAATAAACTAGATTAATTCTTATATAAAGGAATAAAAAACATACCGTTTCTCCAAACGCAAATTGCAATGCACAAATACCAAACCATTTAATCTTTCATGCTCCAATATATTCCTCTTCTTCGTGTGAATTCGCTCAAACACACTCCAATTACGCTCACATCCAGATGATGATGAAGTCTGGCTTAACAGTTTAACAGCAACTTTTTGCAAATTTGGCGCATCACCACCAAATAAACACCACCATACATCTTTTAAAAAAAAATCAAATTAGTACGCAATTATCAAGATCAAAGCTGTAAAGTTAACCAATGATATGAAACCAATATAAATAACAAGCATACCTGGACGAGTATCTTTTAAGTTCTTTCTCGCTATGTCACGTCCAAAGGCTCCTTCACGCTCCCGAAACATGGTCATTTCCCTTACCAAATTCTGTGATGTAGGACAAAGCTTCTCCACCACATCATATACACATGACAAAACCGCAGTATTATTAGCAGGACTATCGTCACCATACTGAAAAATAGGATTCAACCAATAAGCTGTCGCGTGTAGATTCTTTCTTAGCATTTTATCCCACCTTGCATTGATTATGTCCACATACACTTTATATTCATGCTATTTACCCTCCAAAAATGTCTTTACCCCATTAATTGCTCTTGACATCCCCTCATAAACAAAACCCATAGAAGGCTTCTCATCTGAATCACAAATTCGCAATAATTTTATGATAGGAATCATAACTTTCACAATTTTCTCGTAATCTTTCCAAAATTCATGATCCAAAATAATTCTCCTAACTTCTACACATTTATCCTCTTTCATGAATTTCTTAAAACCTGAGTCAACCACCATTCCTGCCAAAAAAATCTTGTCGTTCACATATACTCTGCAATGATAAAAAAATCGTGCCAAAACGAGTCGCACCAGGAATAATTATTTCAGTCTACCCAGCTTGTTGCTTTAACCATGCATTAGGCCATTTACGGTTATAAACAAAACTTATTATTCTTGAAGCAGCATGTGCTAAACTTTTAACTTTGGGAAGATCTGAAACATCCTTCAAGATTAAGTTTATGCAGTGTGTAGAACAAGGAGACCAAAATATTGACGGATACTTTTCATTGAGCAAATTTCCAACTCTTTTATAGTTAGCTGCATTATCCGTCACCATGTGCACAACATTCTCAACGCCTACCATTTCAACAATTTCAGAGAAAAGATTGCATAAATTTTCAGAGCTTGACACTATAGCCGATGCGTCGACAGGCTTGATGAATGATATACCTTTTGAACAATACACCAAAAAATTGATCAACAACCTATGCCTCCTATCCGTCAACCATCAGCCATAATAGTGCAACCACTAATAATCCACTGATTTCTAAGAGCATCAATAGACAAACTTACTTCAGCTTTAACTTCCTGGAGCAAAGAAATTCTCAAAGCATGATAGCTAGGACCTGAATACCCAGGACCTATTGCTAATATTCTCTTCATTGCCTCTACAAAATGTGGAGAATTCACATCATTTAAAGGAATACATGCATCATACCACCACTTATCAACAACCAAATCCACATTTTTAATTATTTCTTTACTTTATAATTTCAACTTTATACCAGGTTGAGTAGTGTCTATCTTTCCTCGCCCTTTGACATAACTCCCTATATCACTTGCCTTATGTTTCTTAGATCTACCATCTATTTCAGTTTCATTTTGAGTTTCTTCTACTTCATTTTCATCACAAAGTGAAAATGATGGTCTTTTATTTTTGTTAGCCTTATCTAGCGCAGAAAGCATTCCATGAATTTGAAATTGCACTTCAGGAGGTACCTCTAGGCATTTCTTCGTTTCACCTGTGATGCCAGCAAGGTGCTGCTTCATGCGATTAATGCCCCCACCACGAATTACATGACCACAATGAATACATCGGAGAAACTCTGCCTTTCCCTTCCCTCATATCGGAGTACAATGATTCCATGCAATATCATCTCGACGTCGAGGATTTACATTACTAGCTGATTGATCCCCTTCATTATCTTGAGGTTCTGTTGGTGTACTTGAAGAGTTGTTTGCCATCACCTATATCAATTTTAAACAAACCAAACTCAATAAAGTCATAAAAACAAAATCTCAATTATAGTTACTACTTACTAATGTTCACCTAATTTATATAAGTGTAGCATTAAAACTTGAAAGTAACAGATTATTAATATGTCATCATAATCCAATACAGAATACATCAATACAATACTTCATTAATTTTGTTTCTTTACTTGTTCATCTCATTACTAACTCTCTAAAATGTAAAATGGTCAAAAACTCTCACATAGTCACATGGCTCAAGTATCTGCTCAAAGTTTGCTGAAAGTAACAGAATTATCTTCTCAAAGTGGAGTCTTAAACTCTTAATTACTACACTTTACTAAACATCAAACAATTCTCAAAGTCATAAAGAAACAAAAAAAACAATTCTCACCTGATTTGTTTGAGAGAGGCGGCGGACAGTAGAAAGAAGCGGCGAACGACGGCGGCAGGGCAAACGGCGTGGTGGTGGTGGACTTTTGCTTTCTTTGTTTTTTTTTCTTTCTAATGTTAGGGATTTCACGATCTAAGTTCGGGAAAATGGTGGGATTTGCAGTTGAGGCCTTGTAGTTTTTATTATTAGTTTTTCTTGTTTTTTTTTTTAAATATTTGGCGGACTGGGCCGATTACCGGTCACCGTGTGCCGGTTCTGGGTCGGGTTTTACCGGTCCAGTCCGGTTCCCAGCAGCCACGGTTATTTATAGCCAACCAGACCAGATCAATGGCCGGTTCCCGGTTGAACACGTTCGACCGGCCGGTCCAGTCCGGTTTTAATAACACTAGTTAAACTTAACATGAGAAGGTTCACCAAGGTAGTATATTTATCCAGAGAATACATAATTGGGAGTTATTGTATAGTAGATTTAGGGGGTGTTTGCATAAAGCTCCTTCTTCCAAGCTGTTACTTAAAGTCATTTAAAGCTCCTTTTGACTTAAAGCAATGAGCGTTTACGAACCTTCTTTAAAAAGCTGCTTAAAGCAGTTTAAATTGATTTTGTAGTGTTTGCAATAATAAGTGAGACGTAGTTTTATAATGCAATAAGACTTAAATACCCTTATTTTTCAAGCATGCAAATAATTAACATGTACCTAATTTAGACTAGTATACGTTCTAACAAGTATATTTAAAAATAAAACAATAAACTGATTTATGATTATTACATCAAAATGCATAATTATTTTTATAATTGCCCTCAAGTATTCTATATTCTTAAAAAAAACCATGTTATTTAGAGATGCTAATGTTTTAATATCTATATGTTGTGGTTAAGTAAATTGGTGTCCAAGATAATATTTTATTTTTTATTATATGAAAGTATTGTTTAATATTTTTTTTATTCTCATTATATTTCAAAGATTAGAGAAGATCTTTTTTCCTATTTCTAGGGGTATAAATGTATATTTGAAGGGGATTAGGAGAGAGAAACATTAAAAAAGTAATAATAATTAAAAGCTCCTTATATAAGCACCTTACTTTAAGACAAGGAGAAGCAAGCGCCCAATTGTCAAACACTATTTAATGACTTCTCTATAGCAAAAAGCCCATAAGCTCCTTTTAAAAGCATTTGCAAACACTTCCTTACTACACAAAAAACAGATGTGGAAAAGCAATTCTTCCTACCATGGCACCTACTTTAAGGGGTAAATGAAAAACGTCATTATATATATTACTAGTGATTTATGAGGTTTGATGTTCATATTTCTCTACAAATACCCCTTGCAACCTGTCACGAATATCATATTAAAAATGCTCTTTGAATTGAACATGTCGCTAGATTTTTTTTTTGAGCCATCAATTAGATTAATAGAAGATTGTGTACTCCACTTCTAAAATCAAGCCTTAGTGGATCTCCATGTCAATTTCTGTAGGGACCATAGTGAAATTTAGGACCAAGCATTTTTTCTTACACAAGGCACGTAAGATGGATTTGTTTTTTTTTCTTTGTGATGGTCTATGTAGACCCAATACCTCAGATAATATCTCGTCTCTTTCCTTTTCAAATTGAGATTCCTAATGGAACACCATTGATATGGGAATTTTCCGTATTGGACCGGCCTATGGGCCAGGCTCATATTTTACCTATGTCCTGACATACATATCGAATATGACATGCAATATAGTACATCTCACATGTTTATCATGTGAGTGGTCCTCGCATCCCCAGACCTATAAATACTCGCGTCCCAGTAATCAAGGGAAGCTTAATTATCTGCAATTATTGTTCACCTATATCGAACATACCCGATATAGGGCTCGACATTACATTCGATATATATCTTCGATATATATCACGTAGCTAGTATCCAATATCATACCCGACATCACTCTCGACGTCAGCAGGAGATCACCACCGACGTGGAAGGCTTCCGACATCATTCCCGATATAGCCTTCGACGTCATCTGCGATATACATTCGACATCCACCATTGCATCTAACATCAGTTCGAGGTGTTCCAGACCAAGCCTACTCAACACTGGCATAGTTCAAGTAGGCCTAGTTTAATGATAGATTCGGTGTACCGCACTTGTAACCGACCCTATTCTATATATACGATCTATTGTTAAACTAGTGGCGCTGTCTGTGGGAACACCAAGTTCCCGAACGAAGACTTCAAGATGCAACGAAGGATGACCCGCTCGCAGTCTAATAGGCCAGTAGTTGACAATTCGGTAGCCGAGAGTGCACCCCCACCTCGTGTTCGCGTTCCTGAACCAGTGGGGCCTAGAATGAACCTATACAACCTCAACCACAAAGGGAGCCCACCCTTGTGCCAGCAGCACCTAACGTTTTGGCACTAGAATCATTGCTCAGATTAACGCCACCGTCTAGAAAACATTGAATGCGGCCCCGAAAACATTATTGTCGCACTTGAACAACAGAGGAGTAGATGACGCGCCACCCCGACCACATGAGTCCAGGACTAGGGGCCCCGGATCAGGTCGTGGAGCTGATGAACAAGAGGACACAGGAGATTCCAGAAGGGACCGACGCATGCTAAGAACCCGCGGGGTTGAGGGTCACGACCCAAGGATGGACATGAGGAACATTGCTAAGAGGATGGAGCAGTTGGACCGCGAGAAGGCAGAGGTTAGGCGAAAACTAGCTTTGGTAGAGTGCCGCATTTTGACCCCATTCTCGGAGGAGATAGAGTGAGACGTGTTAGAAAAAGGGAGATAAGATTCCTACCATTAAAGCATACGGCGGGAAGAGTGACCTGACTGACCATCTTCACTTTGTCGATATTGTCTTGAACCTACATAGGTTTTCACGCAACATCAAGGCAAAGATTTTAGCTACAACTTTAACTGGTGCAGCCTTAGATTGGTTTACCAGGTTAGAGGCTGGGTCTATAGCACGCTACGAACATATGAGGCAGAAGTTTGAGAGCCAATTCTCCATCCAGAAAAGGACGAGGACAAGTATACACCATCTAAATGCTATGAAGCAGATGGATAAATAGAGTCTGAAGGACTTCATCAAGAGGTTTAATGATGAACTACTCAAGGTGGACGAGTCCAAGGGGTCAAGTTGTCCTAATCGTATTTAATGCTACATCGCATAGGAGATTCGCGACCCAGTTGATCAAGCTTAGATTGCGAACAATAGATCAGATCAACGCACTCGCATATGACATTGTCTATGAGGACAACATGATGGCAACCAAGCAGGGCCCCAATACACCACAAAACAGGTCACCAGGAAAGGAGCGATATAAGGATAGATCCCCAAGAAGATACACCCCGCTGAACAGAAAAATATTGGAAGTATTCGCCGTAGCACAGAAAAACAAGTGGCTCAATGAGCCAAAGAAGCTGAGGAAAAGAAAAGGAATGAAATTTTCTGGGAAGTACTGTGAATATCACCGCCAAATGGGGCATGAAACAAAAGAGTACCGATCAAGCCATACGGACGCGAATTCCAGCCATATCTTTTGAAAATAAGGAAACGAGCAAGCAAGGAGTTTCGAAATCTGCAAAAACAATAACTAAAGTAAAAGTCCAAATCGAAAGACATATCGAATGTCATATCGAGAAACATATCGAACAAAGTATCGAATACTCATGTCGAGTATCACATCGAGGCCGCATATCGAAATCTATATCGTGTATCCCCGACATACCTGCCTGAAGAGGATTTGAATGTGCTAGAAGACAAATGAACTATTATCTCTTCAAGCAGGCTACTATTTATAGGAACAAACCTACGGGTATGCATTAAATGCCCACCATATCGAGTTTCAAATTCGACATCAATATCGAAAAATATTCGATATCGGACCTCAAAATTCGAATACGGACACCTCGAATACACCAATTATACTGGGGGTCCACCGACATCTTTGAATAAATTCCCGTATCTAAGCTCCGTCATTCGAACTGGCTGGACGAGATGTACTGGTAATTCAAAACTCAGATTTAATTCGTGAATTATTATTCTCAAATAATAACTCCCAAATTGGGGGACTACATGATATGAGTATTTCCCGTATTGGGTTGGCCCATGGGTCAGGCCCATATTTTACCTATGTTGGGGATCATCCCCGACATACATATCGAATATGACATTCGATATAGTACAACTCACGTGTTTATAACGTGAGTGGTCCCCGCATCCCGAGGCTTATAAATACATGCGTCCCGTTAATCAAGGAAAGTTTTAATTATCCGCAATTACTATTCACCTATATCGAACATACCCGATATAGGGCTCGACATTACATTCGATATATATCTTCGTTATATATCACCTAGCTAGTATCCGATATCATACCCGACGTCACTCTCGACGTCCGCAGGAGATCACCCCCGACGTGGAAGGCTTCCAACATCATTCGCGATATAGCCTTCGACGTCATCTGCGATATACATTCGACATCCATCATTGCATCTAACGTCAGTTCGACGTGTTTCGGACCAAGCCTACTCGACACTAGCATAGTTCAAGTAGACCTAGTTTAGTGATAGATTCGTTGTACCGCACTTGTAACCGACCATACTCTATGTATACGATTTATTGTTAAACTAACCATGAGCGAACAAAAGGAAAACATTCTTCACAAGAAATCTATTCTAGTTCAACTATGATTCCATAAGTTGAATTAAAACTCTCCCGAGAAAATTATGTATAAGGGTCCCAACTGACGGTTTCTTCTTCACCAAACCTCATACTTTAGTTCTCTTCCCTTCTCTGATTCGTTCCATTCATCAAATTGCAGGACATTAGACAGAAGGCTTGCAAATCTTTCAAATTCAACAACAACTTGTTCTAACTCGTGCGATTAAGGAGCTCTTTTTTGTTCTTCTTCAGATTCTGTTCCGTCCAGCGACAGAGAGGGCCGAAATTCCGGATATTGGCGAATACTCGAAAGGCAAGAATTTAGCAACTCGCAAGCTTCAATCCGAGGTTACGATTATCTGTTTCTTTTTTTTTTGCTCATCACCTCTTCTTCTTTTTTCCCTCTTTGTTTGCAAGTTGCAGTAGGTTTTGAGCTGAAAGGAAAACTTCTTTTTATTGCACCACGAAACAGAGATATAATCGTCGCGTACAAGGTATCCTTTTTTTCATCTTGCTGATATTATTATTTCCTTATATTTTTGATTGTATCTATGTAGACTAATCACACTAATTCCATATTTTTGTTTTGTTCCTTTGTCTTGACAGTTTACACAAGGGTGAAATTTAGTCGGGCCTTTAATTCAAACGTCATCAAGAGTCTAATTATCACCGATGATGACTATCAATCGACAAAACGTGATATTGTATTGGAGGTTACACCCCTCTTGCCGGAACATATACAACTTGATTAACGTGTTTTGACAAATACAACTCAATTGAAAGAATGGACCGAAGAGTACCCGAAATTCTCTAGTAGATCTTCAGCGTTGTTGGTGTTTCGTTCTTCTTACCATCAAGTATAGAATTAGTGTGATTAGGCTATAGAAAATTTCTTGTCGCAAGAAGAAACTTTGTTCGTGAATCTACATCAAGCACGAACAACTTTTTGATACTCGATGGTGAGAAGAACGAAGCACGAACAACGGTAAAAATCTACCAGAGGTTTCGGTCCATTCTTTCAACTGAGCGGTTGATGCAGTCGAGAAAGCGTTGGAGTTTATGGTGAAACGGGATCATCCCAAGATGAGAGGCTGATTTTGGCTCGGTCCGTTTTTGACGTGCGAATAGTCAAATTTTATCCGAAACGGGCCAAGGAACCATAATAATAATCTAAAGATCATTAAGGGAGCGGATTTTAGCCAAATTCCTTCGTTTAGGCCTCGAAAAGGCCGTTTTTGCCGTTTTTAGTAATTTTTGTTTCAGTTATATCTTTATTTCTAGAACTCGGAATTGCATTCCGTTTGTTGGAGCGTGTTCCTTATGAGTAGCACTTTTAGTTTATGTTTTTATTTCGATTTTTTCCTTTTTTGGAAAAAAACGTTATTTCCTATTTTAGTTATGCTTTTAGAGTATATATTCTATGTAAACCCTAAGAAGACATTCAGTTGATTATTGAATAAAGTTTTTGAGAGTTTCTCTCTTTTTGCATCAATTTCTTGGTATTCTTCGTGAATCAACAAGCTTTTGATTTTTGTGTGTCGTTCCTATCTTTCCTATAAGCTTCCGCTACGTCAGTTGGCATCATTCAAAACATGCCATCAAGTTGTGTATGTTCCGGCAAGAGGGTTTCTTAACCTCGAATACGGTGTCACATTTTGTTGATTGATTGTCTTCATCGTTGATAATCAGACTCTCGATCTTATTTGAATTAAAGGCACGACAGAATTTCACCATTGTGTAATCAGTCAACACAAAAAAAATACTAGGTGGCAAATACGTGGCAGTATTGTAGCAGCCATTTCAGCCTCCACGTCATTCGATTCATGACCAAGCCCAAGTCAAAGCCTCGATGGGCATTTTTTGCCAAAAAATTGAAATTTAGATGGGAATTTTGGGACCCGAAAAGTTAGAGGGCAAAAGTGAATTTTACACTAAAATAAAGGGCAGAAAAATGAAATGGCCGGACATATATAGTTTAAAGTATCTGAAGAAAGCGTCTATAGTTAGAAAATCGTTATTTTTCTATCTTGTTTTCTTCATTTATTTGGCTTGATGATCAGTAAAGTAATTTTAATAATTAAGTAATATAAAAAAGTGATAAATTAGTTTGTATAACATGCACAAACAATTCTCGCCGCATTAAAAATATTTTAATGGGTATATATATATTTATAAGTGACGAAGTTACATTGAGTAAATACATATAATTTTCACTATATTATTATGTAAAAACTTTCATGAGTTGTACAATAAAATTAACAATCAAAGTAATTGCGATAAAATAAGTGCATAATTAACAATCAAAGTAAATGCGATAAAATAAGTGTATAAATAAAGTAGAAGCTTAAACCTTTCTATGATCTGAGATAACTAGACATCAATCCAAGTATCCAACATCTATACTGTGAAGATATAATGTTATATAGGTATTTCAAGTAAAGCTAACGAGTATTCCTGTGACAATAGATGAAAGAAAACCAAGTGAAAGGGAAATCAATTATATAAAGCCAATAAGTTCACAAATCTAAGTTCAAAACCAGCAGCATCAAGCCAACAACTCCAAATGCACAAAATGCACAACTCTGCAGATGTCTAACAACATAACATCTGCAGACCATTACACAAACTTCTTATTCGCTACAAATACAAACTTGTTATTCTCGACGCAAAATACCTACAACATAGCAAACATACCACACCCTATGTTGTAAGAATAGGCGGGAGGTAGTCAGATTTCGCACCAAGAATACGTGCTTTGGTGTCGGGGAAAAACTCGGTTCCAGGCAATTCCGTAACTTCTCCTTCACTTGCAACTGCAATGGGGTAGCGAAGCAAGTGACCTGGGAGATCTTGCTCCAACTCTTCACTGGCGAACAGATCCCAGTATTTGTCGGCTATATGGTTCACTTTCTGGATACATTCTTCACTCTGAGGATGGAAGAAAGTGTCGTCGAGCATTCCAAGGTGTTCGTACCATAGTGACATACGGAACCCGTGGATCTGACCCCTTGCCGGCTGCCGGGTGGCCAAGTGATGAGGTTGGTAGGCACCCATGGCGATTTCTGAGTCTCTTGCACCGTCCAGTGATCTTTGGTTGATGTTGGCTGATCCGACAATTATGTATTCGTCATCAACTGCAAGAGAAAAATATTATAGTGTCACCAACATAAATAAAGTTCCCGCTGGTAGACTTTATGCAAATTCAGAAGAAATAGCAATACATACACCTCAACGTAAGGATAGGAACAATATAGGGAAAAACACCTGTGTCATGCAAAGAAGAATATACCCTTTGATATTTTAGATAGCCACAATTATTTTTTGACATTTACTAAATAATCATGAACTCGTGTTGTAATGTAAAAGAACAGTTTAAGAGATTTTCGCTAATACATAAAATAAGACACAAAAGACTAAATCAATAAAATTCCAAAAGTAAATATACAATTTAAAGTTTTAGTTTTTCTCTAAATTTGTAATAATAAATTACTTTGAAAGGGAGTACTAATTTGACTAGACCAAACATAGATGTTATGTTTTTCGGGTAGAAAAGGTTTCTATGTGGTAAGAGTATGGGATGCACTATTTAATTAAAACATGCTTCATTTTTTTAAAGAAAGCCTCGTCTACCATCGAAAATCATAGGGTTTTTTTTTCCTAAGCATCTCATAGTGTAAAATGCATGTCATATATTTTATTCGTAAGCACAGAAAATAACAAAATATTTTACCTATCATCATCTTGGCATGGACATAGATCATAAAACGCCGTGCCTCTTGAGCTTTCAGATAATTTGAATCAGGCTCCGGTTTTTCAGACGGCTCGTATTCTCCACTTCTCTTCACCTCTCTATTGCCAAGGCAGAAAAATGTCAAGTAATTTCTAGGATCCTCCTCAATACCCTTAGCCCGAAGAGCTTGGATGATATCTTTATACATCATCTGCATTGTTCTCTTCTGCCAATCTAAGATAGCCTGAACAGATGCACTTTCCGGAATTCCTTCAGGCCACATAGGGACAACAATGTAGACCGTGAACCTCTCTCCTGCTTCAATCTTACTAACAATCTTCAGCGAAAGTTCTTTAGGGATTAAATGTAAAGCGCCAATATCCCCAACATTAATATCTTCAGAATCCCAACCAAAACAACTTCCAAGAAAATACTGATTTTCAATATAAATAAAATTTTTGGCGCGACGAATTGCATGGATATACGCATCTTGAATGCTTCGGTCAATTGTGTTGTCTTTCCCGCTAATAAGACCGGCTCTGGCAGCCTCTTCAGGCTCTTCAGGGAAACCAAAGGCCGCCCCACCATCAATAGATCGGAATAACTGAACGTTCCAAGTATCGTAATCATCTGGGTAGGTTACAGGAGAAGGAGGGATAATCGAATCTTCAAGTTGCCTCAAGTTGGGTAGCACATCCTTTCCACCTTGCTGCTTCCATCTCTGCTCAAAGTTAAAGAGAACGTCCCAAGCAATTGGTCCTTCCAAACGTGAATGAATGTCATGCCACGGCTCCCTTGGTCCACCTTTAGTGATTGCACCATCGGGGTAATTAGGCTGATGAAAATCGGCGTTGTGGGCAGTGTCCAGAGTCCTGAAAAGTGAATGAAATGGAGTATCGTACCTCCCATCGCAAAGATCAAGACCCCCCACAAAACTCACTATTCTTCTCCTATCTGATTCCCCACTAGGTAAATCGCTGTCCACTACTATTATTTTCTGATGATGAGTGAACATGGTAGAAATTTGAAAGTCCTGAATGAAGCTTCCACCGTCATCTGGATTCCGAGGGCACAAAACACAATGCACATCTGAGCCTTGGAAGTACTGTTCCGTCTCTTGATCGTGGGTGGCCATCAAACCATCTTTTTTCAGTAAACCAACGGAGGTTCTATCATCCCAAACAAGCATAAGAACCTTAACACCTTCGCTCGCTTTCTTCTTAAGGAGCTCACCAAGGGTAATGTCACCTCCCGGTTTTTGTCTCCGGGAGTCCCTAATCAAAGTGATTTCAGCGTATACAGACCAACCAGTGATGTAAATCAGGTGTTTTGCGTTCGTGATTGCATCAAAAACGTCTTCCCAACATCTATGCGGCTCGTAGTATGTTCCTCCTGATAGGGGGATCTTTGGAACAAAATTGTCTGGCACATGAGCATCTTGATACAAAGATACCCGACAACCGGTTCTTTGAGCAAAATAGGTGTATGGAACTCCTGGATACTTGGCACTTTTAATTCCACGAGCCCAGTTGCGATCTCGCGAGACATCGAAGTATTGCAGCTTGACATGGATCTTAGAACCTTCATGGATAGGATTCCTCTCTTTGTCAAGTATCTCAAGCCACCGGTCCTCTTCTTCCCCTTCCAGAAGTTCTTGAACCGGAACATAGGCTCTCCCAATTAAAGTTGCTCCAATGGGATTATCATCTTTCACAGTGAATACGATATTTGAAGCCATATGGGCACAGTATATGTGAAAAGACTCGTACCACCTTGGGTTGTTTGGTTCATTTTCAATCATCCTCGTTCTGCCAACTCTGGCCTTCTCTAGATCAATAGTAGCATAAATCTTGGGAGTTCCTTTGCCAATACCAACTTTCTCCTCTATATTCGCCTTAATCTACAGGAGCATATACCAACAAGAAACATCAATTACAGATTTGCAAAGTTAAAATGCACCAACCAATGAAAACTTTAAAATATAAATATATATATACATATATATATATATATATATATATATATAAAGGCAAGAGTGGCTGGCTGTTGTGAACACATAATAATATCACACTCAATTCTTTGAATTAAAGCCTGATCCAGCTGGCGATTATTCATATTAGTTCGTAAAAATATTTAATTACCCATTCATGATGCTGATCCATATCTTAAAGAGTTGTCCCACAAAGAAAAACAGCATGGAACAACTAAAACCTTAAGAACTTCTCCACAGAGAAAAGATACGTTCATGAACTCACTAGAAGAGTAATAGAACGTCGATACTTCACATTCCAGGCAATAATTCAAGGACAAGATTTTACTCGAGGTTGTTTAGGATCACAAAACCCTGCTAGATCCACAGTACACATTCGAAATACAGAACGATGACCAACTTATGAAACATCAAAGATGAAGACATTCCTAATCAGACTTTTGCACAATAGAACTGCAAGGATATGATAGATCACCTGACCGACCACGTTTCAATTTGTCAAAACACCAGTAAGGAAAAATGTAATTGCAATCGAGGTCCAACTAGAAGCCAAATATGATCGATCAACTACACACGACATAAAATGGCGACAAATGAAAGAAATTTACAAAATCTGAGCAATCTCACCACACCAAAACACTCCTCAAAACAACCACAATAATCCACTCCGTTACAAAAGTCAAAACAGAAATTAAATACACACCCACAAGAATAAAAATCAGATCTTTCACTAAAAAGCAAAAACCCCACATATAACTAATCTACAATAACCACAAATTAAGTAAGATTAGTCAAAAAAAACAAACCTTGCTCAAGAAATTTCCACCCCCAACACCGTGCAGATGATCAACTTCATAGATCGTGACATGAAGAGTTCCATGTAGCAAAATCTGAGCCATTGTTTCTCAACTGCAAAAACAAAAAACAAAAAACAAAAAACCCACATCAGATTTGCACACTCCAGTTAAAACCCACATCAAAAAACACCATTTCAGTCAGCACTACTGCTAAAAGCATCAAAATTACAGTGATTAAAGTTAAACCATTTTTGTAATAAAAGAGGAATCAAAGGATTAGGAGATCGGCTTACAGAAAGGAAAAGACTTTGACGGGTTTGTTGAGTGAAATCCGAGATACTTTGGTGCGATGGATTGGATATATGAATGGGAAGTGGAAAGATTTATTTATGACTATTATTATTATTATGTAATAAAAGAGTGAGTACAATGAGACAGTGATCCGACAATAATGTTATTTTATTTTCTACGCGGTAGATCTCAACAACAAAGTAGTGTGTGTGTGAGCCGCGTCTTACCGGATTTTATTAACATGTATTTAGCACTATGTGTGAACCAATGACTTTTTTTTTGTCAATTTTTTACCATTCTTTTGTGAGAATGAATTACTAGTTTTAGTGAGTGATATAGGAGCAAGATTTGCATGTTATATAAAAGTCAATTTAATTTACTACGTCTTAAAATTGGCATCTTAATTTACTACTATAAAAGTCAATTTAAGATAGTTTGGACATGTTAAACGCAGACCTATAGATGCACCGGTACGGCGAGTTGAAAAAGTCGACTTAGGACAAACGGTTAGAGTTCGTGGGAGACCGAAAAAACGTGGATGGAGGTCATACGAAACGACATGAAGCATAAAAGATCTAAATGAAGACATGTTCGTCAACCGAAACATATGTAGGCAGAAGATTCATGTTCACGACTCAACGTGATTCATTTATGGTTCATATAGCCTACCCCAACTTAATTGAATTACAGGCTTAGTTGTTTTTGTCGTCGTCGTCGTCTTCAAATTGGCATCTTAAACAAAAAATGTAATACGGTTTATAACCTCTTAAAATGAGGAAATGTAAACTATAGTATATTTTAGATAAGTTTAACTGAAGCCCAGACTTTTATGGTAATTGCAAATAATGAATAAAACAAATCCTTTTTGATAACAAATTTATGGTACTATTTCTTACTATAACTGTTTATAATATTTAATTAGAAGTGATTTTTATTTTCTTACTAAAATTAATAAAATGCCATCATAAACTGTTTGAAAACCCCTACATACTTCTCTGACTTACGCCCAAAAATAACAAGTATCTTTTGTAACCATTAATTTGCAAATACCAATAGGTTCAAAAACTAATAAGTATTTTTCATAAGTATTTGCAAATAGTATCGTTACAAGACAAGCAAATTAGTTCTCAAATTGTAACTAGAGTGTCACATGGAATTTTAGAAATTTGGTAATTAATTCTGAACAGCAACCAAACGACTCTCATGGTTGGTTAAACTTAAATCTTGTTTTTTTTTTTTTTTGAACCTCAAAAAAATAGGAAGTACTTGAAAAACAAGCACCCCTAAATAAATTCGCTTACAAAACGCAAGAATAAAAACCAATAAGCGACCTATCAATAAACAAGGAAACTTAAATCTTGTTTGAGTATGCAAAAATTATTAAATCCTATGAAAGTTTAATCTGTCACTAAATATTATGATAAAAACTAAATACGGCATATTATAATCTCCAATTCTCCATACTTAGTCATTTTCTCTGCAATAAGTATGATTATACTTTTTTTTTCCACACTTGTCGGCACGTCTGCAAGCGATCCAAATCGATAAGGAGAGTGGGCCAGTGAGATGTACGTGTATAAAGAGCGTATCAATGAATATTCACAAAGCTGACGGCGCGTGAATGTGACGAACAAATCAAAGAGAATGTATCATCGTGGTATATTTTTTTTTTCTTTTTTGATGCAAAAAATCGTGGTCTCCCTAAATCAGTCCACGTGTTATATAGAAATTGTTTTGCCAAATTGTCAATTATATAGGTTTACGACCGAACGGGTAATCATAAATTTAAATAAATTAAGGGTTTGATCGCTTAATTATCATGTTTGATGTAAATTCAACACAAACAAATTAAAAGAACGGCAAAACTAGTGAACAAATTCGAGATGCATATAAAAGATTTAAATGAATACGGGATTTTGATTGAAAAAGGAAAAGCATGTATGAAAGATGATGGGGGTATTTTAGGACTGGGCCAAAAATAGAGATTGGGCCGGCCCATAAGCGTATCGAATTGACCCAATTCGATACCTTCAGCGCATCGAATACTCATCATTCGATGCGCGAGGAAAAGCATGTATGAAATATGATGGGGGTATTTTAGGACTGGGCCAAAAATAGAGATTGGGCCGGCCCATAAGCGTATCGAATTGGCCCAATTCGATACCTTCAGCGCATCGAATACTCATCATTCGATGCGCGCATCGAATCGGTATGATTCGATGCGTATTTTGCAGCGGTCCTCGGGCCCCACATAGCGAGGTTGCTATATATATGACGGTTTTGAGCATTCAGATGCAGATCGAACTTGAGTCCCAACCCGACCACATCGAATCCTGCTATTCGATACGTTCCTTTATTCGATACGCTCCACTATTCGATACGCTCCAACGTGTTATCAAGGCCATATCGAATTGACTCGGCATCGAACCTGCACCATTCGAGGCGCACATCGAACAACCACAATTCGATGCGTTACATATTTAGTGTTATCTTTGTATTTAAATCAGTGTAAGATCTGTAATAGATAGTAGGTGTTTCGGACAAAGTTAGTCCGGTTAATTCTATTGGATTAACATTATTTTGGTTATTTATATTCCCATTGTACTGTTTTACTGTGTTCTATTACCGTGACGAAATAAGACCAAAATATTGGCGTCGTCTGTGGGAACACCGTAAACACTGTTTTTAGATAGGGTAGAAAGGATGACGAATAAAAGGCGCATAAATGTGGTTGAAAAACAGCAAACAGAGAAAAAGATCAAAACAAAGACAGATCTGAGTCAAGATAGGATTGAGCCTAAAAAACAGGGGCAAGATAAAATAGAAAGTCAGTTGTTGAAGCAATGGCAAGAATGTAAGATGGAACCATTAGGAGGATTCAAAATCGTACAGCTTTTCAAAGAAAGTTTTGATAAAGTAATCAAGATTGGAGCCGAGATGGACTGGATGATAGAGGTTGCGTTGGTAGATTGCCTTCGCCATAATTCAGATATATTTGCATGGTCCGATTCTGACCTTCTCGGGATAGACTCAAGAATCATTGTACATCATCTGAATGTAGACAAGAGTGCAAAACCGATACGGCAGAAGAAGCGAAATTTCAGCAAGGAAAAGAATGAAGCAGCTGAAAAAGAGGTGCAAGAACTCTTAGCAGCTCGGCATATCTATGCTATAAGATTCTCAGAATGGTTGAGCAATATTGTGTTGGTTTTAAAGAAATAAGCTACATGGAGAATGTGTGTGGACTATACTGATTTAAATAAGCATTGCCCGATAGATCCTTTTCCTTTGCCGCGAATAGAAGCAGGATGTGCATTATTGAGTATGATGGATGCAAAGAGTGGTTATCATCAAATCTTCATGGCAGTGCAAGATCAGAGTAAAACGGCATTTGTAACTGATATCGGAGTGTACTGTTATAGGGTAATGCCATTCGGATTGAAGAATGCGGGAGCAACATTTCAGAGGCTGGTGGCTAAAATGTTTTACCATCAGATTGGAAAATTGATGGAAGTATATATTGACGATATGCTTGTAAAGAGCCTCAAAGCTGATGAACATGTGCAACATCTGGATGAGGCATTCAACATAATGAGAACATATGGAATGAAATTAAACCCTAAAAAATGCACTTTTGGAGTAACGGCTGGAAAGTTTCTAGGATATGTGGTGAATGAGAGAGGAATCGAGGCCAATCCTGATAAAATAAAAGCAGTACTGGACTTACCCTCACCAAGGACGGTAAGGGATGTACAATGTTTGGTGGGCCGTTTAACAGCCTTGGGGAGATTTATATCAACATCTGCCGAAAAAAACCTTCCTTTCTTTAAGGTGATGAAGCGGAACAAAGATTTTATTTGGAAGCCGGAATGTGAAGAAGCTTTTAGACAAATGAAGAATTATTTGGTAAGCCCGCCGTTATTAGCAAAACCGGAGGAGAATGAAATGTTGTATCTATATTTGGCAGTATCTGCAAATGCAATCAGTACGGTACTGCTCAAGCGAAAAGGAGCTCAACAATTACCCATACATTATGTGAGCAGAGTACTGCAGGGGGCAGAGAGAAATTACTTGGAAATAGAGTTGTTTGCGTTAGCAATTGTTGTTACAGCTCGGAAGTTGAAACCGTATTTTCAATCTCACCCAATTACTGTGGTAACAGATAAACCATTAAAGCAAGTGTTGGCAAAGCCAGAAACATCGGGCAGATTGGTGAAATGGGCAATTGAACTTAGTGAGTTCGGATTGGAGTTTAAGCCGCAGGTTGCAATCAAAGCGCAAGCTCTGGCAGATTTCATGGCCGAAACTCTCGGAAACAGTGTAGTTGAGACAACAAGCTGTATTTTTTCTATATCCAGTCAAGTGGGCACCAGTAGGGCAACATCGGCATGGATATTACACACAGATGGATCTGCCACAACTCACGGAGGGGGAATTGGAATATATTTTTTGTCCCCAGAGCGGAGGGAATTTGAATTTGCTATCAGCCTGAATTACATGGTAACGAATAACGAAGCTAAATACGAAGCAATAATTGCAGGGATCAAAATGGCACTCGGACTCAACATCGAACATCTAGACGTACTCACCGATTCGCTCTTGGTGGCAAATCATTTCTCGGGAAGATATGAAACACGTGAGGAAACTATGAAGCTATATGCCGCTAAGGTTAAAGAGTTGGCAAAGAGGTTCAAATTTTTTGATATAACTCAAATCCCCAGGGATGATAATGCAAAAGCACATGCGCTTTCTAAATTTGCAAGTTCTTCAGAGATTTTGGCAGAGAAACGAATCACACTTATAGTCGCTGATAAACCTTCGATTGGGATATCAAAATATATTACCACAGAAGTCAGAGTGGAATTTATAATGACAATACAAGAGGACCAGTCTTGGAAGGATGAAATTATGATCTATCTTCAACAGGGCATTTTACCAGCGGATCCGAATGCTCAACGCAGGATGCGTTACAAGGCTTACAGGTTCACTATCAATAATGGAGAGTTATATAAAAGATCTTTCGAAGGACCATTGTTAAGATGTTTGACTCCTACTCAAGCTGAATATGTCATGGAAGAGATTCACGCAGGTTGCTGCGGAAATCATTCCGGGGGACGAGCATTAGCTCAACGAATATTGCGTTAAGGATATTATTGGCCAACTCTACGTAAAGATGCAACAACTTATTCGAGAAAATGTGACAGTTGCCAATACCATGCTCGCCTCATTCACAGACCGGCACGTCAACTGCAACCCATCGACGTGGCATGTCCGTTTGATCAACGGGGAATTGATATTGTGGGTCCGTTTCCACCTGGCAAAGGTCAAAAACGATATTTAATAGTAGCAGTGGAGTATTATACAAAATGGGTTGAGGTAGAAGCTATAACGTCGATCACGGAGAATAATATGATCGAGTTTATTTGGAAGTACATTATATGCCGATTCGGCATACCGAGGTCCATTGTGTGTGATAACGGTACGCAATTTACTGGGAAACAGATTAAATCGTGGTTTGGGGAATTAAAGATATCACACAATCTCACGTCAGTATATCACCCACAATCCAATGGCCAAACAGAATCCACTAACAAAACGTTGAAGGATTATCTCGAAAGAAGAGTCAGAGCCACAGGAAAAACGTGGCCAGCAGAGCTTCAAGGAATATTATGGGCATATAGAACGACCCCGAGGACATCCACAGGGGAAACCCCATTCGTTCTTGTTTATGACACTGAAGCTGTATTGCCTGCGGAAATAGGTATGCCAACGCGCAGAATTACTGACTATGATCCAGAACAATCGGCCCGGTTGCGACAGATGGATCTGGATATGATAGGATCCACAAGAGAGGATGCTTATCAGCGTATTGTTGCTTATAAAGCTGCAATGGCCAAAAGCTATGATAAGAGAGTTCAATTCAGAAATTTTGAAGTAGGAGATTTGGTTCTTAGGAGCATTGCAGCTAAACAGCATATCGGAAAGGTTGAACCAAAATGGGAAGGGCCTTTTAGAGTCACACGAGCAAGTTCACGAGGATATTATTATTTGGAGACTCTAAGAGGAGTTCAACAGAAACGCCCATGAAATGTGCAACATCTCAGGCGTTATTACGCATAAATTGAAGAAATTTCATTAAATATATGTTTCTTACCTTTTAATTTATATTGATTCTTTTAAAAATTATTAACTGAAAATTTTCATTCGTTGAATGCTACAGAGAAGAACATGACGGAAGGGTAAGAAGGCCCAAAGCGGTCCACCCCCGCATGCCAGAAGGAAGAACACGACATAAGGGTAAGAAGGCCCAAAGCGGTCCACCCCCGCATGCCAGAAGGAAGAACATGACGGAGGGGTAAGAAGGCTCAAAGTTGTCCACCCCCGCATGCCAGAAGGAAGAACATGGCGGAGGGGTAAGAAGGCCCAAAGTGGTCCACCCCCGCATGCCAGAAGGAAGAACATGACTGAGGGGTAAGAAGGCCCAAAGCGGTCCACCCCCGCATGCCAGAAGGAAGAACATGACGGAGGGGTAAGAAGGCCCAAAGTGGTCCACTCCCGCATGCCAGAAGTAAAAATAAGACGAAGGGATAAGAAGGCCCAACGTGATCCATCCCCGCATGCCAAAACAGCGACGTAAAGGGATCTAATCTCTCAAATAAAACATGAATGCCCTAAAGATAATAATAACAGCTCAAAGTGCTCATATTTTTCATGGCAAGTAAAATCATAATATTAGACATGCACCATGACGTCAAATATCATTATTAAACGTCAGAAAAATATTCATTCAACAGTAAACAAATAAATTAAACGATGTGTCTTGATATAATCGCAACGAAGCAATACATGAGTAAACCTAAATTACATAGGTAATGTTAAACGGTTGAGTCGTTATCATTACAGAGCAATTGATTAAAGTTACATGACTCTATACAAAACAAAAGGCTGATATCCACAATTCAGTTTAGCAAAATATCACGACTCATTCGATGAATGGGGGGACTCCGGACGAAGAACCACACCCACTGAGCGCGAAAATTTAGCACAGTTACTTTGAATTTGATCCTCTGTGAGAATCAATTTATTCTCTTGTGCCCAATTATCGGGCAAAACAACTTCGGTTCTTTCAGAAGGATCATTAAGTTGATATCTACTAGGAGAAATAAGATTTTGTGCACTTAATGATGGATCAGGTACACTACTGGCCAGCATAGAAACCTTGCCACCTAGAGTAGAACGCACTCCTCCTGGTAAAACTCCTTTAGGACCAGAAGTCTTAGGTGCGTTTAATGCCCTACTTCTTTTATCCAAGGCTGCAGGGGGAACATTTTCAAAACCCTTTCTCTTTGGAGGACTTTGGAGGAAGATTGTAGACCTAGAGGTTCTCGGAGGTAATTTTGGGTCATCATCGCTTGAACCAAAAGCATCGTGAAGAGCTTTTTTGATACTCTCTGAATCCTCCATAGTTGCGCTAGGACTGGTTTTCTCTTTTCCCTTATGGGATTGAGGTGAACTTAATTTTACGATACCTGAACCGCTCACATTCGGTTTTTTACGGTCGCGCCACACAGCATAAAATGGATCACCAGGCTTAGGAGTATGTAAATCGTCATCATCATCATCACTGCTACACTCTGGGATCTCCATTTTAGAGTTACGCGTTACATCTAGCATATCCTTCCGGAAACCATCTCCGAGATATCCAAGATGTCCAACTTGACCAACACCGACTTCCATGCCGTATTTCATATCAACAGAACCGCGAAGTAGTTCCAAAAATTTATATACGTTACTTTGTGTAAAATCTCGAACGATTGCATATTACAAATCTTCAGATTCGAAATACTGGATTCGACGGCGCAAATTGGAAATGGCATTTTCAGCATCCGTATTTGAAGCCTGAAGAGAACAGTTTTTCCGTTTTAGGGATTCATTATCCTTTTTTAGCGCAATAATTTCAGCACGCAGAGCATCGGCGTCCTCTTCTGTTTTCTTAGCCTTAACTTCGGCATCATGTCTGTCGCGGATAGCTTTCGATGCTTTCGCCTCCGCCTCCTTAGCGCGTTTCAGTGCATTTTGGCGATTATAATTCCCATTACGAATAGTAGTGCGAAGATTATCAACAACACTATTATGATGATTATGCACCTCGGCTAACCCGCTATAATCCCCGCATAGTCGATAAACCGCTAAGATGACGACAACAAAGAATAAACGCCCAAAGCGCGCCAAATCCTGATACCCCAACCGATTTATTACGGTTCGTCGATCTAACTGAGGCCATAAACTCTGCATTATCTCTCCAGCTTGCTCCTTTCTCAGTCTGTATCCACCCAATGTGGCACTTAATGATTCCGAATTCTCATCATTGAGAAAATCGTAATTAACAAGACTTCCTGGAGGGGCAGGTCTTGGATTCCCGGAAGGTCGAGGTCGTCTTGGGGGAGGTATGTCCTGAGTAGGGGTGTTCACGGGCGGGTTTTGGCGGGTTACCACTATGAAAAACACCATACCCGTTACTTGCGGGTGTGCAAAATTTCAAACTGCACGTGTCTTTTTTTTCTTTGGACCCTACGGGTGCGGGTTGAGCGGGTGCGAGCGGTTTAGCGGGCGGATTGTGCGGGTTACATGCCAAAGGAAAAACAAAAAAAAAAACCCATTCATTTGCATAAAAAACTGCAACATTTATTCCAACAATGGTACTCACTTCAGCAGTATGAAACAATAATCGTTTCTCTGTAACCGAAAAATAATAGCTGAGTACTAGTTCATTGGTTCCCGTTCTCAGGAATGTAATATTAGCTTGAGTCATATGGCCAATGTCAGCGACTGCGGTGTTGTTTTGCATCTACGTGAAAAACAAAACAGAACATAACTAATTAAAAATCCTTCCTTCAAAAATCAAAACTACTATTACTTACTGTTATAGCACATAATTACAATTTGTTCTTAATTCATTCATATGTATCCCTGCGCATTTCATTTCACGCATTATACTTTCCCAGGAAAGTCAAAACTATAAAACAAAGCAGTGACATCAATTATTTAATTTATCGGACTATATTTCTAAAATAATCACAGCACATCAATTGACCCATTACACAATAATTATAATAAAAATTAGAAAGTGACAAGCAGTAAATTTCTTCTCAACTTAAGACTTTGCAGCTCAACATATGCTTCAATAATCAGACATTAAAAAGCAAAGATTAATTAGCGAAACATGGAAATAACATGACTTACAATTGCGAAATGACGACTGAAGATCTGAAGGAGCCGAGATTAATTAGCGAAAGAAAATGAGGGTAGGATTGCGAAACGACGGCTGAAAATTGAAGTTAATTAGAGGAAGAAAAAATGAGAGATGGAGGTGCGGTGATGCAGTGATGCTTTTGGCTGCTGAGTACTGACAATTGAGGTTAATTAGAGAGAAAAAATGAGAGATGGAGGTGCAGTGATGCTTTCGGCTGCTGAAGAGAATAATGAGGTTATGAGGGTAGGGTTTTCTCTTGTTCCTTCAAATTGGGCTTCGGGTAGCGGGCGGGTTATTGGGCTAACCCGAGATCCGACCGCTTATCAGCGGGTTACCACAATAATAAACTGCCAGTTTATTAAAAAAAAAAAAAAACCATGCGGGTTTCAGGCGGGTCGGTTCGGGTCGCGGGCGGGTCGGCGGGTATTTGAACACCCCTAGTCCTGAGCGTCACGAGCGGATTCATCCTCAGCTAATTTTCTTTTAGCAGAAGTATACCAATCCTCATCAAATGAGCGGGAGGAGCTTGCTTCCTCTGCACTTTGCTTTTGTCTGAATGTAGGGTTCGCTGCATTGAATCTGGCCAAGTTAGTAGCAATTCTATCATCTTCAGAATTGATATCTTCCATTATTCGGATTTGACGATTAGTTCCGACTTTTATCCGTCCACCAGTAACGGTAGGTGTTACCACCACTCTCCGCGTATCAACATTCTCGTTGCGTTCAAAATCGCTCACAATGGGCACCCGAGTGCCAGCACTAATACCACCAAGCCTTATGGTAGAATGATTTGGGGAAGATAAATTAGATGGGCCCGCGCCTGAGGGCTCATTTTGCTCATTTCGTTCGCTCTTTCCCTGAGCATCGTGAATATTCTGAGGAGATAGCACAATTTTGCTGCGACTTCGAGATTTTATACGAGCCATATCAGCCTAATAATAAATTTTAATAATTTTTCTATAAAAATAAATAATCAGTAGTGTGTCGAATATCGGCGATTCGATACGGACCGTGTCGAACAGACTCTGTTCGATGCGGTTCAGAAGCAAACAAAAATTCCTTCTCCGAATAAAAACAAGAAATGTCAGACATGTTGTCACTTATATATTGGCCCATGGGCCGCAACTGTTCTGAACGCACCAAATTTTCGTAATTCGATGCGCGCATCGAACTCATCAAAATTCGATGCCTGCAAACTAACGCATCGAATTGTTACAATTCGATGCCCATAATTTATTATGACGAATATGTTTTGAGTTTGGAAGTCGTCATCATTCTATTAACGTCTCCCAAACTGGGGGACTATGTGATGGGGGTATTTTAGGACTGGACCAGCAATAGGGATTGGGCCGGCCCATAAGCGTATCGAATTGGCCCAATTCGATACCTTCAGTGCATCGAATACTCATCATTCGATGCGCGCATCGAATCGGTATGATTCGATGCGTATTTTACAGCGGTCCTCGGGCCCCACATAGCGAGGTTGCTATATATATGACGGTTTTGAGCATTCAGATGCAGATCGAACTTGAGTCCCAACCCGACCACATCGAATCCTGCTATTCGATGCGTTCCTTTATTCGATACGCTCCACTATTCGATACGCTCCAACGTGTTATCAAGGCCATATCGAATTGACTCGGCATCGAACCTGCACCATTCGAGGCGCACATCGAACAACCACAATTCGATGCGTTACATATTTAGTGTTATCTTTGTATTTAAATCAGTGTAAGATCTGCAATAGATAGTATGTGTTTCGGACAAAGTTAGTCCAGTTAATTCTATTGGATTAACATTATTTTGGTTATTTATATTCCCATTGTACTGTTTTACTGTGTTCTATTACCGTGACGAAATAAGACCAAAATAAAATGACTACGCAAATTTATGTGCTACTCATTTAGATTCGAATTGCTCGTATATGAAAACTATAAACACTAATATTAATCATAAAAAAATGATGACTTCGTAAATGATTTAATCTAAATATGTCACAATTATAGCAAAATTATGTTAATTGCAAACAATTCTCAAAAAACATGAAATTCAGTTTTTAATAATACACCCTTAATATCTGAGCATAGACTGTATATTTGAAACTGAAAATGGAAGCTAGTGTTCACTTACATAAACAAAGTTAATCAACTTTTGATTCGATTGTCAAAACCTCATATGATACCGAGATTGAATTATTGACGCTGCTGATTCAACTTTTTGAAATTGCCTTTTCAAATCTCTCCATGATTTTTTTTTTTTGATAGTTCTTTGATTCTTTCCATGATTTACTTTTTGATAATGAACCAACAGTCGCCTTACGTGTTATCCCGTGTATTGGTCTCGCTTTATTTTGCGGTGGTGGGTCCAAAACAATAATGACGACGTGGCACCCACAGTTTTAGGATTCTCAGTTTCGTTTTGTTTAGGTAAAAGTTCACACATCAGTCACATGAGTGCTGGAATATAATGCGAAGAATTATAACAGGAGAAGATTGCAATACAATTACAAAATTTGAACAAAATTATTTTTTCTAAGTTTTAGGGGACATTGTTAGGATCATAGATCCTAAAAAATTTGCTCTTATACGAGAAAGAACAAAACAACTCTTGAGAAATTAAGACAAGAGAAAAATTTAAACTAAAATACTTTTAATTTTCTTCTTAACTCTCACAATACGCACAAACACATCTATAAATATCTATATACTATTATATAAAGAAACCCATTGTGACACAAATGAGTTTTAGCTACATTGTAAAAAATATATTATTAAATCCCCAAAATAGCCTTACAAATTAAGTTAGACTAATTAATTACACTACTAATTGTAATTAATGATTTACTTTCCCCATAATTTGCTTCTCTTTCATTCTTCTACTGCAAATTTATAGCACATGCTATCTAGATAAATCTTCATCATTAACCCACATAGAATGACATTAAAAAAAATTATGCTCGCGGGAACCGCGTGCTCCATTTGCTAGTATAAACTAAACTAAACTTCCCACTAACACCCTACTCCACAATCTTATCCCACTACATATTTGATATTATCTAAACATAAAATCTAATAATTATTAGGGATAATTACATTAAACCCCCCATCGTATGGTCCATTTCTCAGTCAACCCCCTTAACTTTGTTTTGACTCAGTCACCTCCCATCGTTTGCAAAAATCATCACTTTGCTCCAAGTCAACTTTTTTGCATTTTTTCCAGGGGTATTTTCGTCAAATATTAAAATTTTTAATATTTGTTTTAAAAAATGTAAAATTTAAAAAATTTTAATATTTGTTTTCCGAATTTTTTTTTTTCAGCAAATTTTTATTTTAGCCAAATTTATTTTCGAATTTTTTTTTCGGCAAATATTTTGTTTTCGAACAAAATTTTTTTTCGACAACATTTTTATTTCCGAAAATATTTTTTTTCAGAAATTTTTTTTTCGACAATTTTTTTTCGACAATATCCAAATAGAGATCAACATGGAATGAATTATAGCACCTACGACGTAAAACCACCAGCCCTCAGAAAACCTCAATCGCCATACACACCTCGACTACATCCAAACACATTTCATCAAATTATAACTGGTACAACACCTACAACATAGAACTACCGGCTGACAAATAATCACAATAGCCATAGGCACGTCAACCACATCCAAAACACAATTGATCACATTACAAAAGGTACACAAACGATACCACACCTACAACACAACCTCCATACCATCCGTGGAGGCCTTTGTGAAGGGTAATGGTGTTCCAGCAACACGACCTCCTCTTTACACGCAGCACCATGAGCTTCTCTTTACACGCAACAATATGATCTCCAGTTCAAAGCATACCACCTCAGTTTGATACCAAAAATTGAATTGAAGAAAAACTAAAATGAAATGAGCAAAGGAAAGCCATACCTCAAGGAAAAAAGAACAAATCGAGCTAAGATCTGTGAATACAACGGTGATGGCGATGCTCGCGACGGCAACGACGGAAGTGATCGGCGACGGAAGAGCAATTGAGTCTCGGATTGAAATGGCAGGGGTGAGCAGCAGCTGAGGAGGAGTTGAGTCCGATTGATACGCCGAAGAGAGCGGCGACAGAGTAGATAAATCGATGGACAAAACGGAGGAGAGCGGCGGCGGCGGCAGCGGGTGAGTTTGATTCGCCGATGCGGAAGTGACGGTGGCATTTGGGAACTAGGGTTTTGTTTTAGCGGCGAAAGAAATGAAAAAATAGAAATGAAAAAGATTGTTCAATAAGAAAAAAAGTGAAAAAGATATATTGAAAAACGTGTGAACATGTAAAATGTGTTATCACACTTTTAGTGTCACTATACATATTGTGTTGTCGCATTATAAGTTAAGTGTGATTATAGGGTTATGATAGGGTGTCTAATTAGACCAATTTTTTAGTAGTGCCTAATTATTAATTAATAATATTATACAAATAATTATATACATTAGACCCGTAATAGACATCCACTTATATTCTTCAACAAAATAAAATAGATACTTTTCTGGTTAAAATGCTATCCTTTAGCTCTTTCGCTACGATTTATCATAAATTATGAAACCAAGCGATAAATCTCGCGTAGTATTTTGAACTTCTTTTTTTGGTAAGCTTTAAACTTTCTTGCTATTGCCTATTCGACTCTTTAGTGAAATCAAACATATATATATATATATATATTAACGTTTTCGATACCCTGAATTTTAACCTTTTATAGCAGATATGATGATGACATACTGAATTTAGGCCGTCAATGGGTAGGGTTTTACCCAGACCCTGATAGGACCATTTGATTTTTATTGTTGAAGACCCATATCTTACCCGAACCCAGACGTTACTCACACCCGAAATCTAGACCCTAGCTGGACCTAGACCCTAGATGGACCCGTACCCTACTGGACCCGTTGTCAAATTTCGGTCACATAAAAAAAATGTCGATAGCAAATCTTGTAACATTCACAAAAAAAATAATTTGAGGAAAAAATAACTCGCTTAATGTGATTATAATGAAAATTTTAGAGTACGTTACATGATAGGGTTTGGGTCCATACTCTCCTGAGTTCAGGGTAGTGTCTCGATCTTGAACCTAACCCAGATTTCAAGGTAGGGGTCTAGACCCTAAGTACATTTTCAGGGTAGGGTAGAGTACATCATTGACAAGCCTATTTGAATTACAGACAGAGAAACCTATGGAGCTCGAAACTAAACTGAGTGGAATTAAAAATCCCTGAATAAAGAAGAAATTAAAACAACAATCAACTCCCAAAGTTTAACAAGAAATTAAGATAACCCAAAATTAAGTTAATTTAGTTGCCGACAGTCCCTTTCAGCCAAACAAGCACTAGTACAATAACTAGTACTCTTGAATCTTGATCAAAAATTGAATTCGGAGAGTGGTGTAACTTTTATTGCCTAGAGAATTTTTTTGCTCCTATTCGATCGCTCCCATTGGATGCTGATCCTATCCTCATTACGTGCCTCCACGTGACAAAACCGACAAAATGTTATTTTCGTTATCAATATGATATCTAACTATTGTTTCCTCGAAAATAATTTATCCTCAATCTCCTTTTGCTTTTCCTGTCTGACTTTCACACGTGAAAAAAAAGGAGCTAACTACTCTTTTGGCTTTTCTTTTCTTCTTCGTTTTAGTTTAATTAAAATTAGAGTATGATATTTTCGTTTGTAGGATAGATTAGATATTTGATATTTCTACTCTCGTGTACTCCGTGCACTGAGATAGGTCAAAATCAAATGCAACGATATATTAAAATGTTTCATCCACTTTTTAAAAGGACAAATCTCCGCCAAATTTCAATGAATTCACACTTATTGATATATACATTTCAACAGATCAAAGGACCTTTTACTTTGAACATATTGAAAACAATGATATCCGTTGATGAAGGGAATTAGAATTTTAGGATTCTGATTGGCAGCAGCATTTTAGCCGTTTCAAGATCCAAGAAGCGATCAAGATTGCATCTAGAAATTGACAACAAATTAAATAGAATACATTTTACTGCAAAAGTGGCCTAAATTCATGAAATCTATACGCCATTGTTGTAAATTAAAGGGACATAAACTTTTTATTGGTAGAGTCAACTCCATCTTTACCTCTAATTGTCCAACCAAATGAAGCAAAACTAATAAGATACGTAATGTGAAGCAAAACGAAAAAATATACTGCAATACTATCAAGGGTCTAACTTGAAAACACCTAGTTCGGAGAGAAACCTAAAAATATTATACAAAAAATGTTACACCTATAGTATTTTTCACTCACAGACATACCCATAGAAATATTAATCAAGTCATCGACAAAAAACAGAATGAGATACATGATAAATTATTCAGACTCTTGAATGACATAATTATCACAACTCACAAGTGATATTTTAATCGTTACTTATACCACTTCAAAGTAATCCTTATTGATTTTTTTTTCTAATTTTATTTAACCTACGTCAAGTTCTTACCAAAAAATTAAATAAACTTACGTCATGTTGTACCATTTCGATCAAATAACAGTGCAAGTCCACTACTTCAAATCTTATGCGTGCCTGCAACTAAGGGTAGCAAAATAGCCAAAGATAGGAGAAAGAAACAAGTAACTAAAGAGTATAAAGGTTCTCCTACTTCCATGAAAGCAACCCAAGTCGTTTTATTTTTGGTTCGGGGCTCTCTCTTTTTTCTTTTTCTTCTAATGATATTTGATAGTGGGCTCTTTTCTGTGGCTATTCATTGTCTTCCTGTTTTGCAGGATCAAGAGTGGAAGTCAGGTACGGGGTACTGAGGGAATTTCTAAAATCAACATTTTAGAGAAGAAAAAAAGTGTTGATTATACGTAAATAGCATTTGAGTAAATCCATGCTGAACATATCATCTAAACTTTGCTAACGAAGTTTCAGAATGAACACGCATGCCCATATACTGCATATAAATTACAAAGCTAATCAACTTAGATTTTAAATTTTTAATACAAGTATATATAGTTATTATACACAGAGGAAAACACATATTCATAATCCAACTTCATGTAACAGATAATGATTATACAAGACGCTAGTACAGATTGCAATTTGTATCAGACTCGACAAATAAACGTAAATTAGCGGCTATTTTTAAATGAAAAATACAATACCAATCATGTTTGCTGCATTTGTTCTCTCAAACTTCCAAGGGGTCCATAACCCTTTTCATCCACCTTATCTGTGTTACAACTACAGTTACTATTGTTGAGATTTGTACCGCATTTGAGGCACAGGCCTTTGCATTTTGGGTCGCACACTGCAGTAATGGTGATCTCAAGGTGTATAAGGTCTCTTATGTTCTTTGAAATGTCAATCACTTTTACATCGCCTGGGAAATATAGCTGGTCTTCGAAGTCGATTAAAGAATCTTCATCATTGTTTTCTTCGGTTGTTCCAGAATTCTTGAATTTGTCTTCTCCAAAGATTACACCCATGTTTATGATTTCTGGTTCTTGGATGGGTTCTTCACATAATAAAAGCGAGAAATCGGAGTAAACACTTTGAGCAGCTGGACCACCACACCTTCAACATAAGATTAAACAATTACTAGTCCAATAGTACAATAACGAGAGCGCATGAGTTAAAAAAAAGATTACTGCACCCTCAACTTCTTTTAACATAATCACTGCTTAAAAAAAGAGTTCTTAAATGAGATGGTCACCATCAATTACAGCTAACAGTATGCTACTATCCTACAAGAAACTTTCACAAATTAAACTTAATGTTTGCTGAAAAACAACAGAAAAATGGAGAGGTAAAAACTTGGCTCGAAAACTGATATGTGCTCCGCGTGAGGGCCATTTCTTGACCGTCCATGGAATCCTCGTCACAGCTCAGCTCACTAGGCTAGGTCAAATATATTCTGTTGGCTTTCAAATATCCTGAGTATTTATTTTTCGACCAGACAAATGCTATTACTTACTAGTGCAGAATATTTGATTACATATGGAACAAGCAATCCTCCTTAAGCCCTTCCTTTTTGGACTGGAGTTCTAGTATGCTGTACAAACGCAGCAGTTCTTTAGTAACCGAAAGGAGACGTAATTCACCATCGAAATTTGCAACCAGTTTTCCTCTTCTGCCCCTTGCATCGACATTTATGTTTGTTTTTGCTGGGAATCCACCCTATTATACATTCATATTAAGGAATGAAGTTCCCAAACGGCAGCAGGTTAGTTAACCAGAAATGGGGATATGCTACGCGGTTATTAGGAAAAACTGAAGTTAGAACGGGTGGATAGTAGCCAGAAAGTTGCGGAATATTTCCACATAAAAGATCTACAGGTAAATGTTGGTTCAGCATTCGACAAATGACCAAAGTAGTTGAAGGTGGTTCTTTGGCTGTTTGGCCGCATAAGAAGTATAAAAATTCATCCAAGAAACCAATAAAAAAAAGTTCTCGAGAAAATTCCGGATGAGACTTTTATGCAGCTTCAACTACTATTCCTTATAAGATATTATTGCCAGTACAATCATGGAACCAAATTCATCTTCTGGAAAGGAAGTGTATAGGTATTACTCAAATAGTATCAGAAACTACACTTTACATCCAAATAATTACCATGGAGGAGAGTAAAATAATTACCATGGAGGAGAGTACGATCAGTTAAGGGAAGCAAGCAAAATTCTTGCTTGTTCTTTTAATTTCTCGACTTACAAATGAGGAGAACTTCCGGTTATGGTATTCAGGGCAACTACCTTCAGCAGGAAAACATTGTATTCAACATGCAAGATATTTCCTCCATATATGCAGATAAAATTTAATCATATTACTTCAGACATGAAGCAGAAGATCTAAGCAATACTCAGCAACAACAATCGAAGACAGACCGCACTTGAGCTTCAAAGTCTTACTTAACCACGGCTGTCATATACATACATATATATGTACTCCAGTATGCTTCTAAGTTCAAACGAGCTAGTTATATCTCAATTCTCACCCATCCTTTCTCAATAAGCTACATAAATATAGTACTACATAATCATATAGATCAACCAAACTTCCATAAGAACAGCAAAAACGCTCGCGACATCCACTTGTCTCCACTCACCGCCAACAGGGAGTAAAACAGAACACTTATTTACGCACCACCAACAAGTCAGCCATACTGAATTGTCGTCTCATCTAAAAGCTCATAAGCTTTTATAGAGGATAGTCATTCATTACTTTATAATCTCTAACAATCTCCTCAAGTGCTCGTGTTAATCCTTTTTCTTATGCCCGACCCAGACACATTTTGATTTTAAAGATAAGACCTTATTCTGAGACGATAGACGTTTATTACTTAACATTCTCTAACAACCCAATGCTAACATATCACATCTACATTCCTTACAACACACCAGCAAAACAAGTAAAAATCGAAAGACAGCGATAAGTTCCAATGCGTAAGAACAAAACACAGTGACAGAATTAAAATTTGGTACAACACACCAACCTGTTGCAATGAAGAGAAATAACAGTTCTAACAATACCATCCAGCCTCAACTTCTGCTTCTTCCTAACAACGTCAACCGAAATCAAAACCGGGGTCCCGTTCACAAACTCTTTAACCGATTTAACGACGCGTAAACCCAATTGAGAAGCCCGGTTCCTGGACACATCCGAGGCAATCTTTCCCAACCCCAACCTCTCTAAAGTAGTACAGTACTCCAAATGAGAGACGCTCGCGTTTCTTTTGTACATAACCGCGCCTTCCCACGGAGAACCCTCTTCGTCGATAACGACGTCGTTTTCTGGGAATTCATAGTCGTTGTTGTCGGAGGGGTTTTGGGGAGGGGTGGTGAAGTTGAAAGTAGTGGTGCTGCTGTGGGTTGTTGTGAGGGTTATATTTGACGTGAAGGGTTTGATTGGGAGTGAGTTGAAAAGGGGTTTAAAGGGTTTTGCGCAATGGATAAGAGGGTAAGAGGGGACGAGGTGAGTGGTGGTGGCAGTGGCGGGTGAGGAGGCGAATGGGCGGAGGAGCATTTTCAATTCCCTTTAGGATTCTTCTATCATGTCTTGTTCACATAACTAAAATTACTAGTAATTTATCAAAAAAACAAAAACTAAAATTAATAGTAAATTTTGATTTTTATTCTACTTATTAAAAAAATTGGTAAGTATGTCCACTTTATAATTTTGATGGGTAAGAGTTGAATTCTTTATCTTCAAAGCGATATTATCGTAATTGGAGCTTACATTTCAAGGCGATCAATTCTTAAGATGTAGATAATTTTAATATAAGAGCACTGCAAATATTAAGACAACAAATATTTTCAGATTTTTTAAACTAAAGTAATAGATATAAAACATAAGGATTGAATCGAGAGATTTAGAATGAAGTCCGCGAGAGATTTATTATTGATAAAAGGTTGGTTGGGCCGATGGATATGTGTATGTCACGTTAGTTTGCTAACACCTGTTGGTGTGGTGTTGACTTAGCACTTTTTCGTTATCGCTAATGAATATGTGTTTAGTATTTATTCAATAGGGGTGTACAAAAAACCGTTCACTCTCTCGATTCGCGTAAACTCGTCTGTACTTACTTGCATACACCAACATTTTATTTTTATTTCATATAGGCAGGTTGGTTTTGTGTCCACGCGTCTGCTATTGGTCGGGCGGTGGGTTTATCTTCTCACCCATTCCACCGATTTTTATTTTTTTATGTTAAAAAAATTGTTATCATTATAAACTAGCTATCAAACTAGTGCTTACAAAAGAACGAGGTTTATCTAGGGTGAATTGTTATATCTCTTGACTTTGAGATGCATTAGTGAAAACGTAATGACAATAAATGCACAAAATGTGAATTTAAGGGGTGAAAATTACTATGAATATGCTTAGTTAGTATGTTAATAAGTATGCATTATGTTATTCTTATATGCCTAGTATGACATGTAAAATCTTTTATACTTCGGTTGCTAATGAATGACTTCAAATTTATGAGTTCGAGTATTATTTAAAACTTCTCACCTCTCTCTTAATTTCTCTTCTCATCAAACACAAAATCCTATCTACACATCAAGATAGGTAGGGATAGCAACAAATTGGCATGTAGAGCGGGTTCTCCTCAGGCAAGACATTGCAATGGTGGATATAAAAATTAGAAGCAAAGACTTAAATATTTTCTTGACTTACCTTGAACTATTGAAAATAACAAAAGACCCTAAAAACTAAAAGTAAGAAAACATAAGGAGTTACAAACTCCATTAGGGAAAAGTCAAAAATAGCAAAAGGAATGTTGGGTGGTCCTCTCTCTTCAGCTCTACTCTTCGACGAGAGTAGTCTCCCCATTATACAATGGTCCTCCTTCAATTCGCATCTTCACGCACCGTTAGCATCGAACGAACCGCACACGTGAAAAGGCTTTAATACTTTTAATATGTAATTGAAAAATAAAATCAAGACATTTGGGATGCGATGTGCAAAAAAATAAATTTAAGGCGCGTTGATTTATTACACATTTTGCACATTGTCCCGTAATTTCTAAATTAACAAAATTTTCCCTTAAAAATCTGGTCGCAATGTTGCGTGGCCAAAGCGTGCTCGATTTTGGTTGGAAAAAAGTTTTAAAGTTTAGATAGCAACGCGGAAATGAGAGCAAAATTCAGAATGCCGTACAAAATTTTAAAGTTGGGACAGACAAGTGAAAAAAGTTCAATACTTATGATACTTATATGCATTTTCCCCTTTAGTTTTTTAACTTAATTATATGCTATTTTTTTTAAATAAGATGATTATTCGATTTGATCCGATTCTTAAACCCTAAAATTGAGAATCTAATAAGAATACCACCACATAATCTCTCCTACTAAGAGCTTTTTCCTCTCATCTCTGAGAGCTGAGGAAGCCTTTCCATTAAGGTCTTCGTCGACCCCGTCGCAGTAGCATAACTCTCATATTGATCGGAATCAACCTCATGTCTCCTAAATTGCGGTTTTCAGGATGGTTCCTTTTAGATCGCCCAAGAATTATTATGGTTTTATCGCTTTTCTATTATTATAGGGTTTTTTTTTACGATCGATCCGAGGATTTTTGATTGCTTTTCTTTTATTTCCGAGTGTTTTTCTTTTCTATTCATTTACTTTCTTTTCGTTTCTACTAATCTGCTGTTTTTCTTCTTGGTTGTATTAGGGTTCGAGATTTGAACGATTAATCTAGTACGTCACTTTAGTTGCATTATTTTCCAACGTCACATCATTACAATTCTCATCACGTTAGCCGAATGGAACATGAACTCGAAAGGCTAGAGAAAAACCTTAAACTTACCGATGAAGAAACGGATGTGGTGGAGGTGCCCGGTTTTAATTGAGGAAAACGTAATGTATCATCAGATCTCATTTTGGTGGGCTGCTTACTCACAGTCCATGAGTTTCACTTCAACTCCTTATGTGCACATATGAAGACGATGATGAACCCTAATAAAGGAGTGGAAATTCGGGAAATTGAAGGAGGGAGAGGGAGACCTATGTTGCACAGATACTCCAAAAAGGGCTATGTATCCCATACCGGATACCAAACGGGTAAGGATACGCCATGTGACGTATCTTATCTATTTTTTTTTTACTAAATGGGATACGTATCAGATACTATTCTAAAGTGTATCCGATACGTGTCCTCAATAAAAAAGCAATTTTATTATTTTTGAAAACTTTAGGGGTAAAAAGTAATTTGTTTATACTACAAACACCAAAAGGCAAATTTCTAATTTATTAATCTGATGTAACTCATATAATAGTTTTCCCTCATGAAATTTCAAATCTTTCTCTTGATGAACCCGATCTTGAGTCGATTTTGTTTGTTGATGTCGTTTAACAATAAATAAGCTATTGCAATATTAATCTTGTTTGTTATATGATAAAACTTTGTAATATTCGTGTTGAACATGTTTATCAATTAATATTTGAGTTTGTGGAATGGTGGATCTTTGTATATGGCTGTATGTTAATAATTTCTTGAATTTATAAGTATATAATATTCATTATTTTACATAATTACTTAAATATATATATATACATATATAATTTTTTAATATTAAATATTCGACGTATCCTTGAAGTATCTGAAAATAGAATTTTAAAAAAATCCATATCTTCATATATGTATCTTGTCCGGCACGTGTCCTCGCATCCGTGTCCGTGCGACGTAGAGGGAGACTAATGTTTTAATTCTCTCACATCCTTGATAAGAAACGCACCATGGAAGGTTGCCCGTGGACTTTCGAGAAAGAAGTTCTCATTGTAAATGAGTTGGGCACACATGAAAACCCTTACAAGTCCGCCTTGATACATGCAAGTTTTACGTGAAGGTTCATGACCTTCCTTTCTCGTGCCAAACTCCAAAGATCGCCCAAAATATTGGTAACAAATTTGGAGGCTTTGAAGAACTTGACACAAACGAGTTGTGGGGGTTAATATGAGAATAAAGGTATGCATAAATGTGTTAAAGCCTCTTCATAGACTCATGAATCTTCGAGGACCAGATGGGTAGGAGGTGATGGCATCACTTACATATGAGAGACTCCCTAACCTTTGCTACTTGTGCGGGATTGTTGGATATATTATGAAAGATTGCGAGAAGATATACAAACATGGGGAGAAGCAGGAAGACATGAGTGATCTCTCATATGCTCCATGGTTGCGGGAACTAAGTGTTGGATAAAACAAAGCACGTCTCTATAGCATCCCAAGCAAAGAAAATCAGCAACCTGGAAATTCTTGATGGCGACATGGTTCTAGTCACCGTAGAGGGAAAAATATGTGAAGAGCAGGTTTTGAAAAAAATCTGAGAGCCAACTCTCTACCAATAACTCTCATGACAGTGAAGCAACCCCGAGAGGGGGGGGGGACTGAATCGTAGAGGAAGAAAATAAAAGGTTGGAGTTGCTTGAGTGGTGAACGAGCATGCGGAGAGCAGCGCTGAATCTGAGCTGAATAGAAATAATAGGGAACTGGAGATTAGTCGGGATTTACAACTGGACTCGATGGTAGTTGATACCGAGACACATGCAAAAGAAAGAGAGCACAACAATTTGATCAAGCCGGGTATAAAGGTGGGGGTTATGGAAAAGAATCAGGTTACTGCAACTCAAATTAATGTGGACCATATTTCGAGCTCTCGTTTACCATTGCAAGACGTTTTGAACCACATATTCACGGTGGATCAAAATTCAAGCGAGAAATCCATGCAGTTGGGGGGTCAGCTCAACTAAGTTGGATTAAAAAAAAGGTTCAGATGATGGGTTTGTTGAAGAATAAGATAGCTTCAGGAGTCGTACAAAATTCTTTGATTTTGGAAAATGAAAAAGTGAAAATGACGAGAATGCATGCATGGTTTTGAAGAATATGGAACGACCCAACGGGAAAGTTTTTAACAATTATAGACTAGCGGCGGAGTCTGCGCAGCAGCTCCGCTGAGACCAATGAATATCTTAACATGGAACTGTGAGGGCTTGGGAAACCCTTGGACAGTTCGACAATTGCACAGTCTCGTTGCGCATCACACCCTTCTCTTATTTTCCTCACGGAGACAAAGTACACTTTGAGGAAAATAGAGAAGTTGAAGAATTATTTGAACATGTTTGGTGTTTCTGTAGATGTATGCGGTAAGTCGGAGGGTCTTGCACTGTTATGGAGGAAAGAAATCGAGGTTCGATTGTTGAGTATGTCAAAAAATCATATCGATGTCACGGTAGAGGATACATATGGCAAAAATGAATGGAGATTCACGAATTTCTATGGCAAACCGGATGAAACAAAGAGACATGTGACATGAGATTTATTGCACACTCTTAGCCAACAAGTTTCAAAACCGTGGTTGTGCGCGGGATATTACAACAAAACTTTGTGTAACGAAGAGGAGGCGGGGCTTCACGACCGATCTTTGAGCAATATGAGGAAGTTCAGACAAGCACTAATCGAGCCAGAATTGTTTGACATCGGTTTTAATGGGTCAAACTTTACGTGGTGTAATAGGAGACCGCATCTGGATACGGTTTGGGCACGACTTGATAGGGCATGCTCGAATGAACAGTGGAGATCGCTATTTGGAGGGATCCAAGTTCAATATTTAGATGTTCTGCACTGAGACCACTCGGCGCTACTTATTTGTTGTACATCTATTTCGAACAATGAAGGAAAGTGGCGATGACAAGCGAGATTTAGATTTGAGGGGGCGTAGGCGGGGCTGGACGCTAGTAAAAAATTGTTGAGGAATTTTGGGGTAGTCGGATGGGAGAGGCCGAGGCATCCGATCTATTGGGGAAGTTGATTGATTGTAAATAGAAGCTCACTCTATGGAATAAAGTCACTAGGCAGGGAAATGAGGAAAATTGAGGATAAGATTACGAAAAGAATCATGAGTTTGCGGCAGGGAATGTTAAATTGTGAGTTGAAAAAGGAGGAAAGAGAGATAAATGTGGAGTTGGAACAGATGCGCGATGGAGAGGAAGTTTATTGGAAGTGGAGGGGTAAAGTTCAGTAGCTTAAAGAAGGAGACAGAAACACGACTTTTTCCCACAAAAGAGCAAATGAAAGGAGGAAAGTAAATGAGGAAAGTAAATGAGGAAAGTAATAAGAATATTCAGGATGTGGTTTGAACAATGCATGCACGAGTGACGGAGGGGTTGATTCAGAATTTGCTCCAACCCCATACGGCCGAAGAGGTAAAACATGCTCTTTTCCAAATGTTTCCTTATAAATCTCCTAGCCCCGATGGTTTCTCGACAATATTTTTATCAAAAATACTAGCATATTGTTGGTCCCCAAGTCACAAAATTTTGCCTCGAAATCTTAAATGAGAAAGAGGTCCCTCTCTGATATTAATTTCACCAATATTATCCTTATTACTAAATGCTCTAACCCTGAATTTGTGCAAAATTTCAGGCCTATTAGTCTAAGCAACGTTTATTTCAAAATTGCATCGAAGACAATCTCTAACAGGCTTAAGATTATCCTTCCAGATATCATCTCTCTGTTACAATCTGCTTTTGCCTCAGGGTGATTAATCACTGATAATATCTTAGCGACGTTTGAAATTAATCATTTTTTGAAAACCAAAAGGACAGGGAAGAAAGGACTAATGGCCCTTAGTTGGACATGAGTAAAGCTTATGACAAGGTCGAGTGGTCCTTCTTGGAACAGGTCTTACTCATGTTAGGTTTCAATGAAAAATTTATTTTTCCTGTCATGAACTGTTCGATCTATTTCTTATTCCTTTATGGTTAATGGACGTGCGTTTGGATCTGTTTTACCAGAGCGAGGAACCCATGAAGGTGACCCATTATCCCCTTATCTTTTCTTGATGGTTTCATAAGCTTTCTGTAAATTAATTAGTGACGTAGAGGATAAAAAAATGATTAGTGGCGTTAAGATCAAGAGACATGCAACGATAGTCTCACATCTTCTTTTTGTAGACGATACTCTTGTTTTTTGTGAAGCGAGAAAATCAGGGGCCAAAATATTTCATATATTGAGGAAATATGAAAAATCATCGGGGCAGATGATCAACTTGGAGAAATCTGTTGTGGTGTTTAGCAAGAACACAAGAGAGGAGTTGGCAAAGGAGGTGGCATAGTTACTGGGGGCAAGGAGGGCAGATAAACACGAGAAATACCTTGGACTTTCCTTAGTTGTGGGGATTTCAAAAAAGGAAGTGTTTAATTATATTCGCGATAGAATGAAAGGTTTCAAGGAGAAGAATATGTCGATTGCTGGAAAAGAGGTGTTGATTAAGGCAGTTCTACAAGCTATTCCTATGTTCGCTATGAGTTGATTTCAATTACCGAACTTGTTGATTTCGGAAATTGAATCAATGATTAACAATTTCTGGTGTGGAAACAAAGATCAGAATAAAATCCATTCTTGCATGGCATAAACTGAGCAAAAGCAAGAGGGACGGAGGAATTAACTTTAGGGACCTGGAGTTATAATTTTACGTTATAAACAAAGCAAATTTGGAGAATGCTTGAGTACCCAAATAGTTTGTTAGCGCAGATCCTTAAAGCGAAATACTTCCCAACAACGTTGGTTCTTGAAGGAAAAATTGGCGCTTCACCATATTATTCGTGGTGCTGCATGTTTGAGGCGTTGAAGGTTGTTAAGGCGGAGTTGAGGCGATCAGGGATATTCGGGTATCCACTCTTATTGATGAGGACAGGGGGGGTGGAAGGTTGAATCAATTTGTCACCTATTTCGGGAGGAGGACGTTGATGCTATTTTATCTATTCCGTTAGGGGCTAGAGCTCACGAGGATAAGCTTATTTGGCACTACACTAGCTCTGATTTTTTTCACGATAAAGAGTGCTTACCATCTTATTCTTTTCACGGGATTTGTGTATAAAAGGATCGGATGTTAAGGCAAGTTCGAGTACACATAGGGATTGAGATTTTATTTGGAAGCCGAAGTTACCGACTAAATTAAATCTTTTTAGTTGGAAACTTATTCAAAATATTCTTCCAATCTGAGTTTCTTTGGCGCTAAGGCATATTACGCTCGATATGAACTGCCTGGTTTGCATGAGGGAGGGTGAGGATTATCGCCACGTCTTTATGACATGCCATGTAGCACGACAAGTGTGGGCCTTACTCTTCATTCCTCTATCAGATTTGATGAGAAGTGACGATGATCGGGAGTCATGGATGCGCATAATTTTTAAGGAGCGTGGAGTTGTTCTTTTTGGATTAATGGTGACAACATGTTGGACGTTATGGTCGAATAGGAATAGAATCATGGCGGACGAGAAAGCCTCACAATCGGAAGAGAGACTGGAGCTCTTGAAGGGTCAAATGGAATTCTGGACAACTGGTAAGAGGTCGTCGGATCTAGAAATTCACACACGAGTTACTCAAGGAAATATCTTTCTTCCTGATCCGTGGTACAAAATTCGTTTTGATGGCGCTATTTTTGAAGACGACGGGGAGACTGGGATTGGGGTTATGGTGAGTGATTCGGAGGGGAAAGAGGTGATCAGCATCCAACAACGCATTATTGGAAATCTCGGAGCTCGGAATGCAGAGACATTTGCGGCACTAATCGCTACACAATATGCGGCACATGCGGCGTGGGATAACGTAGTCTTTGAGGGAGATTGTTTGAATTTTATTCATGACATTCATTCCCAAAGGATACGAATGGAGATCATGGGAATATTCTTAGCAACATTCGGGTGTGTTGGGTATTTTAATTAAAATTTGAGAAAAGTAAAATATAACCGTTTAGTTTTTTTTAATATTATTCACTAAAGTATGACTTTTTGAATTACATCTGTACTTAATATCATTTACTACTCATATTGTCAAAAGATTAGGCACTTTGTGATATACTGGTCATAGCCTTCGGTTACATGCATGAATTGACTAATATAATTTAAAGTGCTGCATTCATTTCCACCCAATGATCCATTTTATTAGCTGATGGTTTAAAGTTTCTTTCGGTTACAATTTTTTGTATGTCATGCAGCCGTTGTTAAATCATTTTTAAAAAGATTTCAACATATCATACAGCTGGGTCAAAATTAACCGAAGATATTATGCAAAATATTAATTGGATGAATTATGAGGTTGTAACCGAATTCTTCTTTACTATCAACATATTCTCTTATGTATAAATAGCTGGCACTCTGTTTTTCAATATAACCAGAAATTAGAAAAACATCACAGCTATATAATTCTCTCTACCAAGTTTTAAACACTAATATATTTGAGTAAGAGCAAAGTGTTAGCAAAAAGCTTTGTTTCTTTTTAAGTGCGGTTAAAAAGAAACATCAGTGGAGCTGGGCTGTTGTATCCGGAAGTGAACGTGCGAGACCCTACCGCATAAAATCGAGATTACCGTCTTAAGAAAGCCGTGACTTTGTCTGTGCCTCAACCTAGTCGTATTACTTTATTGTACATGGAAACTTTCATTCGGAGCAGAGGTAATATCTTTCTTAATTCCGCTGTAACTTTTCCAACAATTTAAGATGAATTCGAACCAATGGAGAGTAACAGTGGAAATGCTCCCCCCTCTACGGATCTTAACAAACCTTTTCGCTTCAACGAAGAGCATTTTAAAAGATGGTCGAAAAAGGTTTTTTTTTTATCTCAAGTTGATGAAAGTTGCTGGGATACTTACTGAAAAAAAAACCAAAGAAAATTAACACAGAAGAAATGGATGAGGCAGAGTTAAAAGAACATGCAAAATATGTTAGTAAATGGGAGAGTGTTGAGGAGGATTGTAGAAATTATTTACTTAATTGTCTTTCTGATGAGTTTTATGACTATTACTCAAGTTATACTCCACTGCCAAGAAAATATGGAAGGCCTTGCAGAAAAAATATGGTATGGAAGAAGTAGGGACAAAGAAATATGCTTGCAGCCGCTACTTCAAATATCAGATGGTGGAGGAAAAATCAATCATGGCTCAAACCCATGAACTTCAAGGAATTGTCCATGATATACAATCTGAAGGTATCAAAGTAGACAAACAAATGCAAGTGGCTAATCGACAAGCTTCCATGCTCATGGAAGGAGTTCCAAAAGGGTCTCTTACACAAACAGAAGGAGCTTACCTTGGTGAATCTGATGACCCGCCTCTGCATTGAAGAAGAAGCCCGAAAGCAAGACAAGAAGGACGAGTCTAACGTTGGAAACACGAAGGTACATTTAGTTACTGCCAGTGATGACATTCCTAAGGGTCAAAATTCCAAAAGTAATACACACTTAAAACCAAAAGCTAATAACATGAAATATAAGGGTCGAAAAAATCAGCATGGGAATTATAATGGTAAAAAGAAATGGAATCAAGCACCCTCTTCAAGGTTTCCACATAACAACCAAAATAATAACAATTTTAAAAATAATGGTGACGATGATGGTTGTTTTGTTTGTGGAAAAACGGGTCATTATGCTAAAAATTGTAGGCATCGTAAAACTTCTTCTCAAGCTAATATGGTTGGTGAACCTTTTGTTGCTATGATTTCTGAAATAAATATGCTTGAGAACAATGAAGGGTGGTGGGCAGACACCGGTGCATCTAGACACGTCTGTCATGACAAAGCTTGGTTCAAAACTTATATTCCCACTGATCAAGAAAATAAAGTATTGCTTGGTGACTATCACACTACAAATGTTTTGGGTTCTGGTGAAATTGAAATCAAATTTACTTCTGGACGTGTTTTGACCCTAAAGAATGTTCTTCACGCTCCTGAAATAAGAAAAAAATTAATTTTCGGTTATCTTCTTAACAAGGCTGGATTTAAGCAAGTTATTGATTCTGATCAATATGTGATAACTAAAAATGGTACTTTCATTGGTAAAGGTTATGCTTGTGATGGTATGTTCAAGTTGAATGTTGAGATGAATAAAGTTGCTACTTCTTCTGTTTACTCTGTTTCTTGTATTAATACTTGGCATTCTCGTCTTTGTCATATTAACTGTAAATACATTAAAAATATGAGTCATGTTGGTTTACTACCACAATTGAGTAACACATTTGAACAATGTGAATATTGTAGTATGACTAAGGTTACAAAAAGGCCACATTTTAAAGTAGAAAGAAATAGTGAATTATTAGAATTAATTCACACATACATTTGTGAGTTTGAGGGTATTTTAACAAAAGGCGGAAAAAGGTACTTTATAACCTTTATTGATGATTTTTCAAAGTTTACTTAAGTTTTCTTAATAAAAAACAAAAGTGATGCTTTTGACAAATTAAAGTTATACATAAGTGAAGTTGAAAATCGTTTTGATAGAAGAATTAAAATATTTCGAAGTGACCGAGGCGGAGAATATGATTCCCTTGGACTTATATCTTATATTGAATCTTTGGGTATAGTGCATGAAGTTACACCTCCTTATTACCCGACCTCTAATGGCGTAGCTGAACGTAAAAATCGCACTTTGATAAATCTTACAAATGCTATGTTAGTACATGCTAGTTCGCCTAAATATCTTTGGGGTGAAGCTGTTATGACTACAAATTATGTGATGAATAGAGTACCACGTAAACATTTTTTGTTGACTCCGTATGAACTTTAGCGTGGTAAAAAAATCAAATGTGAGTTTGTAACGTCCCGATGATTTCGAGATAAACAGAATAATATCAGAGCAACTATTACATGTCTAACTGTCAAATGTCCGAATTAATTACACTGAAAGTACTAAACTAATAAAAAGAAACAGAAACTCAACTAACTCAATACCCTACTAAACTTTGAACGCTCCCCAATGCCAAAGTCTCCCAGGTCTTGACACGGTAGCAACCTAGTTCGTCTTAATCTGGAAGGATGGAAAGGAAAACAAAATTTTACGTGAGATAAAAATCTCAGTGAGTGCTCATGCGTGTGTGCAAGTGTAGCATTTTCTTTCAATAACTTTCTTTTGAAAATAGTTTAATAAAGGAACTTTAATGCATACAAATGCCATGCAATAGAATCATGCAATCAAAAGCTTTCGTGATTTAACAAAAACCCTTTAACAAAAGAATGGGTTCACGTTCGATGATTTTAAAATGTAATAAATAGCAACTTACACAAAATACAACAGGAGAACATATACAGGTAATGGCACATTATCATCCAAATTAATTGATAGGATCACAATAATCAAACTTTAACGCTCGTTGATATCAACCACCTTATAACTCCGTTTCGTTGCCTTATCTCCCCGTTCAAGGAGCGACCTTGAAATCGTTCATTTACTGCATGCCATGGTACATGCTCGTTTATCCCGTTCAAATACGACGACTCCCGCCATATTTGAGGGGAAGGGGCAAAGGAGACACGTGGCCAACCAGCGAGCCCTCTGCCGCCCAGTTGTACCCCATGTCCACCAAGCCAATCCGGATCCAATAACAAATTTATTCGATCGTTCAGTCCAAATAACATTCAATCCAATCGTTCAAAAACAAGTAGCACTCATTTCAATCGTGCAACACACGTACCTGTCAATTCTCATCGTTCGAGTAGAAATAACGACCATTCAATTTACAGAAATTTTCTTTCAAGAATGAACATTTCTGAAACAACTTTCTTTGAAAAGTGACAGTTCAATATGCAGAGTTCAATATGTAGAGATTCATGAATACACATATATATAGGTATAGATATACATGCACGCATTCCTTCCAGTTTTAAAATAATATAGTTTAGGAACACTCACCTGAAATACGACAATAAGAAAGAGGGAACAAATACGCGACGACGTCTAGTTGTAATCACCTACGAGGCCAAAAGTATTATTAATGAATACTACTCAAGTTTATTCTCAATCTTAAGACAAACAAATCCTTAAAACTTAATTAAAGCATAAATTAATACTACCCTTCTAATTACGGTTTTAAATCCTTCCAGCATGCCATCACACACACACACACACACACACACACACATATATATATATATATATATATATATATATATATAACACATAATACATAATATACACACATCAACACTCGCCCTTATTTAAAACGTCAATTTTGCAAATTCAATACACTTCACCAAATGGTGTTTTTTTTTTTTTTAATGAAAGCACTAAGAAATCATGTCAAATTTGCATTAAGAAATTTCAAAACTAATGTACGATTAATCCTAGGCCAATTTTATACAAAATGCAAAGAGTTATTAGAATAATATATACAAAGACATATAATTATTCAAGTCACATACACGCTGCCCCAATCTTTGTTACTTTGTCAGCTTAATACATATAAAGGTTTGGGTAAAAACACATAAACCTGTCATCCTTCTTTTAAATACACACGTAAAACACACACACACACATACACACACATATACATATCATGCTTTAACCCCAATTAAATATTTATGGTATCCACTACCCAGACCCCCAATATTTTACTGTACAAGGAATCAAATCATGACTTTCTTTGATTAATATGGCAAAAACACTTCCCTTCTAATATTACTCAGTGATTCCGCACATAAATTTTGGTTAACCACATAAGTACTTGTCAATTTAAGTAGAATTAGCAAAAGGTTTACCTGGGGGTTATGCACTGTACGCACGCTAAAACAAGGAGCTAATGCGTGGAACAATGATCTTTTGCGGGAATTTTGCACCGGACGTCCTTTATGTTAACCACTTTTCAAAGAAGGTCCTGTATGTTGACATGTTGCAAAAAGAGTCATGTATGTTGGCATCATTTGTAATTTTCGTCCTATATGTTGACATTAACAGAAAACATCCTATATGTTGACATCATTTTTAATTTTCGTCCTATATGTTGACATTAACAGAAAGCGTCATATTTGCATTTTAATCCCTAAATAATTTATATAATTACACTCACACTTAAAAATTTAAAAATTTCAACAAACTTAATTGCATTCTTTTAAGACACATTCTTTTAAGAAAAAATTGATGATATTATATTTTTAGAAAATTAAAAATTTCAACAAACTTAATTAATAATTTCTTAAGCTTGATTTTATTAATTATTTGATAATTATATTTTATTTTTAAAAAAATTATAAATTTCGAAAATTTGAAAAATATAATTTATCAATTTCGAAAATTTGAAAAAATAAAAATTCTTCAATTTCGAAAATTACTACCCAAAATCGTTCGAAATAGTTTGAAAAAAAATTATCAATTTCGAATTTTTTAAAAAAAATATTAAAATTTCGAAAATTTTTAAAAAAATATTAAAATTTCGAAATTTTTTTAAAAAAATTACTTTCAAGTTCGAAAATTTGTTACCCAAAACATTCGAAATAGTTTGAAAAAAAATTATCAATTTCGATTTTTTTTTTAAATATATTAAATTTTCGAAATTTTTTAAAAAAATTACTTTCAAGTTCGAAAATTGCTACCCAAAATCGTTCGAAATAGTTTGAAAAACAATTATGAAATTTCGATTTTTTTAAAAAAATATTAAAATTTCTAAATTGATAATATTTTTTAAAATTTTCGAAATTGATAAAAAAATTCAAACTATTTCGAACAATTTTGGGTAGTAATTTTCGAACTTGAAAGTAATTTTTTTTAAAATTTTCGAAATTTTAATATATTTTAAAAAACAAATCGAAATTGATAATTTTTTTTCAAACTATTTCGAATGTTTTGGGTAACAAATTTTCAAACTTGAAAGTAATTTTTTTAAAAAATTTTCGAAATTTTAATATTTTTTTAAAAATTTTCGAAATTTTAATATTTTTTTAAAAAATTCGAAATTGATAATTTTTTTTTCAAACTATTTCGAACGATTTTGGGTAGTAATTTTCGAAATTGAAGAATTTTTATTTTTTCAAATTTTCGAAATTGATAAATTATATTTTTCAAATTTTCGAAATTTATAATTTTTTTAAAAATAAAATATAATTATCAAATAATTAATAAAATCAAGCTTAAGAAATTATTAATTAAGTTTGTTGAAATTTTTAATTTTCTAAAAATATAATATCATCAATTTTTTCTTAAAAGAATGTGTCTTAAAAGAATGCAATTAAGTTTGTTGAAATTTTTAAATTTTTAAGTGTGAGTGTAATTATATAAATTATTTAGGGATTAAAATGCAAATAGGACGCTTTCTGTTAATGTCAACATATAGGACGAAAATTAAAAATGATGTCAACATATAGGATATTTTCTGTTAATGTCAACATATAGGACGAAAATTACAAATGATGCCAACATACAGGACTCTTTTTGCAACATATCAACATACAAGACCTTCTTTGAAAAGTGGTTAACATAAAGGACGTCTGGTGCAAAATTCTCGATCTTTTGCTATTATTTATCTTTATCAAAGGCAAACCGCCTCCTTATAAAATATAATAAATGTCTAATTACTTTCTTATCCTTTGCATTTACAGTTAAATCCCTATACAACAAGTTATACTCAAATAAGTATCTTAACTTTTATTTTTCCGTTTCAAATACTAAGCAATTATTTTATATTCAGTAAACATCTATTAGTTGCCATAGTCTATAAAAATCATGAGACAAATAATTACACTTTTCAGCATTTTGCGGATAAAATAACTTAAAATAACGAATATATATATATATATATATATATATATCACGTATATGACTCCTTAGTCAATGAAGACAATAATTTTTAAAACGAACAAAGTTGAACTCATATTTAAATAATAAATTAAAAATTATATTCATGTGGCGAGACGGGGCGTTACAGAGTTATTTGAAAATATGGGGATGTTTGGCTTATGTGAGATTGCCTGATCCCAAAATGCATAAGTTAGGAGTTAAAGCTACAAGGTGTGCATTTCTTGGTTATTCTTTGAACTCTAAAGCCTAAGTTTCTTGATATTGATAATAATGTCATTATTGAATCTTTAGATGCTATTTTTCATGAGGATAAATTTCCTTTTAATTCAAGAGATAGTGGAGGTTCACAAATAAATGAATATGCAAAACGTGATCTACTTGACTTTGAAACACGTAATGATGATTTTCCTCTTGATAATGAAGTTAGAAGGAGTAAAAGGGGTAGAGTAGAAAAAGATTTTGGTTCCGATTATCTGCTTTACAATGTTGAATTAGAGCCTAATACATTAGAAAAAGCTTTATCTTCTCCTGATTCCGAATTTTGGCGTGAAGCCATAAATGATGAGATGGATTCACTAACTTCTAATAAAACATGAGAATTAGTAGATTTACCTCCAGGAAATAAACCAATAGGTTGTAAATGGGTTCTAAAGAAAAAATTTAGACCGGATGGGTCAATCGAAAAATATAAAGCGAGGCTTGTTGCTAAAGGTTTTAAACAAATAGAAAATTTGGATTTCTTTGATACTTATTCGCCTGTCACCAAAATAACTTCTATTAGAATGTTAATTGCCGTAGCAGCGATACATGATTTAAAAATTCACCAAATGGATGTAAAAACAACGTTTTTAAATGGTGATTTAGAAGAAGAAATATATATGGATCAACCAAATGGCTTTGTTGTGCATGGGCAAGAAAATAAGGTATGTAAATTGTTTAAATCTTTATATGGTTTAAAGCAATCTCCAAAACAATGGCATGATAAGTTTGATAAATGTATGCTTGACTATAACTTCAAGGTGAATGAGAGTGACAAGTGCGTATATTATAAATGTGAAAATGGTGAAAATGTGATTATATGCTTATATGTTGACGACCTCTTGATTTTTTGTGCTAACTTAGAAACTATTGAAAGAGTCAAATTATTTTTGAAAAATAATTTTGATATGAAAGATATGGGTGAGCTAATGTGTTATTGGGTATGAAAATTACTAGACGTACGATCAAGTGGAATATTTCTTGATCAATCTCATTACATAGAGAAAATTTTGAAAAAATATAAATATTTTGAGTATGCACCTACGAGATCTCCACTTGATTCTAGTACTCATCTGTCTCCTACTAAATGTGAAAATGATGTTGTTAATCAAAGTGAATATGCTAGTATTATTGGTAGTTTGAGGTATGCTACTGATTGTACGAGATCTGATATTGCTTATGCTGTTGGTGTTCTTAGTAGATTCACAAGTAAACCAAATTTTAATCATTGGCATGCTATGAATAGACTAATGCGATATCTTAAAGGTACAATGACATATGGTTTACTTTATCAAAAATATCCTGCCGTTCTTGAGGGGTACAGCGATGTAGATTGGAATTCTCAATCAGTGACTGTTTTTCTACTACTGGTTATGTATTTACTCTAGGGGGTGGAGCTATATGTTGGAGATCAAAAAAGCAACACATTATTGCTAAATCCACCATGGAGGCTGAATTAATAGCATTGGCGTCATCCAGTGAAGAAGCTGGTTGGTTGAAAGATTTACTACATGAAATTCCTATATGGAATAAGCCAATACCACCAGTTTTAATACACTGTGATAGTACGACTACTATTGGCAGGGTGAAGAATAAATATTACAATGGTATATCCAAATTGATAAGGAGAAAACACAGTGTTATGAGATCATATATGATTAATGGCGCCATAAATATTGATCATATAAGATCGGTTGATAATCTTGCGGATCCGCTAACAAAAGATCTAGCTAGAGAAAAGATTTGAACAACATCCAGGGGGATGGGACTCAAGCCTAATATTGAATAAAAACTACCTATGAGGATACCCTACCTAGGGATTGGAGATCCCAAGAACTAGGTTAAAGTGACAAACGATCATAGAGTAGTTTGGTGAAAGACATGCACTAGAGATCTTTTGATCATGTCCCTCCCTATGGTGTTTTATGCATGTTTCCCATGATGATACGGAGGTTGAGATTTCTATATCTCTTAATGAGTTTTATAGCCCTTATGGGTGGAATGTCTTAATCATGGGAGCATTCTTGATAGACTCACCTATACAAGTGAAGAAGTGGGGCCGCTTCTTGTGGGAATTAAGGCTGGTTCTCTAATACCACTTGTGAAAACCGGAATGAGCACAAGGCTGAAATGTGCAAGCTTAAAAGCTTTGAATAGAACACTTTAAATATTATGTGCGTGAAGTATTCTACATATCCTCAAGTAGTCTTTGTTTAAAGGCTTTATCCACTTAGACTCTAATATGGGAATATTGAAACGCTAAGTGAAGGTTTAAAGGCATTGCCACTTTCATTATGCATAATATTTAAGCTCTTACTCTTATATATACTTTTTAATTAAAATAAGTGGGGGATTGTTGGGTATTTTAATTAAAATTTGAGAAAAGTAAAATATAACCGTTTAGTTTTTTTTAATATTATTCACTAAAGTATGACTTTTTAAATTACATCTGTACTTAATATCATTTACTGCTCATATTGTCAAAAGATTAGGCACTTTGTGATATACTGGTCATAGCCTTCGGTTACATGCATGAATTGACTAATATAATTTAAAGTGCTGCATTCATTTCCACCCAATGATCCATTTTATTAGCTGTGTGCATCAGTTTCTTTCGGTTACAATTTTTTGTATGTCATGCAGCCGTTGTTAAATCATTTTTTAGAAAGATTTCAGCATATCATACAGCTGGGTCAAAAGTAACCGAAGATATAATGCAAAATATTAATTGGGTTGATTATGAGGTTGTAACCAAATTCTTCTTTACTATCAACATATTCTCTTATGTATAAATAGCTGCCACTTTGTTTTTCAATGTAACCAGAAATCAGAAAAACATCACAGCTGTATAAATAGCTACCACTTTGTTAGCAAAAAGCTTTGTTTCTTTTGAAGTGCGGTTAAAAAGAAACATCAGTGGAGCTGTGCTGCTGTATCCGGAGGCGAACGTGCGAGACCCTACCGCATAAAATCGAGATTAAGGGGCACGAATCGTCTTAAGAAAGCCGTGACTTTGTCCGTGCCTCAACCTAGCCGTATTACTTTATTGTACGTGACAACTTTCATTCGGAGCAGAGGTAATATCTTTCTTAATTCCGCTGTAACTTTTCCAACAGGGTGTGTGCGAGACGAGGCGAAATTGGATTTTTAGATGGATTGCACGCAATGAAAATAAAGAAGCTCATCACCTTGCGAGAACGACAAAACTATTCCGAATTATTAATTATGCTTTGTGTTCTTGTTCTGTTTTTTGCTATTTTGCTTATTTGTGACTTATTTGTAATGGTTTTGGTTCAGCCTGTTGGCTGCTTTTTGAATGAAAGTATGTTCTGTTTTTAAAAAAAAATCGAGAATCTAAGAAAATGCCGCGGACAAAAACCGAAAACCGAAAACCGAATAAAAAATACGATTAGATTTGTTGACCGAATCATTGAATCGATTTTCAAACAGTTCCATCAATCCGATTCATTCTGCACATCCTAAATATAGTTGCTTGAAATTTTTCCATCTTTTTATGGAAATGCTAGTAGAAGTATGTAGCATTTAGAAAAGATACATATTATACAACATTTAAGTAAGTACATATGAATCAATTACCTAAATTGGAAAATATGTCAACAAGTTCATAAGTTGATTCAATAACAAAGAAACCAACTTCCATTTGATACGATAAACAACATTATTCTGTAAATTCACATATATCTACTGATTACTGAACCCAGTGACTTATAACTCATCCAATTTGCTCACCCTCTCGAGCAAATTATTTACAGTGATAGCAAATGCATCCTGAAACTTGTCAAATTTGGCATCCATGTCTCCATAAACCAATCCAGGCAAGAGTTGATAAACTATATACCTCCTCATATCCTCCCTTTCCTTCACTGGAATTCTGGCCAGCATTTCAACAACATTAACAGCTTGCTTTCCCATCAACTGCTTTTTGTCAATGAAAACCGAATATTTTTCGTGATCTTCATGCAGATGCCACGAATACTGAAAGTAAGCTGTTAAGTAATCAAAAAACACTGGGATGCACCCTGAAATAAGTGAATCGAACACCGATTTTCTCGTGGGGCTATCACCTGGAGGTTGCAGACAAAATTCAGAGTCGGAGAAAAGCTCGATTATGGACTCAGGCCGGTTACATTCTCCCTTTTTGCAGTTGAGAAACTTGCATTGATCTTTGTACTTTGTGGAGATGCACTGGTTGATTAGTATCGAACGGATGCTTTCAGGAGCATTGGGCCTTGCTCCACCAGCAAAACTGATTAAATTTCTTCTTTTTGAGTTAATAATTCTCAGCTGCCATTTGATTATGTCGTCGTCTGTTTGAGGATGGAAAAGGGTGGGATGAGGTATGCCAACGTCGTTGACCTTCCAGTGGCTTCGTTCAATCAAAAGCTTGATAGGTTTATGCATCTCGTCGAATTCCAAAAACCTACTGCCCCACGAGTACCCGTTTTGTCTTCTGAAATCCCACGTAATCTTCCCAAGAACAAAGACATGATCCTTGCCCGAGTTCTTATTCCATGATGGATGAGATCTGAGCCATGCCAGCAGTTGTAACCCCAAAGAATCCTTGACGCTATTCGTGATATTCTCCTTGAAATGCCATCTCAATACGTCGAATCCTCCATAGTACGGGACATAGAAGAGCTTTGCTTCCGCCTGATTGTGTACTCTGCAGGGATGCTTTAAGATTTTAGCATGGAAAATTGGTTCCAGTGCGTACTGATGAGTGTTGTACCACCGGTCCCCAAGGCTCTGTATCGGCTCGCCCAACGCCCCATTGGTGAAATACTTGCAGAAATCATGAACCCATGGCAACATGTCATTACACTCAGCCATCAAGTCTTTGTTGAACTTTGAAGGCAGTTCATATACATAAATCCCTCTGCCTTCACATGTTGTTGCAGCACGCGGATTATTTGACTTCGAGATCCAGGACCTTTGCGTTCGTAAGTGTGCCTTCACGTCTTGAACCTTTCTGTTCTCTGCAGCGTGATTATTGTTAACAAGAAAGGAAGTACTAGTAGTGATATCAGTCCACAAGAAAATGTAAACGAAGAGGATAATTGCAGCGCTGATTTGGAACACATTCTTTAGAATAATTGAAGCAAGGAAAATATATTCATTTATTTGACTTCTTCTCGATGATTTTGCTTTCTTTTCTATACGCTGATTCTATAGCCATTTTCAACAAGTGTATATTGATGACTACCTCGTACAATTTTGAGCTTCTGCTTTATAAGCGAATGGCTGATTATGAGGTCCAAAGCATAAATAACACACTTACGTAAGTTACAAAGGATTCTAGACAATTATCAAATGGACGAAATATTAAAACTGCCCTATAACTTTTTTTCAAAACTAAAAATGGCCGTTTTTTTCGAGGGGGGGCGGGGCAGGGGGTGGGGCGGGGAAGGGGGGTGACTTAATTTTTTTTGTTTTTTATTTATTTTGCATAATGTTAAAATATTTATTATTTTATAAATTAGTATAAATAATAAATGAATATAAATTATTCTTTCCTTTACATTCTTTTACAAATGATATTTATTTATATATATATATATAAATAATATTACAAATTATTCTTATTACAAATAATATTTATTCTTTTACAAATGATATTTATTCTTTTACAAATGATTATATATATATATGTTTATTATTTATATGTATATATATATATATATATATATATTTTGGGGGGCAAAGTGCAATTTATTTTGGGGTGCAAAATACAATATTTAAAGTTACAAGGGTTTTGGGGTGCAAATACAACTTGTTGACGTGGCAGCCACTGTACCGCCACGTATGCAATTTTGGCCCAAATAAGGCAATCAGACATTTTTGCAAGATTTTTCAAGACTTACGGGGCATTTTTGCAAGGCCCGAAAAAAACGGGCATTTTTAGTTTTGAAAAAAAGTTATAGGGCAGTTTTAATATTTCGTCCTTATCAAATCATAATAGGGTTTCGTGCAGATTTCTGAAACCAAATGGTTTTTATGCATTTAATTTCTCCGAATAATTAATATTGTTAATAATCGTATCTAATAATAAATATTATCCGTTTTCTAGTAATTGTACATATAAGCATTTCGCGGTTTGCCCAAGTCAAAAATGGACTTCGAAGGTAGTATTCTAATTCATTAACATGACTTGATTAAGCAATAAGCATGGCCTAATTAAAATCAGAAAAAACTTAACTAAGTGTATTATTACATTGGAAACGAAGATCTGGAGAATATTACTTTGATTACAACAATATATATATATATATATATATATATATATATATATATATATATATATTTGTGTTTGAAAAATCATACAAATTAAACGTCAGTATATATAACATGTTTTTTGTGTTTGAAAAGCATAGAAATGACCCAATGGTTATGTATAGGGTAGTTATATATTCGTTGGTCGTTATTCACGTTTGTGAAGTAATTTAGTAATCGCCACAATCTTGAAGTTGGTCTATACCTGCTTCTAGCTTGTGGTAGTTTTTTTCAGTATAAATATTTTACAGCTTTTTTAACTTTTAGATTTTTTCTAAAACACCACCAACTTAGAGCTTGCACAATTTTTTTATAACTTTTGCTTAAATTATGAGATTGTGCTTTTAGACAACAGTTTGCAGACACCACCTTAGTTTGACTAGACGGATTGTATTCTAATTAAAATGACTGATTCACGCTTGTCATAATTAAATTCATTGATTAACAATATATTAACAGCTCGAACTACATCTGAAGAATGATCTCATTACCAACAAAAGTTTTGTGTTTTTGGAAATCATACGGAGACCCCGTTACTGTAGTAGGAATATCAGCTAGAGGGGGCAAAAGTTGTGGAGAAATACTTTAGTTACGTTTTTGGTGCACCAACTTTTAAAACTTATATAATTAAGAATCATCATAAAAATATATTTCAGTATATAATACAAAACAACCACGAAAAAAAAACACTCAAAACCACCCTCAGATCACTGCTTTGCAGTGCATGGAAAGTTATTGTGAATATAAAAAAAAGGACGAATTATTAAAAATGCCCGCTAACTTTCACAAAAAAGTTAAAATGCCCGTTTTTTTCGGGCCTGTCAAAAATGCCCGGTATCTTTCATATAATCTTGCAAAAATGCCCAATGGCCTTATTCGGGCTAAATGTTTTCAAACAAATCCTTCTAATTTAAAATATTGTATTTGCACCCAAAACAAATTGCAGTTTGCACCCCAATATATATATGTTATATATATAACCATTTATAAAAATAAAACACATATATATATATATAAACAATAACAAACATATATATATATATGTTTTTGTAAAAATAAAAACATATATAAAAACTGAAATCTTAATTCAAAAATTGATTTAGTTTTATTATATAGTATCTAAATCATAAAATATATAAAAAATTAATAAAAAAAAGTTTTTCTAAAAGTTTAATAAACTTAATTTTCAACAAATAATAAACTTAAAAAAAAGGAAAAACAAAAAAAAAAAAACCCAAAAAAAAAAATGGCAGATGAAGCCATACACAACCAGACTCCGCCGCACCTCCTCCGGCGCCGGAACAAGAAACACCACCACCAGAGCCGCCGCTAACTTTAGTCGACCGTCGCCGGAATCGCCTCTGTCGGAGGAGCACGTCACCGTCACCGCCGGAGAAGAGAACCCATCTTCTCTCCGATTTCATCACCGTCACCGTCACGCCGGAGAAGAGAACCCATCTTCTCTCCAAATTCAGATCCGTCACCGTCACCGCCGGAGAAGAGAACCCATCTTCTCTCCGATTTCAGATCTGTCACCGTCAAAGTTGGTGGTGTTGCAGGTCGTGAACAGTACTATTGTGGCGATGAACAGTGTTGTTGCCGTGAACAGTGCGGGGTACATGAAGATAATGACATTTTTTTTTAATTAATGTATTTTTTTTATTTGTTTTTTACAATTTTTAGAAATTATTAAAATCTTTATTATTTTTAAACTATTTTTAAGATATAAAAAATGAATATATATATATAAAAATAGTTATATATATGTTTCTATATATATATGTTTATTATTTACATATATATATAGGGGTGCAAAGTGCAATTTATTTTGGGGTGCAAATACAATATTTAAAATTAGAAGGGTTTGTTTGAAAATTATTAGTTAAATAGGAAATATGATGTGGCGGGGCCACTGTACCGCTACGTAAGCACATTTAGCCACGTAAGCAGCCATTGTACCGCCACGTAGGCACATTTAGCCCGAATAAGGCCATCGGGCATTTTTGCAAGATTATATGAAAGATACCGGGCATTTTTGACAGGCCCGAAAAAAATGGGCATTTTAACTTTTTTGTGAAAGTTAGCGGGCATTTTTAATAATTCGTCCTAAAAAAAAATTGGAATCTGTTAAAGCGTACGGATCAAATTTATCGACTAATACCATCCTAAATATATAGATAGTTATATCACTTACTTATATTTATTTTAAAATTTACGATATATATCTACATATATACACATGTGTCATAATTTGGGACCTATATATATAGCGACTAATTACAACTGGCCCACGACCGAACTCATGGGCTCATGACCGAACCCATGACCCATGACCAAATTCATGGTCCATGACATAGCTCATCTGAGCCAAGCCCACACGAAGCCCATGTAACCGACTCCTACAATTAAGGAAAAGTAGCCTATAAATACCCCTCTAATCATTATTAAATTTACGTTTTTTTTTCAGAGCACTCAGAGAAGTTCGCATGCCATAACTCTTCATGAATGACTTTTTAGCGACGGGGGTTGGGGGGGGGGGGGGGGGGGGGAGGTATTTGGATAGATTATTGAAGAATTGTTTGCTATCTTATCAAAACCGTTATCATTTAACATACACAGAGAAGTAATTCACTTTCGCTATAACTAATAACTATAATTCCTTTTCATGTTAGAAGACTAACACATATATAAATATCAAAGCCCAAAAAAAATGTTTGGAATGTTGGGTAAAAAGGATGAAAAGAAAATAAGAGGCCAAGTGTTCAAAATATTTTACAATAAATAAGTTATTTAGTTTTTGGTTTTGTTTCTTCGAATTGGTTTATGGCAACTTTATCAACATATTTTCGCATCTAAATAATATGAATTGGATTCTAGGTTTTCTCTTTAGAAATTATAATACATGAAGTATTTTAAAGCTGATAACTCATTCAAAGCTAGTTATTTGCAACAACTTGAGAATATGATGAAAGAAAACTTCCCTAATAGTGAATTAAAGGGTGAGCCTCATATAAAGTCCAAACTAACTGTTTGGAAAAAAGATTTTTCCCAATTGTTCTCTTTGTACAAGACTAGTGGAGCATCTCACGGGCTGGAAAACATGATCAAAATTGAGAACATGGAGGTGTGGCATGAGTATATTAGGGTAAGATTAGAAACATGTTACTATTGTTATATTTTTTATTTGTTAAACCATGTCATTTTTTTAGAAGTAAGTCATTAACTCAATCACTTGTATATTAGGTCCATCCTGAGATTCTCAAGCTGCAACAGAAAGCTTTTCCGTATTATGAGGACTGGGAGGATGTATTTGGTACTGATAGAGCTACTGGTGAAGGGGCCGAGGATGTCATCGCTGCCATTGATGATATTTTGAAGAACCCATTGCAATTTCAGGGAGGTGGAGAAAATCATGTGAATTTGGAGAAAAATTCTAGCGAAGATGTTGGTGTAGATGGAGTGGTGGACGTTGACAAAGAGTTTTCCATCAAACAAGAGTCAGAAGGTAAAGGTAATATTCCATTTAAGGCCAAAAGACGTAGGTCGATGGATAGTTCTGCAGATAGCAAAGCAATTGTTATGATGTTAGACAATTATATTGGCAAGTCTCAAGAATCGTCTGATAAAATAGCTGCTGCCATAATGGCACCTGAGCCTCCTCGCCAAGACCCGCTTAAGGAACATAGAGATACAATTTACCGCGAAATAGAGGATATGGATGGTTTTGATGAAGATGAGAAGATTATCCTTGCGCATCAACTCATTCACGATGCCATGAAAGGAGAGATGTTCTTGAAGCTTAAACACTCGGCCAAGCCTCGATTCTTGAAGATGTTGTTGCTGGGAAAGATTGCCTGAAGCAATATGCTAAGAAGCCAGAAATTATTATGAATAGTACCATCTATTGATTTGTTTATGGTTTTTATTATCTGTTTTTTTGTCATTTTAACTGAATAATATTTTCTTTTACATCTTGGTGACTTTAAGACGTTGAATGTTTTCATTAGTTTTGGATTTTGACATATTCCAATATTGTTATTTATTGATTCTGGAGACAATGAATGGTGTTGCTTCTTTTGTATATGATGCATTATTTTCTGTAGCGAGTTACTGTTTTGACAGGGAATGAGTGATGCTGGTGAAATGACATAATTATCAGTCACTTGTTGAATTAATTTCATTGCTTTGAAATGCTTGTTGTTAAGATGTTATTAATTCATTGCTGGTGAAATGCTTTTTTTTTAAATGAGGGGTAAAGATGTAATTACTGACTTAATCTGGCTCAAATCAATAAAACCAAACGAAAGGCTTATTTGAGATTATGAGTTATCTATGGACCAAATTCATGAAACCAAGCACAGAGCATATAATAGATATCTCAGAAAAACATGCTTTTTTTTATCTCATTTCTAATCTACCTTTGTTTTTTGAGATAAATTTAATATTAGAACCAAACGGCTCCTAAATATGTAGATAGTTATATCACTTACTTATATTTATTTTAAATTTTACGATATATATCTACATATATATTATATACACATGTGTCATAATTTGGGACCTATATAGCGACTAATTACAACTGGCCCACGACCGAACTCATGGGCCCATGACTGAACCCATGACCCATGACCGAATTCATGGTCCATGACATAACTCATCTGAGCCAAGCCCACGCGAAGCCCATGTAACTGACTCCTACAATTAAGGAAAAGTAGCCTATAAATACCCTTATAATCATCATTAAATTTACGTTTTTTTTTCAGAGCACTCAGATCAGTTCGCATGCCATAACTCTTCATGAATGACTTTTTCGCGACGGTGGGTGGGTGGGGGGGACGTATTTGGATAGATTATTGAAGAATTGTTTGCTATCTTATCAAAATCATTATCATTTAACATACACAGAGAAGTAATTGACTTTCGCTAGAACTAATAACTATAATTCCTTTTCATGTTAGAAGACTAACACATATATAAATATCAAAGCCCAAAAACAATGTTTGGAACGTTGGGTAAAAAGGATGAAAAGAAAATAAGAGGCCAAGTGTTCAAAATATTTTACAATAAATAAGTTATTTAGTTTTTGGTTTTGTTTCTTCGAATTGGTTTATGGCAACTTTATCAACATATTTTTGCATCTAAATAATATGAATTGGATTCTAGGTTTTCTCTTTAGAAATTATAATACATGAAATATTTCATTAATCGAAAAAGTTAGAACACTTGATATATTCTTGTGATTGAAATTAGAATTATAATATTTAATTTATTGATTTCTAGGTGAAGAGCCAATCATGCAAAACTATGATTTTTTTTTAATACTCATGTATAAGTTATCTTTCATTATGGTACTTGAAATATTACATTAATTCATATTGTTTTAACTTACAAATGGAGGGTTTTTTTGTTATTTTTTTCTCGAATAATTTCGCCCCCTAACTTAAATTTCTGGATCTGCCCCTATCTGTGACCGATGTTTTCCCGATCATCTAATCCCCTGCCGATCAGGTCCCTAACCGAATTGATTGCCCCTGTGCAATTTGATCTTTTGAACGAAGTCATTTAATTTGCGTGCTTATTTGAGCTATACCTACTTATAGACTCACCTCAACGAGCATTTACTGACTTAAGTATCAGAGTGTCTTCGCTAGGTCAGCCCTAGCATAGTTCACGTGTCATATTTTTAGTGCAAGTTTTCTAAACTCAAAACTAACTCATGACCAATATGGATCTTGAGTAGGCTGACGTGAAATGTTTAGGGTTAACCGTAAAAAATAAATACAGAATTAAAGAAAATGTTAGTCCTAAACATGAGAATTAATATGCGGACAATACTATTGTTACGAGTACTTCCGATGAGATGTTACCACCTCCCACGAGGAGGCCCTCGGAGCGTTACAAATCTGTACGGTCACTGACCTAAAAGCCATATAAATACCCGAGGAGACACAAAGCGTCTCATGGAAAGTCAACGATGAATAAAGTAAAGATATCAACGTGGCATCACCAAAAAAAAAACAACGCCCGATGAATCCATGCGACTCGGATATCCATCAAAAGCGCCACGAGGGACCACAAAGGACCCTGAGTCCCATAAACCCACGAGAATACTTCTTTGCTGAAGACTCCTCAACACGAAACACCCTCGGAACATCACTCCTGAAATCAAGTCTCAGAACAAAAACGAATTCCAACACAAAAGTCGTCAGAAAACCATTACGAGGACTCGGACAAGAAAATGTTACTCCACGAAGGCTAAGTCAAGCCCTCGGAGATCAAGTCAACCCCTTGAAGATCAAATTAAAGCCCTCGGAGATCAAGACAAATCCTCGGAGACTATGTCAAACCACTCCGATACCAACTAAAAGACAAAAACACCCCTCGGGAATCAGCATCCCAAAAAACAGTCCCACGAAGATCCGGGAGCTATCGGAAGAAAAAGACCAGCCTAGTCAGCATCTAGTAGACCAAGAATATATCTTATCTTATCTTTTTGCACTTTTGCACATATTGCAACACCTGTACTTACCAAAACACATGCACAACGACACATGTCCCTAGCAAACTCTATATAAAGGGAGGTAATCAGTTAAAGAAGATAACTTAAGAAAAAGAGACAGAAACATAAAAGGAGTGAAATTCAGTGAACAAAAGAAGAAATATTCTCGTATCACTATTATCCTTATATAATCAACGCTTTTTGAACCTCGGGTAAAACGTTCCAACCCCTCAATTACTCCGTTAATTAGGTTATAATATCCAACCCGTTAACAAAATGGCGCCGTCTGTGGGAAAGCTATAAAATTTGCCTTTGAGCGTGTCCAACAAGCGTTGTTTACTATGGATGATTTGTTCGAAAGCGAAAGTCTTCAAACCCGCCAAGGCAACTCGAAAGAGACTTTGTCCCACTACCAATCCGGTACACGAGATTTCATCAATGTCCCCCGCTCTATCTTTGAAAGACTCATAGAAGCCACGACTCGGAGAATACCCCATGGACGGAGGAATCTCGGTAATCGATCCCCCGAGTCCCCCAAATGGAGGAATCCCCCCTCAGAAGAAGGGACACCCCCAACGGATGGATCCCCTCTCCTGTCTCCTGGCGCCGTGAACCTCTATGAGAATCACCAAGGTATGATAATTTTGAGGAAACTCCGAGGACGGGCCAAGGAAGTCAAATACCCCATCCTTGGGAATACCCTAGGGTTGATAATCATGCCCTCTGGGGGATGCTAGATGGTTTACGAAAAGAAATGAGTGATATCAAGAAAACCATGGCCCCTAAAGAGGATCCCACTTTTAAAATTTCCCCTTTCACCCCCGAAATCTCACTAGCATCCATCCCCTCGGGGATGCGACCTGCCAACGTTCCCCTATACACTGGGGACGTTGATGGAAGAGATCCACAGGATCACATACACCAATACTTGGTGGGAATGGACCTATCCTCCGCCCCCGATCATGTCCTATGTCGTGTTTTTCCAGTCACCCTAGGGGGACGAGCACAGGCTTGGTTTACCCATCTTCCCCCTAATTCCATAACAAGCATTGGATGTTCCTAATGTTAGCCCCACCATCCTAGCGGACATACTGACACAGGGACTCCGAACAGGGGATTTCTTCTGATACCTCATGGGAAATCATGTCACGGACATGAATGAGCTTATGCAAAAGGCAGAAGTTTACATCCTCATGGAGGAAGCGGAAGGAACGAAAAGACGCATGGAGCATGACGACAATGAGCACCGAGAACACGTTGAACGAGAAGTGAAAACTAAAGAAAATGGAAAGGAAGGAAAACCCGCTCCCCCGCAAAGACGAGGGAGGGGTAGTTAAAAAATTCATGTGACCCGTACCCCTACCTCCGATGACTATCGCTCCCCAAGAGGTACTTAACGTAATGAGAGGCAGCGATGATTTACACTGGCCCACACCGGCCAAATTTCCCAATCGGGAAAGGACCACATGGAAGTATTGCAAATATCATAAAACCTATGGGCACACCACCGAGGAATGCACTACCCTACGCATGGAGATACTCCGCCTTCTAGAAGCGGGATACTTGCATAACTACCTCAAAGTGAATAATCCCGAGGAGCCCAAGCCAAATGTATGGAAAAGATCACGCCCAGAGCAAGAAGAGGGCGAGGCGGCTCCGAATCACCGATCACGAGAAAGGACCACGGAGCGCGGTCAGTCCCGAGGATGGACCGCTGGCCAACGACAAGGTTCCCGAGAAAGAACTACGGGGCAGCGTAACCTACCTCCTCTCCCAGACTCATACGAGGACAATGTTCCTTCGGGCCGAACCGTCAATATGATAGAGGGAGGAGATATCTCGATAACACCCCAAGGTAAGAAGAAAAAATATCTGAAAGAGGCTCGACGAGCAGAACAAGGACTCTCTGTATGCTCCGTCCAAGGGGCAAAGTTGCCTAATATTACTTTTGGACCCGAGGACCTAGCAGGTATAATCTTCCCCCATGAAGACCCCTTGGTTATTTCAGCCGTTATTTACGGATGTGAAATTTATAGAATTCTCATCGACACGGGCAGCTCTGTGGACGTACTCTTCTTTACTACCTATATCGCTATGAGGCTGAGAAGAGAAAGGATGGAAATGACGGAGGTCCCCCTAGTAGGTTTTTCTGGAGAAGCCTGCCATACCCTTGGAACTGTGACCCTTCCGATGTCGTGGGGAGTGGGAGCCCTTTGAAGAACGGAACCCACTAAGTTTTGGGTAGTGGAAGCATCTTCACGGACGTGCAACGCCATATGTGGGAGGCCGTCCATCCGAACCTTCGAAGCTATCCCCTCTACCCTTCATCTTAAGGTAAAGTTTCCCACTTTCTCAGGTATCGGAAAAGTTCGAGGAAATCAATCCAAGGCTAGAGAGTGCCGCATGAATGCAATCCCCTCGGAAGAAGAAGAATTCCCCCTCAGGAATAATAAAAAGCTCAAAACCGAAGAGACACGGGTTCAACCCGTAGAAGAGTTAAAGATGGTTGAATTGGTAGAAGGAAGTCCGGAAAAGGTGGTGAAGATGGGTACCCACATGGAACCGGAAATAGAAGCTCAACTGACTTCCATCCTCAAGCAATTCCATCACCTTTTCGCCTGGGAAGGGGGACCGCCCGGACGAATCAGCGACAAGGTATGCCAACACTTTCTCAATATAAAACCAGGGGCTAAACCTGTCCAGCAGAAAAAGAGAAAAATGGGGCCGGAGCGCAACAAAATTATCCGATCGGAGATACAACGGTTTCTTAGCCTGAGGCAAATTCGGGAAGTTATATACCCCGAATGGTTGGCTAATGTGGTTCTGGTCCCCAAACATGGAGGAAGATGGCGAATGTGTGTAGACTTTACCAATCTTAATGAAGCCTGTCCGAAAGATTCCTATCCCTTGCCCATTATCGATCAGCTAGTGGACTCCACTGCTGGATGCGCGCTGCTCTCAACTCTAGACGGCGACCAGGGATACAACCAGATCCCAATGGCAACTGCTGACCAAGACAAAACTAGCTTCATCATAGACGCTGGCACCTTCTGCTATTTGGTAATGCCCTTCAGACTCAAAAATGCTGGTGCAACTTACCAGAGGCTAGTAAGTCTCATGTTCGCTGGACTCATCGGAAAATCGGTGGAAGTCTATGTGGACGATACGGTGGTTAAGAGTAAAACAGCAGAAGATCATCCCGAGGACCTGCGAAAAGCATTGGCCATCATGGATAAGTTCGAAATGAAGGTTAATCCCAGAAAGTGTTCCTTTGGCATCCGAGGAGGGAAATTCTTGGGATTTATGGTCACAGAAAGAGGCATAGAAGTGAACCCCGAAAAGGCTGAGGCCGTCGTGGGACTTTCCACTCCAAAGACAGTCAAAGATGTTCAAAAGCTCACTGGCCGGATGGCCTCCTTGAGCCGATTTGTTTCCAAATCAGCAGAGAAAGGACTCCCCTTCTTTAAAATACTCCGTAATATCAAAGAGTTCAAGTGGACCTCTCAGTGCGAAGAAGCCCTCGGGGAGCTAAAAAGGTACATGGTAAAACCACCCTTGCTAGTAAAGCCTTCGCCTCAAGAGGAGCTCTTTGTATACCTATCGGTCGGAGAAGAAGCTGTCGGTGCTGTGTTAGTCAAAGAACAAGATAGAGAGCACCACCCCGTATACTATGTCAGCAAAACTCTCCTCGGAGCGGAAACTATGTATACCATAACTGAAAAACTCGTCTTAACTTTGGTTACCACGGCACGTAAATTGCACCCCTATTTTCTCTGTCACCCAATCACTGTGTTGACAAAACACCCCTTGCGGGCAATCCTCAATAAACCCGAGTCATCGGGAAGATTGATAAAATGGGTCGTAGAACTCACTGAGTACGATATTTCCTACGCCCCAAGACCTTCCATCAAAGCACAAGTCCTGACGGACTTCGTAATGGAGCTGACTGGTATCGGGTTCGAAGAAAATGAACCTCTATGGCATGCATATGTAGATGGCTCCTTTGTCAGTACGCATGGGGGAGCGGAAATAGTCTTGGTAAATCAAGAAGTGGAAGACGAAAGACTCCATTTCGCAGTCAGGATTAATTACCCCATTTCCAACAACGAAGCTGAGTATAAAGCCCTCCTCATTGGCATGTGACTTGCAAAAGAATGAGGAATAAGGAGAATACTCCTCCATAGCGACTCTCAATTGATTGTACAACAAGTTAAAGGTTCATACGAAGCAAAAGAAGAGAGGATGCAGGAGTACCTTCGAGTAGTCCATCATAGGCAAGAATGGTTTGAAGGCTATGACATAGTCCAAGTTCCCCGAAAGGAAAACCAAGAGGCCGACGCCTTGTCCAAAATGGCCACTCAAACGGCAGCCATCCACACCCGAAGGATCACACTGCTCCATGTCAACGAATCCAAAAAATTCGAGGACAAAGAAGTAAATGCCACTATGGATCCCCCGTCCAGCTGGGTAACTCCCATCAAAGCCTACTTGCAAGATCCAGAAGGCTATTCCTCAGACAAAGCTGTACAACGAATAATGTCCAGAAAAACGTTAGATATTTCCTCAAGGATGGAATACTGTTTCGGAGGACATATTCATGCCCCCACGCCAGATGTCTTAACGAAGAAGAAGCCCAACTAGCTATGGTGGAAACTCACGAGGGGACATGCAGGAGGCATACCAACGGCGAAAGTATGGTCGGACGCCTGGTTCGACAACGCTATTACTGGCCCACGATGGATAAAGATAGCAAAAGCCACGCGGAAAGGTGTAAACCGTGCCAAGCTTACGCCTCTCGGGTCCATCAACCCGCAACCCCGTGGGAACCCCATCTGACCCTTTGTCCATTCTCGAAATGGGGCATTGATATAGTGGGACCATTCATCCCTGACGCCGGCCAAAAGAAGTTCCTACTCGTAGCAGTAGATTACTTCACCAAATGGGTTGAGGCAGAACCCTTAGCCCGAATCACCGCGGGCGCCATCGTCAATTTCCTATGGAGGAATATCATGTGCTGCTTTGCCATCCCTCGGAGCCTGGTAAGTGATAACGGCCTGCAATTCACGAATCAAGAGTTATAAAAATGGTGTGACCACTGGGAGATCAAACATCGCTTCGCTTCGGTGGGATATCCCCAAGCGAACGGACAAATAGAAAGAACCAATCGAACCCTCCTAAAGAACATAAAAGCCCGACTTGACTGGCATAAGGCCAAATGGGTTGAAGAAATACCCGGCATATTATGGGCCTATCGGACCATGCAAAGCACAACCACGGGTGAAACACCGTTTAGCTTATCCTACGGGTGCGAAGCGGTCCTACCCTCAGAGGTTTCCGTTGAGAGTTGGCGAGTCCGAGAATATGAGGAAATCGCCAATAGCTCCAACCTAGCCCTGGCCCTTGATCTCCTTGAAGAAAGAAGGGCACGAACCGCCATCCGGATTGAAGAATACAAAACACGGATGTCACGATACTACAACGCTAAGGTAAAACCTCGAACTTTTCAAGTTGGAGACTTAGTGATGAAAAGGATCGGAGCTTCCAGGAATGTGGGTAAACTCGATCCCCGATGGGAAGGACCCTACAAGATAGAGGGAATTATTGGACCTGCAACTTACCTTCTGGCCAATTCCGAAGGCGCAGTGCTCCGCAACACCTGGAATTCCCTCAATCTCAGAAAATATTATGCGTGATGTAAGGCAACAGTTTGCACATAAATAAAAAAGTCGTTTGTATATAAATGGTTCCCTTACAAAACAAAAAGAAATAGGGTTGCAAAACAAAGCGATGACTCCCTGAAAATGTCATCACAAGCAACCTAAACTCCGAGGAGCCATCTAGTACAAACAACTAGTACAAAAACAGTTAGCACCTACAACAAATCCTCATCCTAAAGGGATATTGGATTACATACGATACAAAGAAATCTATGCTATCTCCGCTTGCACGGAAACGTCCTCTATTGGACGCTTTCCCTCCCTAACAAGCCGGCGGCATTGCTCTTCAGATAGTGAAGCAGGGTCATCGACAATCACCATCGAAACGGCCGGATCCCCAATAATTGAGGAGGGAACTTCTGTAAAAACTTGGCCAACGCTAAGCTCAGGGATAACCAGGCCCGAAGGAAATCCTGGCAGAGCCTGGACCGCATCTTGGCATAAACGATAACCTATGCGGACCAAACCACGCATCTCCTTATGAAGAGACTCACAAGGGCTAGATGGACCCACCACTTCCAACACTGCATGGACCTAGGCCATCACTAACGCCACCTCATGAGTACGAGTTGTCTCCAACAGTTGTTGAGATACCACATCTCTTTCCTTTGTAGCGCGTATGAACTGCTCGTTGGAAAACTGAACTTGGTCCCTTAAATCCTCCATCCTCCTCTCCAAATTCAATATGCGAGCCCTCTCAAGAACCAGCCGATGCTCCAACTCCCAAGATTTATCTTTCTCGGCTTGCAAAACCCCCTCGTGAATTTCCCGAGCAGCCTCCTTATCTGCGGCCAACCGAGTTATCTCCTCGTGAGCTTCAAGGAAACCCTTCTCTAGCTCATCCTGACGGCGATATATCAAATCAGGGTCAGAAGAAGACTCTCCTTGGGATCCGATGGCGTTCAAAACCATGTAAATCTGCATGCCAATCAACCCATCAGCACCAAAGGGATAACAAAGGTTAGCGCTAAATATAACAAATGAAAAATTGATATACCTCGCACAAATCTTTACATGCAAGATCCTGAAGACTGGATAGAGGGAAGGTCCTCATAAATTCTCAATCTGTTGCATTCAACAACCCGCTCAAGTAATTTTGGCAAAAATCTGCCACAGAGGAAGACGAAGGGGCGGAACCGCCTTCTCCGAGGGGACGAATCCCCGCCAGAAGAGGATTACCCTGAAGAGGTGGATGAACAACTCGGGCAGGGCCCTCCCCGAGGGGAAGGGACCCACTCGAAACAGAAGAAGGAAACCCCTCCTCCACCACGTTCACAACATCTCCCGAAAAGGAGCGCGATACCAACCGCGGCACTGGAAAATCCATCCGAAGAAGAACATCGGCGGGATCGTTGGAAACAGCGGGAGCTGGGGGGCTGCAGCAAGTAAGACCTCTTGCTCCCTCCTCTCCAAATGAGGACTCGCCACAATATCAAAGCTCGAATGATTGGAGCTACCCTCCTCTGAAAAGGCATACCCATCATTTAGCGTCTGCAACAAAAAGGCCTTGTCGAAAGGTTTTATCGCAAACGCTTGCATCTCCGAACCTATCAGGAAAACAAGTATGCTATAAACTCAAGGCAACAGAAAACATCCCATAACAACAAAGACAAGAAGAAAAACTTACGAAAGAAGAAATTGCTATAAAGCGGCTGAACGGGGAGATCGAACATCTCTACCCCTTCTTGAAGACCTGCCAATATCAGAGACTTGGGGAAATCTAATAAGCTGCTTATGTCGTAGGTACCCGAGAACAATCCAGAATGAGACAACGCCTCCTCCTCACGTGTCAACGACTCAGAGTTGGGAGTAACGTATCCAAGACCCCATCAGAGAGGTACTCCCCATAAATCTGCTGATTGTCCCCTCGGGCGAACGAAAAAGAACCTCTGCCTCCAATCCCCTCTACGGGAACGCGGATTGGATACACGAGTGAAGGTTCTATTGATGTCTCGATAGGCCAAGCTGAAAAAAGAGGGACCCCCTGCACAGGGGCGCAGGGCAAAAACGGCTCCCACCCGATGAGGAGACATGAGGAGGTTCAGAAGCTCACAACACAAGATGTACCCCACCAAGTGACGATACGAGTTTGGCGTCAACTGGCTAGGACATATTTGCCAATAACGGAAGAGAGTCTGAATAAAAGGGTGAAAAAACACCCGCATCCCACACCTCATTTGATCACAGTACACCGTCAAGAATCCCGAAGGGGGATCGTAGGCCCTCTACTCAGAGTGTGGTATGACCACATCATACTGGGTATAATCTAAACTATACTCAGAAAAAGGGTCATAACAAACCCCTCGTGCTCATTACTCGTAACAGTACCCACTTGACCGCGGCCCATCAACTTTAAGGGGTTTAACGGAAGCATATCAAACTCTGAAGACTGATCCGCCAGAGTATAAGACCCCCTACCCATAAATACCTCGCGAATATGAGTCATCCTGCGGGACTCAGCATTTGAGGATCTCCCAGCAACTCTCCCCGAAGGACTTCCCAAAAAAGCTGCAATATCATCATCTAAACTATCTCGCCTAGAGGAAAAGGTAGCTGAGGAGGCATGGCGCACTCCTAACGCCAGCGGAGGAGTCTGAACCGAGTTCTGAGTGGAATTATGAGAGCAAACGGGTCCTCCTCTCCTATAATGCGGGGGCATCATCTTCTCGGGTAAGATTTTACTCTCCTATTTCACAAAGAACTGCGCAAAAGCTGAAAAGTAGATTTTGCAAAGAAAATCGGTGAACACTCTATCTAAAAGATATTTCTCTTTCTAAAAGAAAGTTGTGACAAAATTCACTACGCATTTGCTCATATATACACGGTTGCCCACAAATAAAGCATGAGCTGCCCAAGCTAGATTAATTACTAAGGCCACATGTCTAGTAAAAAACCAATGGAAATGGTAAAACCTCATGCATGAGGACACCTCCTGCTACAAGTTTTACTTGGCCAGCAAGTTTATTTGGTGAACTTATCCTTAAGCATTAAATAAATAGTTAAGTAATTATGGCTGCTAAATAGTTACAAACGGAAAAGACAAAGTAGAGCAAGAAAAGAATGATTTATTTATTGATAAGTCCCGAGAAGTCCTCGAAAAATGACCATACAGTACGAAAAAGATCAGAAAATTAAGTAATTGAAAATTTACACTTATTAAAAGAAAAAAGCAAAAATAAAAGTTCTATACTATGCCCCCGTGGTTGATGGAGGCGGAGTAGGATGCGAAGGGGACGTCGCCTTAGCAAAGGTACCCATCGGAGCCAGACGTGAAATCGGTGAGAACATCCCTCCGGAACCACTAAGTCTCGGACTCAGACTACTCGCTGAATGTAACGGAGAAGGTGCAGGAGAAACCCGAGGGGATAACGCGTCACCAAACCTCCCCACGAATACACGACAATCCTCGGAAGAGGGCTTCTTCAGCTTACGCAGGTCAAAGGACTTAGTGAATTCCACGTCCGGCCGCAGTAGGGGCTTCGCCACTCTAGCGCACTCCAGATAACCCCACATCATATGACCTGATAAAAGCTCTTGGGGCGGCCTCTCAGAAAGCTCCGGCTGCTGTCTAAAGGTCTCTTGTTGAGCTAGTTGGACCGCCGCATCAATTTTGGCTTGCACCGCCCCGGGAGAAAGAAACGTTGCCAACTTCCCCTCTGCTGACTCCGCCCTGTCAGTGACCTGCCCCAACACCTCCTGAAGTTCCCCCTCCCTCTCCAAACCCTCCGCTACCTCCTTCTCAAGAGCAGCGATCTGAGCATTAAGAGTCCCCTCGGACTCCTTCTTTTCCTTCTCCAAAAGGTCTACCCTGGCTGTTGCAGTCTTCTCGGAGGATTCTATCTGCTTATATGCAGATTCAGCCTTTTCCAGGCTGTGGCACAAATCCTCGATCGTCTTCTCGGCCCTTTGCAGAGTGAATTCGAAAGCGGAGATCTTTGTATGGAGCACTTCCTCCCTTGTTTGGCTCTCCTTATCCCTTAACAGAAGAGGCGCCAATTGCCCTCGGAGTGCCTCCACCTCCTCCACGCTCTTCAACCCACGCTGCTTAACAGCAGCAACCACTTCCCGAGTCTTTCCTACCTGCAAAAAGAAAAGCAAAAGAAAAGATTGTTAACATATAGCATACAACACGAGGAAGCAAATACGAATAAGAGATGGGGAAACATGAAACTTACCATCAACCCCATCCAGTTAAGGCTGGTGTACAGGAACTGAAATCCCTCGGCAGATGTGGAATTGGAGGAAGCAAAAAATTGGAGGATTTCTCGATAGGCATCCCCTACAGTCCAGGATGAAGGCTGCCCCTCCGCTCTACGAGGAGGAATGGGCGTTTGAAATGTATGACCCCTCGGAGATAAGGTCACCGGAACATGACCCCTCAAAGGAGTAGTCCCCGGAATTGGTGTCACCACATCCGAGTCGGTAAACAACTCACGTGGACCTCCCGCGACTGTAGATGTACCCGACTCCCCAATCAGTGAGTTCAAAAGCTCCACCTTAGCCTCCCTGTCTTCGGATGAGGGATCAAACTCCCCTTGAATATCCTCCGAGTCCCCCAAGAAAGCCTCTAGACCAGGAACATGAAATTGTGCCAAAAAGTCTTCCTTTACAAGAAAAAACATGCATATGTAAGAAGAGAGAATGAAACTAGAAAAAATTATACAGAGAGGAAAATATAGGTAGAAAAGATTTACCGAAATGAGCAGACTCTTCCATCATCGGAGCCTTTCCCTTATCTACAGTACATGCACCAGAGGAGAGAGCATCAATATATGATCCAGACTCTTCAAAAAACTTCAGAAAATCTTTCTAAAGGTTAGCAAGAAATTACCGAAGGGAATAGACTCAGACACGGCCTTCTCCGAGAATTCCGGGACTCTCGGAGACATGGGCTCAGCTCCACGAGAAGAATCAGGAGACGGATCCCGAGAAGATATAACCACCACCTCCGTAGTTTTCCGGACAGAACCCTCCCCGCCAGCCCTCGGATAAATCCCTTCTTCGGAAACCCTCGAAGAACTTACCGTATCGGACCCGGAGACTGGCACCAGAGCCCAAGGACCAACCTGGCGCAAAGGAACTGCATTCCGGATCACCCCGACAACATCTATGTATAGAGGGGCGTGATCCTCGGGAGCTCTACCCACCTCAGAACCAATGTGCATACCTTCCGGAGCGTTAACCTCCTCCTCGTCATGGTCACCCTCATCCGGAGCATCAGAAATGCCACTCGGAACAGGATCCGCGGAGCCCGAGTGTGAATAATACTTCGCCAAGACATCCCCTGCACCACCCAAGAACCAACAAATACAGTTATAACCTATTTCCATGACAAAAAAAGGAAATAAAACAAATACCGGATACTTACGAAACAAGGTCACGACATTGGAAGAAAGGGACAACGGCTTCTCGACCGCATCATCAGTGAACCCCACGTAATGAAACCCATATGCCTAGAACAACATCAGGAAACCCTCCGACTCCATCAGAAGTTTCTGTGATATCACCGGGGATAAAACCACATCTTGATCCAAAGTGTGCACGGGAGACGCGCCTTCTCTCCAATCAAAAGGCATGTCCCATACACCTTCTGCTGGTTTCACGAAGAAGTACATGTTCTTTCAGACACTGTGCGAGCTTATTGAAGCGTCCAAAATCCTTTTCGTAGAATGCCTGCTATTATCCCGATGGCGAACGTGGTAGAATGGATACCCCCCGGGGGAGACCACTATGTCAAAAATAGCAAAAAAGTGGTCCACCTCACACTCCAACCCATTTACCTGACACCAAAAGACATAGATACAGAGGGCGGCAAATCCGTTCAGAACCAATTGACTCGGACTGATATTGCACGCCTTGAACACTTCACAGAAGAAGGGTGGCATAAATGAGCGCCACCCATACCGCACTTGGGCGAAGTAAACCGTCAACATCCCCGGAGGTGGGTAACAAGCCCTCTGGTCCTTCGTAGGAATTTGAAATACCATGTTATTCTGAAAAGCTCCGGTATTGGTGAACAAATCCAGCACCTGCTCACGAGTAGCAATACTCTAAACCTTCTCGATTTTCACAAAATCACGAGCAGCAGCAGCCTTCTTTGACTTAGGAACCCTAGCTTTTTTGGCGGCGACGCTACTCTCCACGACAGTAGAAGTCTCCCCCTTTCGCTTACGAGTAATTACTCCAGTCGGAGCACTCCCCGTCCCCACCTGGGAATCAATCGGAGCAGTAACTCCAGAGGTAGTGGAGGCGGCAATAGGATCAGTGTTGGTGGAAGAGGCCATTTGAACAGTAACGAGGAGAAAATGGCGTATAAATTTATTGAGAATTTAAAAGTGTGAAGAAAAACGAGAGACGAAAAAGCTTTTGCTCTGGAGAAGAATTGCCGCAAAAGAAAGTGGTAGAAGTGAGAAAGAGGGTGAATAGTTCCCCTATTTATAACCCTAAAACCACAACGGTCAGATGCTCTTCAAACGTGGAGCTCATTCAAAAATCCACGTCTCCACCGCATCCGCGTGCCACGGCGTTACCAATCTGACCGTTACCAACGGTCAGATGCTTTGAAGTTTTAAAGTGGTCAACGGCTACCACACCCCGAGACCTCCGCACGCTTTAAGGCAGTACCCCCAGGGGTAATAACGTAAATTATACATGATCCGTTTTTAAATAATTGTAAATATCTGCACGTACCCCTTCGGAAAAACACCAAAAAAGCCCCTCAACCCATAGAGGGTATAAAATAAAATTTCCCTCGTCTCTACAAAGGCGATCGAAATTTGGGGGGGCTAATGTTAACCGTAAAAAAATAAATACAGGATTAAAGAAAATATTAGTCCTAAACATGGGAATTAATATGCGGACAATACTATTGTTACGAGTACTTCCGATGAGATGTAACCACCTCCCACGAGGAGGCCCTCGGAGCGTTACAAATTCGCACGGTCACTGACCTAAAAGCCATATAAATACCCGAGGAGACACAAAGCGTCCCATGGAAAGTCAACGATGAATAAAGAAAAGATATCCATGTGGCATCACAAAAAAACAACGCCCGATGAATCCATGCGACTAGGATATCCATCAAAAGCGCCACGAGGGACCACAAAGGACCCCGAGTCCCATAAACCCACGAGAACACTTCTTTGCTGAAGACTCCTCAACACGAAACACCCTCGGAACATCACTCCTGAAATCAAGTCTCAGAACAAAAACGAATCCCAACACAAAAGTCGTCAGAAAACCATTACGAGGACTCGGACAAGAAAATGTTACTCCACAAAGGCCAAGTCAAGCCCTCGGAGATCAAGTCAACCCCTTGAAGATCAAATTAAAGCCCTCAGAGATCAAGACAAATCCTCGGAGACTATGTCAAACCACTCGGATACCAACTAAAAGACGAAAACACCCCTCGGGAATCAGCATCCCAAAAAACAGTCCCACGAAGATTCGGGAGCTATCGGAAGAAAAAGATCGGCCTAGTCAGCATCTAGTAGACCAAGAATATATCTTATCTTATCTTTTTACACTTTTGCACATATTGCAACACCTGTACTTACCAAAACACATGCACAACGACACCTGTCCCTATCAAACTCTATATAAAGGGAGGTAATCAGTTAAAGAAAGATAACTTAAGAAAAGGAGACAGAAACATAAAAGGAGTGAAATTCAGTGAATAAAAGAAAAAATATTCTCTTATCATTATTATCCTTATATAATCAACGCTTTTTGAACCTCGGGTAAAGCGTTCCAACCCCTCAATTACTCCGTTAATTATGTTATAATATCCAACTCGTTAACATTTAGTCAGCAGACGAAACTATCCCACATAAATTGTATTTTGTCACTATTATAATTGCTTTTACAACTTTTTATCAAGTATCCACCTTTTGTTTTTAATTTTTTATGCTGATAGATTCTTTTTTTATTATATGTCAATTTTTTTTAATGATATAGGTATTTTTACTTTGTTAATATATGCGATGAATTTAGCCCCTCGTGAAGTTGAATTCCCGCGTGCCTCACCCGTTGCTACACTACAAGGCAACTCACACATAGTATATTTGTACCAATGGTCCATTACTTGGTTTATAGCTTCAACTTAAGTTAATGCACTAATAATAAGTTTGATGTGATATACAGCCAATTGTTATATCATATAGAATTAGCAAAACGTTCGTGTACGCAATTAATTTATATAGCTCAACAGCTAATAAATATGCACATATACAAAACAATTGATAAACGAATTAGCATGTGGAGCATGCGGCATGATATGTGTGCCACTTACGATATAACTAGTTTTGCAATACGTAAACTAATCACAAATGACAAGCATGTGATACATTATATTTTACATACAAAAGAAATCCTATATTATTAGCCTTTAACACAAAGTCTTCAGATTTAATGTTTAGATTGCACTCCACAAACGCACATGCACAAACCTAACAGTTTAAAGTTTGGCGAATATATGAGTCACTTCCAAGATGCAATAAGATTCGCAAGATTCGCATGTTGACGATCACGAATAACGAGAAATCCGAGAATTGTTAAGAGAGAAAAACCTATATCATTAGGCATTAGCACAATATTTTTTAAGATAATAATTTTCCTATCCGAGAATTGTTAAGAGAGAAAAACCTATATCATTAGGCATTAGCACAATATTTTTTAAGATAATAATTTTCCTATATAAGGAAAGTATCTATCACTAGGAAACTATTCTATCAATAGAGATATGCATCAATCAATTACAATATGTAACATAAATACTATCCTCAGTCTAATACATAATAACGCATAATAACATCATGCCCCAAAGAACTCAACACATGAGATGCCCAAATATCACTATGAACAAGATTAAATGGAAAGTACGTAACAGAAGTAGAATCAACAAAAGGTAATTTAGTTTGTTTACCCAAAGGGCAATAATGACATAAAGACCTAGATAGGTGTTTATTACAAGTAATCAAAGAACTACGCCTAAGAAAATCAAAGACACGCGCGTTGGGATGACCAAGCCATGCATGCTATAGCCCGGAGGAGAGAGATGTGAGGGCGGACGGTGAGGTGGTGGATTTAGAAGGTGGAAGTAGTGGATAAAGATCGCCCGTACTATTGCATCTCATAATAGGGGTGCCCGTCTGAAGATTCTTCACACAGAAACCAAATGGATCAATTGGTGAACTTACGAACGGAGATTAAGATTTTGATTAGATGAGGAGCATGGAGAACATGATTAAATGAAGTGGGGGGTAGGGGTGAAAGAGTGGAGTGACCTAAACCCTAAATTGGAAATCAAATGGGAATATGGTCATTCCCAACAATAATATTACATTTGGTGCTGGAATTAAAGTAAGACGAGAGATTACCTTGGTTAGAGGTCATATGAGAGGTGGCGCACGTGGCCATGTACCAAGTGTCATCCGGTTGATGGAGTGAGAGAGTGTGCATATCCGAGTCAATATCAGTGGGGGCGTAAGTAGGAGCCTCGACATGATAACTGTGAGTTGGGCATGGCCTAAGAAGACATGTGTTGCGGGATGGAGGCGGTGGTGGTCGAGCGGTCCACAAGGTCGTCAGATATATATATATATATATATATATATATATATATTGGTGTGGCCCAAGACTGCTGGGGATAACTGGGCCAGGGATAATAGGGCCGCGATCATGTCGTAGTGGTCTATGGGGTAGTGGCCCACAACTGTGGAGCCGACCACCATGGTCACGCCCGTTGGAATTGCGACAGCAAGGTGTGCCCGGTTAAGGATCAGGAGCAGGGGCGATGCAGGTTGGCCGCTAGAAGAGTGAACGACCATGGCGGAGTTGGATTGGCGAGATGCACGCTTGGTAAGACTGATCTCCTCCAAAGTGAGCATAGATTGGGCTTTGGAGAATAGAGGAAGAGGATCACTTTGTTGAATTAGGGTTGCTATACCGTTGTAGGCATCTGTGAGACTAGCGACAAGTTGAAGAATCAAACGAATGGGGCACCAACATTGGTGAGTTTATTGGCAAACATCTTTAATTTTTGACAATAGATGCCAACGCTAACAAATAGAAAAAGAGGGAGGGAGGTAGAAGAGAATTGATTTTTTAGATGAACCACGCGAGAGAGCTAGTTATCTTGAAAAACATCGGCGAGATTTTTCCAGGCAGCCATGTTCGTGGTGTTAGGTTCGATGATGGTGTGGAGGAGATCGTTGGAGATGGTGCCATAAATCCACTACAACACAATGGCATCCAAACGATCTCAAAGCTCAGAATCAGAAACGACCATAACATCAGAAGAAAGTATGATGTGATCAAAAACTTGATAGGTCTGTGCATGGATTTTGAATAATCCATACCAAGAGATACATTGATCGGATTCAACATCCAAGGTTATGGGGATGAAGTTGTGAACACTGAGGCGGGGTGGAATTCTAAAGTGTTCGCGTGAGGCAACGCGCCTGTGGTGCAGTCGAAGAGGGGGTGGGGGGGGGAGGAGGTAGGGGTATTATTAGGGTTTGCATATTTTTAGAGAGAGAAGAAAGGAAAAGCTTGAGATACCATGTAAGATAATAATTTTCCTTGTATTATTCAATGAATGGTGTACCATATATAAATGAGAAATCTTCTAGGATAAGAAAAAAATATATATCACTAGGAAACTATTCTATTAATAGCGATATGTATCAATCAATTATAATATCTACCATAAATACTATCTACATAGTCTAATAGTCTTCACAATCGATCTTTAGTCTTGAAAGTGCAGGTATTCTGGCAATGTTAGATTAACATTGAGAAGTCAATGTTAGAGTAACATTACTGAAGCAGAATCCGATTTACAATCTTGATTATATTCTTTATTATTGTTTTGCCTTATTCATTTAACTAATTGAGTTCCACAGTTGTAATTGTCTTTGATTATTATTCAGGAAACAAACTTGTCATAGGTTGGACGCTCAAGTTTCCAAGAAGGAAAGTTTCCTTAATTAAGCAAACCGCTCTACAAGGAAACAAGAGTTCGAGTGCAACTAGGAAAGCTTTCCAAGATGAGTCCTGATTTGAAGAAGAAGTATTTCCTTAGTTGGATCTCTAACGAATGAACTATTATTCGAGAAGAACTGCGAGAACAAGGAAGAGGAGTTCAAGAAGGAAACAAGGAGAATTACCAACCGTGTACAACACACCTTGGAGTCCAAATCAAGAACCTATATATAGGTGTGAAGTACATCAAGACAAATAACGAGACAAGAGCTAATCAATCCAAGAGATTTATTTACAAGTTGTTGAGTGTTGTCTTGCTTTAGCAAAGTTTGTGAGTTGTGAGAATAGATCTAAGAGTGAGGAGCTTTTAGAGATAGTCGAAGCAATTCTTGTGTGTTTTGCTTAGTTCAATCAATTTAAGAGTGAGGAGCTTGAGAATTGAGAGAACGACTTTTGTTAAAACCTTTACGGGTTATTTTGCCTACGGCTCAGAAGTTAATATAATCTTATATTCACTTCTTAAATTCATGTTTGTTTATTCTGCTGCACTATTACTCTGGTATGTTGTTAAAGTAACATCGTCGAATTAACATCATACAAAACTGTTGTTAAAACTTCAGTGTTAAGTTAACAACAACAACGTATCGACCCGATCCACAATTTCAATTGGTATCAGAGCCAAGCACCAACTTCACCGGTGTTTGGCGTTGATACGACAAGATGGACAACTCCAACCCCAATACCAGCAGGTTGCTAGTATTGGAGGGTCCCAACAACTATGCCTACTGGAAGATCAGAATCAGAGTCCACATCAAATCCATCGACCTGAGAGCTTGGGACGCAGTACTAGAAGGCTACACCATCCTCTACTTGCCAAGAGATGGAGATACTGATCTGGTACCTAAGCCAAGAGGACAATGGACAGCCAATGAGATTGCTCTCTACAACTTCAATGAAAAGGCTCTCAATGCTATTTTAAGTTGGGTAGGTAATCATATGTTCAAACTTATTCAAACTTATACAACTGCTAAAACTGCATGGGATGTTCTTGAATTACATTGTGAGGGTGATGTGGCTGTGAGGGACTCTAAATATAGAAAACTTTTGAGGGACTTTGAGAAGATAGAGATGAGTGAGGATGAAAGCATTGATAGTTATTTTGAGAAACTTCTTGATATTGCTATCAGTGTCAAAACTTAGGTTTTACCATCCCAAATCAAACCATGGTGTATAAATCTTTTAGGACATTATCTTCTAAGTTCACTGTCAAAAGAATTGTTATGAATGAGTCTAGAGATCTAGCCAACATGGACTTCCAAACATTAATGAACACTTTAAAAGATTTTGAACTAGAATTCCTAGGAAAGTCCAGTAAACAACTTGCTTTAGCCTTACTAGGAACTAGCTCAGATTCTACAGGAAGTGATAAGGATGAATATGAGTTGATCTCTTCTAACTATGGAAACATTACCAATAAGTTTAGTAAATTAGGCTACAAAGATTAAAATAAAGAAAAACAATCTGGTAATGCTGCCCTTGGTTATAAGAAATTACCCCCAAAATTTGTAAAGTACATGGCATCTAAGAGCACGCCTCAAGATGCTGAGAAATTAAAGGATGTCCAGTGTTATGAATGTAAGGGGTATGGTCACTTTAAACATGAATGTGCTAACACCCTCAGAACAAGAGGGAATTCTCATTGGGTGTGTGTAGATGACTTCAATGAAACAGGCTTCGAATCTGGAACAAGTGCTGATGAACAATCAGAGGAAATCAACACTGTTGCGCTCTGTACTAGGATCACCTGGTCAGGAGAAGACTCCAGAAATTTCCAAGAATCTCAATGTTACTCTAACATTGGAGAATCGACAACAAAGAAGGAAATCTTCTTTGGAGACTGGAACAGCAATGATACACAGGTTAACTCTGATGTACTCTCTGATTGTGATGATACTAACTTTGATTGTTTTCATGGCACAGTTGATTTAGAAGAAGAGTACTTCAATGAAGAAGAATTGTCCCGGGAGGAAATCCTAGATGATCTACATACGACCTTCCTCAGACTTGAGAGAGAGAATGTCAAACTCATGAAGAGTAACAAAGCACAGAAGCATGACATTGAATGTTTGAAGAACATGTTGAAACTCTATGAGAGAGATCTTGACAAAGCTGAAGCTGAGCTGAAAGAGGTAAAGGAGAAACTCAAAGAGGACTCACAGATCATAGCCAAATGGAATGGATGTACTTCTAAACTTGATGAGGTACTAAACATGAGTAATACAGGTACACATGGTCTGGGATTTGTTGAGAAACATTCCTCTTCTAATGGTAATTCTGCCTATTTAACTACAAGCTTTGTTAAAGAATCTGGTAATATGAGTTCTGGTACCATCAACACTGTAAAGAGCAAACCCACTTTTATTTGTCAATACTGTTTTCAACCAGGCCACATTAAACCATTCTGTAGAAAATTCATAAAAGAATGTGGTAAGAAAACAGCCTATGTGCCCAATGTTAAAACTATAACAGATTCTGATGTTAGACCAACATTAGGTGCAGGACAGAAAAGTAGGACTTGGGTAGAAAAGGCTAAAACTCCTAAGATGAAAATTGTATGCAATGTTGTTTTCTCTGCTATGTACTCTAACCTTTCAGGTAAGTGGTACTTCGACAGTGGATGCTCAAGACACATGACAGGCAGCAAGGAGAATCTTAAGCAAATGATACCTTTAAGTGCTGGAACAGTGACCTATGGAGGTGGCACCAAAGGAAAGATCATTGGCAAGGGGATACTGGATGTTGATGGATTCCCACCCCTAAAGGATGTGTTGTTGGTAGATGGATTAAAGGCAAATCTAATCACTATCAGTCAGTTGTGTGGTGATGACTTACTGGTTACATTTGACAAAGTATCTTGTGATGTTTATTATAGTGATAATGTTCTTGTTATGACAGGTACGAGATCCAAAGATAACTGCTACCTAGCCCAAGAGGAAGTAGAGTGTTTCCATGCTAAAATAGATGAAGCTTCTATCTGGCATGGGAAACTTGGACATGTTCACTACAGAAACCTTGAGAAATTACAGAAAGTTGATGCTGTAAGAGGCTTACCTAAGCTGTCTTGTCCAGGTAAGCTTGTGTGTGGTGATTGCCTCAAGGGTAAACAAACCAGAACAGTTCATGCCCCCTACAGGTACAGAATGTTAATCATAGATCTAGTAGGTGCTTTGAACTGTTGCATATGGACTTGATGGGTCCTATTGAGGTAAGTAGTCTAAGTGGTAAGAAATATGCCTTTGTGATTGTAGATGATCTCTCTAGATACACTTGGGTAAAGTTTTTAAAGAAAAGTCTGAAGCTTTTGATCAGTTCAAAATTCTTTGTGCTAGTATTAAAAACTTGTATGGCTCCACTGTGACTAAGATTAGGTATGATCATGGTAAAGAATTTGAAAATGATAGTTTTGATAACTATTGCAATGCTAAAGGTATTTTCCATGAATATTCAGCTCCTAAGACCCCTCAGCAGAATGGGATTGCTGAGAGAAAGAACATGACTCTTCAAGAGATGGCCAGAGTTATGCTCAATGCTAAAGATGTATCCAAAAGACTTTGGGCTGAAGCTTTAAATACTGTTTGTCACATTAGTAACAGGGTGTATCTTAGACCTGGAACTAACATGACTCCTTATGAACTCTTGAAGGGTGTGAAACCAAATATTGCACACTTTCATGAATTTGGTTGTGACTGTTACCTGCTGAATGACAGGGATTATCTGAGTAAATTTGATCTTAAAAGTGAAAAATGCATCTTTGTAGGATACTCAGCCAACAGTACTTCATTTAGAGTCTACAATCTTAGATTGAAGATAATTCAGTAATCAGTGAATGTTGTGTTTGATGATTTCACACTTGATACAGGTACTGGTGATATCTCAGTTTCCAATGTTGAACCAACAGAGGAAACTGAGAATGTTACTCCTGACAATGTTACACCAACATTGGAACTGGAAGCTGGAAACATGGGACAGGAGACAGGGAACGATGTTAGACTAACACCAGCGAGATCTGATGTTAGATTAACAGCAGAAGACTATGACTGAGAACATGAAGATGCCTCTGAACCTAGAAGAGATCCTCTAGCTAGGATTCAGAAAGATCATTCAGCCTCCCAGGTAATAGGTGAACTCACTGAACGGGTAAGGACGCGCAACAAAGAAAGACTTGATTATAGAGATATGGTTAAATTGTGTGTATGTATGAACTTCACTTGTACTGTTGATAATGCCTCTTGTTTTGTCTCCTCCATAGAACCTAAGAATGTGAATGAAGCCCTTCTTGATAACTTTTAGATTAATGCCATGCAGGATGAACTATTACAGTTTACTAAGAACAATGTCTAGATACTTGTACCTAGACCACCTAATGTTAATGTAATATGGACAAATGGATATTTAAAAACAAGAGTAATGAGGAAGGGGTTATAGTTAGAAACAAAGCTAGACTAGTTGCTCAGGGGTACACACAGGTTGAAGGTGTAGATTTTGATGAGACCTTTGCTCCAGTTTCTAGGATTGAATCTATTAGATTACTTCTAGCCATTGCATGCTGTCTTAGGATAAAACTATACCAAATGGATGTAAATGGTGCGTTTCTGAATGGGCTGATTGATAAGGAAGTATATGTTGAACAACCTAAGGGATTCACAGATCCTAAGTACCCCAACCATGTGTACAAGCTTGAAAAGGCCATGTATGGACTTAAACAAACACCTAGAGCATGGTATGAAAGGCTTACAAAATTCCTAGTCTTGGCTTTGTTAGAGGTGAAGGAGATAAAACACTGTTTGTTTTGAAGAAAGATTCTCATGTCTGTATAGCTCAAATATATGTAGATGATATTGTTTTTGGCTCAACTGACAATTCTATTTTAGAAAAATTTGTTGAATCGATGACAGGGCAGTTTGAGATGAGTATGATGGGAGAATTAACTTTCTTCATTGGTCTCCAAGTAAAACAAACTGGTAATGGGATTTTCCCAAGTCAGGAAAAGTATGCAAAGAATTTGGTGAAAAGGTTTGAATTGGCCGATTCAAAGCCTTGCAAGACTCCCATGTCTTCATCAGTGAAGATATCCAGGGATGTTACTGGTGCAAATGTTGATCCAATATTGTACCGTTCAATGATAGAAAACTTACTCTACTTGTCTGCTTCAAGACATGATATAATGTTCTCTGTTTGTGTGTGTGCTAGGTACTAGGCATGTCCAAAGCAGTCACATCTGATTGCTGTGAAGAGAATCCTTAGATATATTTCTGGCACTTTGACCCTTGGTATATGGTATTCTTATGACACTAACACAAATCTTGTAGGTTTCAGCGACTCAGACTGGGCAGGGGACACTGATGATAGAAAGTCTACAAGTGGAGGATGTTTTTATCTGGGGAACAACTTGGTCTCATGGTACAGTAGAAAGCAAAATTGTGTGTCGCTCTCCGCTGCTGAATTTGAATACATAGCAGCAGACAGCTGTGTCACCCAGTTGGTATGGCTTAAACACATGCTACTGGATTATGGGTTAAACAGTGATACCTTACTTATGTTCTGTGATAATCTTAGTGCTATAAGCATCTCTAAGAACCCTGTGCAACATTCTAGAACTAAACATATTGATATAAGGCATCACTTTCTGAGAAACATGGTAGAGGACAAGCTCATTGACATTGAACACATTGAAACTAACAATCAGCTTGCTGATATGTTCACTAAACCTTTAGATTCTGAGAGGTTCTTTAGTTTGAGAAATTCTCTTGGCATGCGCATTGTTTAGGGATGTTAGTTCACCAGTATTGACATAATACCACTATCTAGCACTGGTTATTGGTTGTGGTGTATCTGTAATTCCTTTTGTTTCCTTTCTGCATTCTTCTTTCTTGCATATTACATCTTTGTTAGAGATTCTGTTGGGTTGTGTGGTTAATCTGTATAACTAGCTGAGTTGACTGGTGGACAGGTACATTTCAAGAGTTTTGTAAAGTAAGAACTCTGTTGTTAGTCTGTGAATGTTAACCTAACATCTGGGAGAAGCTGGGGTACACAGAGCTCACTACTCTGATGTTATTCAGTTGTGACTTATCCATGTTAGGTTAGACAGAGCATGAAGAGAAGCTGGGGTACATGATGTTGAGAGCTTCATTGTTATTCAGTTGTGCTTATTTTTGTGGTTTTGTCTATGGCTAAGGTTATGCATGATGGTTAGCCTTACTACTGGGGTGCTTGGAAGTTTCGACTACTTGCATTCAGTAGCATTGTTCACTTGGCATTTCACTTGTAAACAGGTTGGTAAACATGTATGCATGAGGAGTTGGGGTGGAGAAGTATATGATAAATGTATTGTCTTCATTCAGTTCCTTTGTACTTGCCTAATCTGTAGCTGATGGTTAAGTTGATGGGGTGTGTGGAGTCTTGTGCTGCCCACATTCAGTGATGAAACTATCCTTCTACATTCACTAGTTTTTGTTCGAAAGAGTTCATGATAATAAATAAAGATAAATTGATTTGTCCTGATCCCAGTCAGTAAAGTTGTTTGTACTTGGTTACCATCTCCCAATGTTGATCTAACATTGTTGCATTCTATTTAGTTCTGCATTTTTTTCCTTATGTCGGTTTGGGCTTAGGGGGAGTAGTAATCCTAGGAATCATGTGTTGAGGCATACTTCGTGGGTGACCAACTGCAGGTAAAACACTATATTTTGTGATCTTCTATACTGTGGGAAAAACTTTTCTCCCTGGATATGTACATCCACTCTGTGTTTTTCTGTCTGATTTGTCACTTACTTATACTGATGATCTTAAACTATGTTTGTGTACTTATGTGCTTGGTTAAGGTTTCAGATCAGTATACAGGAATATCTCACGCTCTCACATGATGTTGCTTTGGATGAATCCCAGCTCCTACAACTTCCCTCCTGATGTTAACTTGCCAATGTTAGTTCAACATTGAAACACTGTAACTTATAAGTTTTCAGGTTTGGAAACTGCTCTGGTTACGTGTTAATCTAACACTGACATGTGGTAAGTTGGTCATGCACGGGATCGTGTGACAGTGGTCCGATTATTTTGGTAACATGTTACAACACCACTATCACCACTCTTCATCTTATTGCATATATAATTTGCCCTAATCTCTTCTTATTTCTTACGCGTTCGAAATTACTTGTGCTATCTACATTCTCTGCAAATCAAAACTCTTTTTTTTTCTAAATATTACTCTAACAATGGCCCACAAGTTTTCCATTGATACTCTTGCAGCTGCTGGTGAGCAGATTGAGCAGCCACGCCGTCGTAGCACCAGATGTGCAACCACTGAAACCACCGCAGCCGCCGCTCCCAAGAGGAAATCCACTTATCAACGGCGCAAGGGCAAGAAAGCTGCTAAGGGGGATGTTGGTTCAACATCGGAAGCTGTTGAGCAAGCCCCTGCTCTCACCAACCCTGATACTGAGGTAATGATGGCTAACCCTACTCTGGATATACCTGCTTCTACTGA